>VONZ01000034.1:947500-1267500 GCA_012976165.1 Labeo catla | reverse complement strand
TAGTAATTGGGCTTAACAAAAGTATTTGGATACTCACCAGATAAAAGAAAGTGATGGCCTGCTTAAATACTGTTATTATCTGTCTATGCTTTCTTATACGACTGATTTAGATTCAGGTATTTAGTGATTTAAGGCTGTATGCTCACGATGCTGTAGAAATGTCAACTCAAATCCTCCAAGCGCTAAGTCTTTTTGTCAGCTTTGTGAATTTAATGTTTATACATATAAATGATCCTTTTGGAATTTACATTTTTTGTGGTTTTTACATGCCTAATACACAAATTGTATTATTTTAAGCTTTATCTCGCAATTACTTTTTACTCTGTGGTGGAATAGGCTTACATACCTTAGAAAATAAAATAAAATTAAATAATAATAATAAAATTAATTAATTAATAGATATTTTAAAATAATAAATGTAGCTTAATTATTATGATTATTATAGATATTTTTTTTTTATTTGATGAATTGATCATTTATTCAGAAAACAGGCATTTACAAGCTTGATACACATTTTAGTATAAAATTGGACTTTTTTATAATTTCTTCTTTATTGGATGAATAGGTCATTTAATTAGAAAACAGACTTTTTTTACATGCTTAATACACATTTTTGTATAAAATTTGACTTTTTTATAATTTATTCTTATTCTTATTTTTATTGTTATTTATTGGATGAATTAATCATTTAATTAGAAAACAGACATTTTTGTGTTTTGTACATGCTTAATACAGTTTTTAATATTCGACTTTTTTATAATTTATAATAATAATAATATTGTTATTATTATTATTATTATTATTATTATTTATTGGATGAATTAATCATTTAATTAGAAAACAGACTTTTTTGTTTTTTTTACATGCTTAATACATATTTTAGTATAAAATTAGACTTTGTAATAATTTATTATTGTTATTTTATTGCATGAATTGATCATTTTAATTAAAAAACTGACATTTTTCTGGTTTTAACAAGCTTAATGTATATTTTAGTACAAAATTTGTATAATTAATTATTATTTATCTTACATGTATTTTATATTTTAATGGATAAATTGATCATTTAATTAGAAAACAAACACTTTAAATGTCTCTATGTGTCAGTTTTAATCAGTTTAATGCATCTTAAAACAATTCTGAAATTTCTCTGATCCTCTGCAGTGAATGGGTGCCGTCAGAACGAGAGTCCAAACAGCTGATAAAAACATCACAATAATCCACAAGTAATCCACACAACATCTTGAGAAGACAAAAGCTGAAATAAATCCATCACTAAGACGTTTTTAACTAAAATATGAGTCCATAATCCATAATAACACTTCCTCCAGTGAAAAACTGGTCTGGTCTGAATCAGGAGAGAAATCTGCACAGATCAAGCCAAAACAGTCCAAAACATTATGGACTATGGTATTTTAGTTCAAAATGTCTTAATGATGGACTTGTTTTAGATTTTGTCTTCTCAAGATGTTAACTGATGGACTGGAGTGGTGTGGATTACTTGTGGATTATTGTGATGTTTTTATCAGCTGTTTGGACTCTCATTCTGACGGCACCCATTCACTGCATTGGATCTGTTGGTAAGCAAATGATGTGTTTCTGGTTTGCTCATTTTCCAGTTTGCCAACGTGATTGAGCTGCCAAGCAATTCGCAACCTAATTACATCAGTAATAATTTGTCAAACCTTGGACAATTGCTTCAGTCTTGGAGGATTAACTGCAAGGCTTGTATTTCACTTGGCAAAGACTCAGTCAGAATTCCCCTGTCTGAATACCTGGAAGTGTCCCTGTAAACAGACGTCTCACTGAAGTACAAACTCTCAGTGAGGTGCAGCGCTCTGGAGAGATTCAGTATACTATGAATCGCATGATGTTTTGTTTACGCTTTCTGCCGACAAAAAGCTTGAACACAATATAAAAGGTTGCCAACTGTTTTTTTGCGTAAGTGTTCTGCATCAGGGCTTGTGAAATGAGCAGGATCTGGTGATGTTTGTGGTCCCGCAGTGTGTGGTTCACGCCATATGGTTTGAATCTCTGCGCTGATGTGAATGAGGTGTCTGAAACACATGCTCACCAGGTACTACATTTGTCATTTCCTCATTCTGATGACGTGGACGGCTGTTCTGAGCTCAGCTCGGCTTGTCGCGCCTCTGGATTAAATAAAAGACAGAGTAACACAAAACAATGCTGTTTCATGTGTTTTGTAAATAAGAAGTCATTTGCTTTTATCTAAAGCTACTTACAGTGTGTTACAGCATACTTAAAACATGGTTTAAGCCAAATGAAATCAATTGTTTAATATATTTTTGAAGGAGGTTGCATTTATTAGAACAAACATGCAGTAAAAATTGTGAAATATTATTATGATTTGAAACAGCTGTTTTCTATGTGAATATGTGTTAAAGTGTAATTTATTTCTGTGATGCGCAGCTGAATTTTCAGCATCATTACTCCAGTCTTCAGTGTCACATGATCCTTCAGAAATCATTCTAATATACTGATTTGCTGCTCAACAAACATTTATGATTATTATCAGTGTTGAAAACAGTTGCGCTGCACAATGTTTTTGTGGAAAATGTGATATATTTCAATTTTCAGGATTTACAGATAAATAGAAAGTTCAAAAGCATTTATTTCTGAATTAAATTATATATAGTAGTAAACATTTGAAGTGGATCAAAACCTTTCATCAAAGTTGTATATTTATATTTTACATTATAAATGTACTTTGATCAGTTGAATGCATCCTTAATGAAAAAAAAGTGCGAATTTCTTTTTTTAAAACAAATTTTAGTCTTTAAAAAAAGATCTTTTTTTTTTACATTTCTAAAGCTGTGCATGCATACCTTTTTGCCAAAATATTATATATTAAAATATATATGTTTTAGCAAATACCCAGACAGACAGTAAATTATTAGTGCATATTAATCTAATGAAAACAAATGTCTTAAAAAATGTTTCAAAATCAACCTATAAGATAAAATATGAATGACTCAGAAATGCTATTTGGCTGATGTTAGCAAACATTCCCTAGTGAAAAATAAATATACTAAACAGTTATTTAAAATACATTTATTTCATGCTGAATGTACAACAAATACATATACACATTATGCACTTAATCAAATTCCTCTGTAATTGTATATTTAAAGTCTGATAAATTGAAAGAACTCATTTTGTAAATAATGCACTTTAATTGTGCGGAAGTAGTGCTGAAGTCCAACTAAAGATGTACTGAAGTATATTTGATTGTGCTAAAGTGGAACTATTGCATTATACTTTAGGTGCACTTTAAATATTTTGCATTTAAGGACCAATATTATTTAAAGATCATACAGTCCTCATCAATAGTGACATTAAAACATATTTTAGGCTTAATATTAAGAATTGTGCATTGTGCACAAGTAGTACCCAAATTAGTTTAATTACAATTTTTATATCAGTAGGGTAAGTCTTGAGCAATAGATGAGTAAATATGTTAATAGACTTGAACTATACTTTGTATAAAATAAATAAATACTTTTTTACTAGGGCTTTAAATACTTTAATAAATACTTTCACATCTTTCCAATCAACAGTTCATAGTTCATTACTTTTAAGGTTCAAACCATCAACCTTTTGATTACCAGCCTTGAGCTTTAACTACTATGCCAGATTATAGATTGAATGATCTCATTGCTGTTTTGAACACCTCCTTGTGTTGTTTTTGCAGGTTCATCGTGGGAGAGATCAATACGGCAGTTGGGCTTTGAAAGGTAAGAGATTTTTCTTCTTCTCCTTCAGATGAGAGATCTGGACTCCTCTGTGTGAATGTTGGCAGCACCAAACGCATCGTTCGCTTTGCAAAGTGTGTAATGTTTTCTTTGGAGACTTTGAGCGGCCTGGACGTGCCTCAGACCGATGATCCATCAGAACGCAGCAAGAAACTGAATATTGAATAACAAAATAATGCATTTGAAAACAATATAGACGATAAAACATGATCAGGGCCGGTCCATCTGTCCCTCCTCACTTAATACATGACAGAACAATGAAAGATACTGGGTCATATTTTTCATAAAAAGAGAAAAACGAAATCTTGGTATTGTCTTCCAACCACAGCATTTGTTAAAACGTGCACTTTAATGATGCAGTTTATCAAATAAAATGCCAAAATAACTCTTCGAGGGTTTGGAGCGCTGAAATGACACAAACTGCTATGTCAGTTTAGTTTGGGTTAGTCCGATGGCTTGATGCTGACTCTTCCCTTCAGAAAAAGAAGTATACACTTCAGCATATTTTTAAAAGAGTGCTTATTATGATAATTATATACTTTAAAAGAATATACTTAAGTGCACAGTGAATATAATGTTTTTGGACACTAAATTGCATGCTATTTGCAATTAAATTAAAACGTTTTACAGTTTAAATTTATATTAAATTAAAAAAGGAGTGCTTTTTTGACCCACTTAAGTAGGATCTGAATATGTAATTTCATAATTACTTCTATTGTCTTTTAAATATGGTTAAAACACTGCTCAATGTACTGATAAGCACTTATAGTAAACTAAAATATACTTTAATGCCATTTCTTTTGAAATTTGTATGTCATGTATTTATATTGTGTATATATATTTGTAGTTACGCTTTGTAATGATGAAGTTGCAATTTAGTACATTTTAAAATATGTGACCCTGGACCACAAAACCAGTCTTAAGTCGCTGGGGTACATTTGTAGCAATAGCCAAAAATTGATTGTATGGGTCAAAATGATTGATTTTTCTTTTATGTCAAAAATCATTAGGAAATTACCTAAATATCATGTTTCATGAAAATATTTTGTAAAATTCCTACTGTAAATGTATCAAAACTTAATTTTTAATTAGTAATATGCATTAGTAAGAACTTCATTTGGACAACTTTAAAGGTGATTTTTCTCAATATTTAGATTTTTTTGCACCCTCAGATTCCATATATTCAAATAGTTGTATTTCGGCCAAAAATTGTCCTATCCTAACAACAGCTTATTTATTCAGCTTTCAGATGATGTATAAAGCTCAGTTTCGAAAAATTGACCCTTATGACTGGGTTTGTGGTCCATCGTCACATATATTAACTTTAAATGTAACATCAAATAACATGTTACAGTTAAAATTATAATCATGTACATGTGTTTCAGTGTGTTAGTCAACACATCGAAATAAGTGTGCTTCTTTAAAGCACAACAAAAATGATTGAAACAATGATTTAAAATGTACTTTAAAGTAAACATTTTAATTTGACTATATTACAAAGTTTACTTATTTCATTAAAATTACATTAACTGTAAGTGCACTTCTTTTTCACAAGAGTTTATAAACACTCACTTGTTGATATTGATATTTTGTAACTTTGATATTTGATACTTTGAACTTCAACAGCTTGATACTTTTGAACTTTTAGCGAGTGAAACTTCAAAGCCAAAATGGTTTGTTAAATAAATAAATAAATGAATTATCCTCTAGACACATTATATTCTGTGTTCAGACCCATTGACTGCTGGCACTGGACTGTGGCACCAGCCTAAATTCAGCTTGTGTGATTGATTCAGTCATTAGACGTTGTGGGTGGCATCATTCGTTCTAGTCCCTCTTTTCTGTTTCATCTGTCTAATCACGTTTGTTAGTTTTCTTTGTAAGTGTCCGGTATCTGTGGCCCGTTTCGGTCGCTCTCGCCCTTGCGGTCCTGTGGCTGTATCGGCGGCGCCTCCGGTTAAAACAGTGGGCGTCTGGGAAGCAGGTGAGCGACGCTGTCGAATGCTAATCAGACAGCAGCGACTGCGCTCAAGAAAGAAAAAAATATGGCGTCATGAGCGCGCAGACTCTGGCAGCGCTCCACACCACGACGGACTACAAACAAACTAGTGTGCAAAAGGAAAGAGCGTTTGGTTACCGTCTCTCACGCATACGAGCGTTTCTTCAGCTAGGAGCGCTTTTATTTCCCAGGGGTTGATTTTTATTAAAACGAACAGATTTCCCCTTTCTTTTCATTATATAAAGGTCACAGTAAACTTGGAAAGCTGTTCTGTTGACGTTTGCTTGCACTACTTTTCAAAATCCTGTTATTTATAGATTCTATTGTTTTACTTATGACTCAAACGTTCTGTCTCAAGCAATGAATATTAGTGGAGTCAAATTTCAAGCATTGCATTTTAAAATCTATGTTATTCTAAACAAATAGTGAACAATTTATTTATTTATTTATTTATTTAAATCTATCTGTAATTTTGTCAAACTATACAAAACGTAAGAAATAATATTTAATTGTATTTTGTGTAAGAAAATACTAGCTTAAATACAAACAAATAAATACATGTCATTTTTATCAGTTACTTATATATTAAGTGATTGCATAGCTGATAGTTGAAGAAACACTCATGCATTGGTGTGCATGTGCTGATGTGTGGTAACCTAGCAGACTGTTGAATACATGGCTAGATTTACAATCATTGCATCTCACAATTACTGCATTAGTGATTTAGAGTTTTAAGGCTGGCATTTACGTTTCATTGGTCCAGTTGGCAGAGGCCAGATCATCACAAATGCTTTGGAGAATAGCATCTGAACACTGAGTCTGCTCACAACAGCTGGAAGTGGTTAAAACAGGCATGTTAGTGGTGATCTGTGTGATGTTAGTGACAGACAGCTGTAATTTACCTGACTGTAGAGGAAAAGCAGTGTCTGGAAGTCTAGCACAAACCATGTGTGCTGTGAGCCAGATTACATAATAATGCCTTATGCAGCTGCTGTGACGACTGCAATTCAGTGGCATCAATGTGTGTACGACATTACCGTAACAAACCTAACCCAACACTCGCATAAGACCGTGATAAAGTCACTCAGAACGCCTTAGCAACTGCATAGCAACACCCTGGTAACCATACACAAAGCCCTAACAACAACATAGCAACACAGAAAAACACTCTACACACTTTAGAACACTTTAACAGCTGCATAGCAACACCCTGGTAACCATCTACAACACCCTAACAACTACATAACAACACACTAAAACACTCTTACAACTTACCAACTGTATAACAACACATTGACAATCATACACAACACCCTAACAACTACATAGCAACGGAGTAAAACACTTCACTCATTAGAACACTTTACACAAGTACATAGCAACACCCTAACAACTACACAACAACACACAAAAACACTCAGAACACCTTACCGACTGTATAGCAACACCTTGGCAACCATAAACAACACCCTAACAACTACATAGTGACAGACTAAAACACTCAACACTTTAAAATTATTTAACAAGTGCATAGCAACACCCTAACAACTACATAGCAACACTCTAAAATACTCAGAACACCTTACCAATTGTATAGTAACACCTTGGCAACCATATACTATGCTCTAATAATATCATAGCAACACAGTAAAACACCCAACACTTTAGAAAGACAACTGCATAACAACACACTGGCAACCATCCACAACACCCTAACAACTACATAGTAACAATCTACAACACTCAACACTTTAGAGCACTTTAACAAGTGCATAGCAACACCCCAGCAACCATCCACAAGACCCTAACAACTACATAGCAACACTCTAAAACACTCAAAACACCTTACCAACTGTATAGTAACACCTTGGCAACCACCCAGAACACCTCAACAACTACATAGCAACACAGTAAAAAAACTCAGAACACCTTACCAACTGCATAGCAACACCGGCAACCATACACAACACCTTAACAACTTCATAGCAACAAACTACAACAAGCAACACTTTAGAACACTTTAACAAGTGCATAGCAACATACTAATAACTACACAGTAACACTGGAAAAACTTTAAGAACACCTTGCTAACTGTATAGCAGCACCTTGGCAACCATACACAACGCCCTAACATCAACATAGCAACACAGAAAAACACCCAACACTTTAGAACACTTTGACAACTGCATAGCAACACCCTGGCAACTATATGGCAACACACTAAAACACTCAGGACAACTCACCAACTGTATAGCAACACCTTGGCAACCACCCACAACACACTATCAACTAAATAGCAGCACACTACAACACTCAACACTTTAGAACACTTTAACAAGTGCATAGCAACTCCCTAACAACAACATAGCAGCACTCTAAAACTCTCAGAGTACCTTACCAACTGTATAACAACACCTTGACAATCATACACAACACACTAATAACTACATAGCAACAGAGTAAAACACTCCACACTTTAGAACACTTTACACAAGTACATAGCAACACTTTACAGCAAGTACATAGCAACACCACTAACAACTACACAAGCAACACAACAACAACACTCTAAAATACTCAGAACACCTTACCAACTGTATAGCAACACCTTGGCAACCATAAACAACACCCTAACAACTACTTAGCACCAGACTAAAACACTTCACACTTTAGAACACTTTAACAAGTACAAAGCAACACCCTAACAACTACATAGCAACATTCACAGCGCCCTGTCATCATCACTGCAGGGTTTTGCATAGATAAGCATCACTCAGGTTGTCTTCAGAGCTCCAGATTTTTAAATCCTGGGAATCTCAAAAGGAAAATCTCAACTGGGCTCCCATAGAATATACTGTCTGGTACAATAAAATGTTGGAACGTAATGAATATGAACAAAGTGTATGTAATACAGAAAGGTATGCAGAGCACGCTACTGTAAAAAAGCTGATGTTGGCTCGGAGTGTAAGGAATGTCGTGTGGAGCGGGAATAGCATGACAGGTTAATCAGATTCATGTGCTCTCAAGCTTTGTTTGCTTTATCATATCAACATTTCATTTCTTCTGCTAAACTCTGTGCAGTATTGTCCAAACTTTATCAGTTTCCTTCGATTTTAACTGACGAGTTTACAAGCAGGTTTTCCAACCCAAACAAGCTTGTGTTTAGTCTACCGTGTGTCAAGAAACACTCACAAATTACGGTTGCAACAACCATTTACGTTTCTCAATGTCTGATCTTTTCCATCATTTACCAATATAGGTGATTGTTCATGTGACGTTCACTGATATACCATATCTCACCACACTTCCCACATAACTTCCTCTGG
Source organism: Labeo catla (assembly GCA_012976165.1). Lineage (NCBI taxonomy): Eukaryota > Metazoa > Chordata > Actinopteri > Cypriniformes > Cyprinidae > Labeo > Labeo catla. Next base: position 1,258,402 of record VONZ01000034.1, on the reverse strand, counting down.
TAATTTGTCACTAATGGGGCCAACGAGCCGTGAAATGTGCGAGCTCGTGTCAAAATAATCCTTTGCGTGTTTTCTATTTAAATTGGACTCGCGCGGCATAAATCAGACGTGTTTTTCTTGAATCCGCGATTAAGCCCGACCATTAAAACACAAGGGAGATCGAAACAGGCGCTTCATTATGAGCGTCGCCACACGAAGCCTGAATCGCGCCACTGTGCCACGTGTTGCTCTTGGACAGAAGAAAGCCAAAGCGTCTTTGGATGCGACCCTCCCAGCATGCACTGCTCCGCGCTTGGGCCCGCTGTTATTTTCTGTACAAATAATTAGGGTGTAATTGTGAGGTGTGTGGGGTCTATTAGGAAGACGAATGAGTCGGTTTTGGTTATCAGAGAAGGCGACGCTTTAACTGCCTTGTGGACTAACCTCGCTTGACTTTAGAGTACAACAACAAGTCATTTATAGAAACAAACTAGCATGACTCAGTGGAGAATGAAGTGTACATATGATTCATGGCTTCCACTCCACTTTCGGGCCTTTCCAAGCCGTTCTGTCCACAGCGGATTTGGCTTCTCTTCGAGCCGCTCGGCAAACAGAAAGGTTCAGTGATTCAGCCTCACTGCCTCCATTGTGTTTGAAACGGGACAAAACAGTCATCTTCAGCTGAGCTACAGCGTTTGGGTGGTGCTCTGTTAACCCTGTTCGTGGGTTATTGTCCTGATTCAGATGAATGCCATGTGAAAACCATCTAAGCAAGGCAGTAATTTTCAGAAAGGTGTTCTGACAAATGAGAGATCAGAAGTTGATCAAAAATAATTCGCAGTACAATTTATAGAAGTTGTGTGTCACTAGTTTGCTGCAATCTGACACATATGAAGTCTATACTCACCAAAGCTGCTTTTATTTGATCAAAAACACAGTAAAATTGTGAAATATTATTAGAATTTAAAATAGCTATTTTCTGTGTGAATATATAGTAAACTGTAATTTATTCCTGTGATGCACAGCTGAATTTTCAGCATCATTACTCCAGTCTTCGGTGTCACATGATCCTTCAGAAATCATTCTAATATGCTGATTTGCTGCTTAAGAAATATAATATGCACAGTATTTTTTGTGGAAACTGTTCTACATTTTATTTTTAAGAATTCACAGATGAAATGAAAGTTCAAAAGAACAGCATTTATTTGAAATAGAAATCTTTTGTAACATTAGAAATGTCTTTTAGTGTTACTTTGTATCAATTTAATGAATCCCTGCTTAATAAAAGCATTAATTTTATTTAAAAACAGCCCTGACCCTAGACTTAAATCAAGAACATTAGTTTATGTTTTGTAATTTGCGTAGAGAAATAGACAAATCAGAGTCTCCAGGCTTTAACCATTACATTGCTTCTTTCAATATGCAAAAACATCATTAATCTCAATTAATTTGCATCTGGAAAATGCTCTGAAAAAGACACGTCAGCTAAAGTCTAGATCTGGAGAAATTAAGTAGATAAATCACAGCCTTTGAAATTGACACATTACAAATTATATTTTTATTTCTAATAGCAAAATTTCTTTTTGGTTTCCTAAATATATAAAACCCAGTGTGAGAGAAAATTCTGTTTTAATAAGAAGCATCAATAAGAACAAACTACTGTTTTGACATGCTGACATCTAAATCTTGTGTGCATGGACTTTTTTGATGGTCTGAAGTGTTACAGAACAGCCTCAGTGCTACTGCAGCAAATACTGTAACTGTTTTGTCTTCCATCATGCATCACACAAGGCCTTGTTGTAGCACATAGCTGTCCTACACTGCTGAAAAGCTTTTGTAAGTCTGATGACAGACGTTTCCCATTACGGATCTTACTGAGAGATGAGATTGGATTACTTAACAAGCAGATGGCCTGCTGGACCTTTGAAATGCATTTAGTTGAGTTAATTCAGCACAATGCTAAAGATCCTTCAATGTGAAAACCTGTCATGATGCTTCCGATCCCTGTCTTTTACAGTGTTTTCAGTGCCACCAGGACGGCAATGGAGATTCTGCAAAAAGATTATAAAGCTTAAAATGCAGATATGTAAAAGGATGTTTCTATTTGGGGACACAAATATTCTGTGGACTGTGTTTTTCATCTTAAAATTGCCTTCCTTTAAATGTCCCTTAAATTACAGTTTTTGATTTGTGCACTTTGCATATAGTGAGTTCAAAATAATGAATGAAATGTCCACATTCTATATAAAATCCAGAGTTTAAATACAATTTCCTTTCAAATAAGAAAATAATAAGTTTTACTCACGTCCACAAAGATTCTGTCCTGTTGATGTCCAGTGACCTGTTGTCAAAGAGTATAATAATTGTTAAATACAGTGTTTAATTTGGTGTTTAATGATTAATCTTGGCAACTAGCGGAAAAGCTGAATACTGCGTAAAATATATAAACTGAAACCAATAGTTGTTTTATTGTTTTTACACAAAATGTACCCTATATTTTGACTATACATTGACGTTCAAAAGTTTGGGATCAGTACGATTTGTAATGTTTTTTTTCAAAAATGTAATTTATTCATTTAATTCCTCATATCATTCTTATATGCTGATTTATTATAGTTGTGCTAATAACAGTTATGCTGTTTACATTTTTTTAAAGACTTATATTGTTAGAAAAGATTTCTATTTTGAATAAATGTTTTTTTTCCAAAATATAATAGAATTTTTTTTCCAGAATAGAATCAATAATAAGTCTTTGCTCTCACTTTTTATCAATTTAACACATTCTTGCTGAATAAAATATTGAATATTAAGATTTGAATTTTCTTTCAAAAAAGAAAGAAAAAAGTTTACTAACCCCAAACTTTTGAACGGTGGTGTATATTGTTACAAAAGACTTGTATTTTAAATAGATTCTGTTCTTTTTACAAAAAAAAAATATTAGGCAGCAGAACTTTTTCCAACAGGATGATATCTGATGGATCATGTGACAATTAAAAATGTGGCTTTGCATCACAGGAATAAATTATATTTTGAAGTATATTAAATTTGAAAAAACTGCAATAATATTTTACAGTTTTTTTTTTTAAAAGTTCTATTTTTCTTCTGTATTTTTTAACAATAAATGTAGCTGCCTTGATGAGCATAAGTTCTATAAAAAACATCAAAAATCTTACTGATGCCAAACATTTGAACAGGATTGTATAGTCACTATATAGAGAGAGTTAGATTTATGCTTAAAAAAAAGTATTCAAGAATATTTTTGAATATAGGTATTCAAGATATTTCACATTCAAGATATTTAATAGTCATAAAAAAAAGTTCTGTTTCATATTATATACTGTTTTGCTACTTAAATGTGACCCTGGACCACAAACCCAGTCTTAAGTAGCACAGGTATATTTGTAGCAACAGCCAACAATACATTGTATGGGTCATAATTATTGATTTTTCTTTTATGCCAAATATCATTAGGATATTAAATAAAGATCATGTTCCATGAAGATATTTTGTAAATGTTCTACTGTAAATATATCAAAACGTAATTTCTGATTAGTAATGTGCATTGCTAAGAACTTCATTTGGACAACTTTAAAGGTGATTTTCTCAGTATTTAGATTTTTTGCACCCTCAGATTCCAGATATTTTCAGATAGTTGTTTCTCAGCCAAATATTGTCCTATCACAAACCATACATCAATGGAAAGACTATTATTCAGCTTTCAGATGATGTGTAAGTCTGAATTTCAAAAAATTGACCCTTATGACTAGTTTTGTGGTCCAGGGTCACAAATATGTTTTGATTGATTTAAATTTACTTAAGATGTGCTAAGTGTTGCAGTTCACCCCAAAAGTGTTTATTGGGGTTAAGGTCTGGGCTTTTTGCAGTAGAGTGAAGTTCTTCACCAGACTCAGTGAAACATTTAAGGACTTCGCTTTCTTCAAAGGGTCACTGTTGTGCTGAAACACAAAAATATCTCGCTCTCCAAACCACAGCAACAAATCCCAGAATTCTGTAACTGAATACTGTTGCATTAAGTTTTGCTTCACTGGAATTACTTATGCATTGCTTATTTACAAAGGCATTTTGTCTTGTCCATCTTGTCTTTTTTTCCCAGAATTTGCCTCGGCACTGTCAAAGCTTACAAAAAATGTTCTGAATAATGACGCAGTTTAATTTTTTCATAATCCAGTGAACAAAAGAGTTTTGTTTCTTGACGTTTGCAGCCCTGTCCTTTGAAATCCATGTCTTACTGCAGTTTAATTTTATGGCAATATTTGTGCACGCCATTTGCCATATCTAATGAATCAGAAAGATGTTGTGCTCTGGCAGGCGGGTTGGGTTTGTTTTCTAAAGGCTTCTTTGCTTGAGTTTGTTTGGACGGTTTCTCGTTTGCTGCTCTGGAAGCAGCTGATCTCTGCTCCATTTCACTGGTATTTAAGCATTGGAGTTGTGCCGCTCAGCCGGGGAAGGTGAAGGTAACGTCTAGCATTTGGCTCCGCTCGGCTCTCTGAGATCCACCGACTCCTGCTGAGACACCTGGTGAAACGCCAGCCAGCGTCAGCCCACAGTCCTGCTCTGTGTTCGACGGCGCTCATTAAAACAAAACTCTATCTTCGCCCTAACCTCACCGCCGGCCCGTGCGCATCAGCGTCTCGGTTTATTCTTGAATCTAATTCAGTTGCTTAATTGCTCATTCAGTGTCCAGCAGTGAAAGTAGAAGGTTTGCTTTTACTGTGGAGTTCAATGGTTCCCATAATTCATCGCTTTTACCCAAATCAGTGCCATCTGTGGCCCTCCTCCTTTGTCTTTAGTTGCGTCTGCTCACGGCTTTTCTTTTTATGAGCTCGCTGAGATGAAAGACTTCTCTGAGCAATACTGTAAACTGTTTAGATACAGCGGACGTCATTACAAAGTGCATCTGCGCCCTGAGCCAATCGCAGCGCTCACACTTGGGCCGTTTTCAGCGCGTTAACCATTACGTCTGCCACTTATTACGGTTTATGAAGCAAATATCGTACACTTCAAAGCCATTGCATCGAGGCTAGTCAGGGAAGCTGTGCTTTGAACGCAGGGGTTTTGCCCTGAGTCTACCCAAACATTTACTTACCGTGTTAGGCAATCGACAACAAGGCAAATGTAGCTTTTACAGCTGACAATTTTACCATTACTAGATAAATATTCTCCCTTTATCTCCGAAGACTGTATTTAAGAGCAAGCAGAGTGAATAATAATAATTCTTCTTCTTATTATTATTATAATTATTACTCTTGTTGTTGTTGTTTATTGAAGTGGAGTTTCACTAAAGCAGCAAGTGACTGCTTTTATGAGTGAGTCATTGAATCATTGATTCACATGATTTGTTCAAATACTGATTCATTCAGGAAACAAACACCTCCTCTGTGTTGCTTGGAGTCGCGACGGTAATTTATATTACATAATTATAATAAATCGTATCAAATGGTTGTTGTAGGCAGTATGAAACTGGACAAAATACCTGAAAATACTGTGAGTAAAAAGTAAGTTACTCAATTTACTCGACTTGATATCCTTCAAGTTCTTATCATAAGAAGAAGCAGTCAGTAATATTAATTTTTTTAAACCCAACCCTACACTACATTTCACATAAGTGAAAACGCTTTTGAATTTATCGGACTCTTTTTGAACATTTAATTAAAAGAGCGATACACGAGTAATTTGCTTGTGGATCTTTCTAACGCGGTAAGTTTGTGATTCACTTGAAAGAACCGACTCATAAGAGTCGTTTGTATGTGAATCACACTCCCCTCGCGCAGTGTGTTTGTTTATTGTGTACAGCTCGATAAAAGTCGCATTTTCTTAATATTACATTGGTATACGGTGTTTTATGTTATAACATTCGATGCAAACTGGAAATTCTCATTCAAATATCAGGTAAAATATGGTTTTATTTTGCTCTGGCGCTGTTCATTCAGATTATAGTGATTGACGTGACGTTACACTGACTAAAATCGAAAGTATGCACAAGAATTAGCAGTATTTTACTGCGTTACAATAAAATACACCCTTACGAAAATTAACGATGGTTTTATTATAGTATAAGTGTTGTAACCATATATTTTGGCGTAATGATTACCATTTGTAACCACAGTTTTGCAAACACCATGGTTAAACTATAGTTAGCATAGCAAAACCGTGGTTTATTTTCGTAAGGGCAACGTTAGGCAGGATTTTATTATGAAATCAGTGCAGGCTGGCTTATTTTATTCTGTAAACCAACAAAAACAGAAATATATCCAGGCTGTTCTACATTTGTGACCATAGACCACAAAACCAGTCATAAGGGTCAATTTTTTTTAAATAGAGATATGTACATCATCTATTTTTTACTGAACTATACAACATCAAAGCTGAATAAACAAGCTTTCAATTGATGCATGGTTTGTTAGGATAGGACAATATTTGGCCGAGATCTGCAAGCTGAGGGTGTGAAAAAAATCTAAATATTAAGAAATTCGCCTTTAAAGTTGTCTAAATAAAGTTCTTAGCAATGCATATTACTAATCAGAAATTAAGTTTTGATATATTTACATTAAGAAATTTACAAAATATCTTAATGGAACATGATCTTTACTTGATATCCTAATGATATTTGACAAAAAAGAAAAAATGATCATTTTGACCCATACAATGCATTGTTGGCTATTGCTACAAATATATCCACGTTCTTTAAGTAGTAATCTGTTCTGCTTAAAAATATGACCTATTATTATTATTTAGTGTTACCTCTTTGGGAAGCTTGTTTATTAACTAGCAGTACACTGTGATATAATGTTCAAATGCACAAACATTTGTTGTTGTTGTTGTTTTAATAATCAAGTAGCACTTCTGTTATACTATACATTTCAGCAAGTTGTGTTTTCAGAATTTGCCATACTATTTCCCCAAACCTCTGTGCATATAATTTGCAATATATAATTTTTTTTTATTTTTTTGAAGTGATCGTCCTCTGTGAGTCTGATTGGACGCAGCTGAAGCAGCTCTCTAACAGCTTATAAAAGCACTGGGATCCTAAAGTTGCGCAAACGTCTGCTGCGTAAACCTTTAAAGATCTGAAAACAAGCGTCTTTACAGCCGACAAGTGTCGTTATGGACGTGCGAGTATGAAACAAGCTGCGTTTCAGTTTTCAGCAGGGAGACGGGCCGCTCTCTGAAGTGATGTTGTCCTGAGGCTTGAATGGGCTGGTTTCATGAAAAACCTCTCCGGGTCGGGCTCTCGGCTCGGGCCGAGCGCGGAAATGAGATCCAGACGGGCCAGCGCTGTGAGCGAGGATACTGGGAGTCGCAGGCTTTTATTGTAGAACAGAGTGTTTTTGTGTGTTTTTAACAGCCATTGTTGCACTAAGAGCACTCGTAAAAACTCATTTCATCTTAAATGTTAGGATACACAGTTCTAATGTACTCTTACTGCATGTAATTTATGTATATATTTTTTGATGTTAAAATATTTTCTCCTATCCCAGTTTAATATGCAGAGACAACTGTAAGTAAACCATGACTTCCCAAAGAGTGTAAACACTGAGGCTCTGTGGCGTTATCAAAACACTGCTCTGTTTTTTTGAGCGGTCCGACATGTCAACTTTTGGCTCAAGCAGCGGTGTGAGTCGAGGATGGGACTGCAGGATTGTCTGAGGATTGGAGAACAGGGTGTATGGAGCGATACTGTATTAGATGTTGATTTGCACGTGTGTTTGTGTCGCTGCAGTGTCCGAGGTGCAGACGCCGGCAACGGGATCCGAGTGTTCATCCCGGACATCGGCATGTTCGTGGTCAGTTTGGTCACGTGGCTCCTGTGCCGCAGTCTGGAGAAGCCGCCGCTGAAGGACGTGTCACAGCACAACAGCGACTTTGAGGTGGACAATCAGGTGAGAAAACACAACACAACACAACACAACACAACACACAGACTCCTGTCTCTGCATTCTTCGATGTTTTAGTATGAGTTTAGATGCTAAGACTGAGTGATATGGCCAAAAATATTATCACAATATCATTCGATGTCAGTATTTCTCACAATATTCATTACATACCATTAATACAGAATGAAATGCTTTCCACGTGTTTGTTAGACCTCAAGAAAGAATAAAAATGTAAGTTATTTGACAAGTGTAAGTTTGTTGACAAGTAAACTCTACAGACTAAGCTACATTTTCATGTTTGTTGTTTCACCAAACAATGATTCGGTACAAATTCATCATCAAAAATTGTGTCTGAAATAAAACATTTATCTTTAAAACGTAATCAAAAGAAAATATATCAATTAATTTCCAAAAAAAAAGAAAGAAAGGAAAAAAAAGATACAAAAAAACCCCACATAAAACAAACAAAAAAAAATTTGGTTATATATTACTTTTATTTGCTTAAACTCCAGATACTAAGCTATCTATTTATTTAGGCCTAGTTAAATCCTTTTTCAGACTCTGTTGTATGATTTAATGCAAGTTCATCATCAAAAAATGTTATCTTTTTGGATGACTTTGTAAAATCAAGAAATTATTTATTTATTTATTTATTTATTCATTCATTCATTCATTCATTCATTTGTTTTTCTTTTAATATAGGCCCAATGAATATAATTTATTTATTTATTTTATTTTATTTTCCAAAGTCTGTGTTTTCAGTTTTATTTTATCTGGATTATGTGTTTTATGATTTAGTGCCAATTGACAATTTATTCAGTCTCTTAAAGTGTAATAAAAGAAAAAACAAACAAAAAAAAAGATTTTTTGTCAAATAATTGTGTATTATATAAATTAAAATATTGATGAAGACATATTTTAATTGTATTATATTCCTTGGAAAAATAATAAAATTAACATTAAAAAGTTTTTGAACAGTAAGAATTGATCCAAAGTGCAGCAAAATTAGCAGCAACAGTAAAATTGTGATCTATATATCTTACTAAAATAACTGTTTTCTACTTTAATATATTTTAAAATGTAATTTATTCCTATGATTTTTAAAACTGAATTTTTAGCATAATTACTCTAGTTACATGATCCTTCAGAAATCCTTCTAATATGCTCAAAATATTATGCTCAAAAAATGCAATAAATGCTCAAAAAAACATTTATTATTATTACTGTTGTTATTATTATTATTATGTTTTTTTTCAGGTTTCTTTGATTCTTTGAACAGTATTAGAAATAGAAATCTTTTGTAACATCATAAATGTCTTTATCGTCACGCTAATCTCCAAGCTTATAAATAGTAGTGTATAATGTTACAAAAGCTTTTTATTTCAGATAAATGCTGTATCTTTAGATCTTTCTATTCATCAAAGAGTCCTGAAAAAGGTACTCTACTGTTTTAAATATTGTTAATAATAATAATAATAATAATAAATGTTTCTTGAGCAGCAAATCAGCATATTAGAATGATTTCTGAAGGATCATGTGACACTGAAGACTGGACTAATGATGCTGAAAATTCAGCTTTGATCACAGGAATTAATGACATTTTTTAAAGGAAAGGAAAGGACATGACGTGAAATATTTTAAAATATATCCAAATAGAAACCAGTTATTTTAAATAGTAAAAATATTTCAGAATTGTCCTGTTTTTGCTGTACTTTGGATCAAATAAATGCAGGCTTGGTGAGCAGAAGGGCTTCTTTAAAAATCTTACTGTTCAAAAACTTTTGACTGGTATTGTGTATATAAATCAATATTTTTCCAAATATCAATTTATCACCCAGCCCAACCTGACACATGAATTTCACTGATATAGAGTTGTGTCTCATCTCACACCCGTATCGCTCATTGTTTGGCTCTGTCATTCTCGCACCACATAACTTTCATTGAGCAAACACAGAGCCAGCATCTTAAAGTCCGTCTCTTCCCTCGCCGCGGGAGACTTTTTCGCTTCCAGCTGAACCCGAAGGCCGTTTTGGCTATAAATTACAAAGCGGCTCTGTGGAGGAAAATCCTGGAAACACATCACTATCTGGATGAATACCAGTCGTGCAAGTGCAGTTTCTCCACAGGCTGTCATTGTTTCCCTTGCGCTAGATTATTAGGCAATCAGACCTGATCAGCTCACATATGATGAAGAACACAGCGCAATTAGATAACCGAGTCCAACGATGCTGACATTGCTGAAATATTCACTTGTTTAACAAAGAGCCTTTATTTAAATGTCATTCTCTGATAGATATGACAGGCTGAAACATACATAAATGTGTATTTAAGTCAGCGAGCACCCTTTGTGTCAATAAGTCAACTGTCTGCACAAATAAACTAGTGGAGATTCATGTGCGTAATTCACTTTCAAGAGATCGCTTTCTCACTTACTGCATCTAAAAATACACAGAATCGTTTAAACATAATGTGTGCGAGCAGTTAATTGATCTAGAAAGAATAAAAATATTTTAGTGTATTGATTTCCACTAAGTGCTTGCTTTGAATTTGATCTTCCACCATAAAAGATCCTGCAGTTCCTATGAAAACATACGTTGAGCGGATGGAGATGTTTTTTCCAAAGATGTGATTATGTAATTTGTGCGTATAGACAGTAAGAAAGAGATGTGTAGCTAAACACTGGCTAAAATTGCTTTCGAAAAACTAATGAAAGCAGAAATAATCAGAATCCAGCTGGTTTTAGAAGCTGCTGTAAAAAAGCACTTACTGTAGCAAAAAATTTTACCTGTTCATAATTGAAAATACTGTGTCTTATATTGTATTTTATGCTGCACATTGGTATATGTCATATTTCATGTGTGAGTGATTAGACAAGGCATTTGTTATGTAATAGTTTTACCTAAAAATGTTTTATCACTCCAGTGGAAGAAGTTGAAGCCTGAACATTTAAAACAAAAGGAATAGGAGGCATTACTTTAGATTGCTTACAAAACTAAATGCAATACAGAAGTACAAAAAGCCACGCACAAAATCATCCTTATGGAATTGAAATGTGCTGGATTTTAAGGAAAGATCAGGTGGTATTTGGGCCGAACATCACGCCAGCGCTGGCTCACGTATGTCAGATAGAGACATTTGTTTTGTAGACATTGTTCTGGTTAATCTCTTTCTGCCTCAAACTGACATCTTTGCTTCTTCATGCAACACGGCTAGAAAGCGGTTTATTTTTGATGGCTCCTCTCAGCTTTCTTTGCAATCAGTGCAGTGTTTATTCAGGTAAATGTCCTGTTTGATGTGAGGTCTGAAGTTCGGGCAGCCGCACAGAGGCCGCATAGACTGTGTCACGTAGCAAATGATGTGTCTTCTAATTAGAAGAATGTTTGTGTAGAGCTGCTTGACCAGAGGTGTGCTATTTCTAGGCTACTTTTCTTCACCCGAGTTCCAGATATTTTCCAAAACATAAGTAAAGTTTTAATAATTTATAATGTGCTGCAGCTTATATTTCAAGGAATAGTTCAGGCAAAATGAAAAAAAACAAACAAACAAAAAAAACACTTGCTCAAAGGGATCCTCTACAGTGAATGGTGCCGTCAGAATGAGAGTCCAAACAGCTGATAAAAACATCACAATAATCCACAAGTAATCCACACCACTCCAGTCCATCAGTTAACATCTTGAGAAGACAAAAGCTGAAACAAATCCAATCAGGAGAAATCTGCACAGATCGATTGATTATTTTCTAGTATGGATTAAGATTTGAGTTAAAACGTTTTAATGATGGATTTGTTTCAGCTTTTGGCTTCACGAGATGTTCACTGATGGACTGGAGTGGCGTGGATTACTTGTGGACTATTGTGACGTTATTATCAGTTTGGACTCTCATCCTGACGGCACCCATTCACTACAAGCTTCATTTTCGGGTAAACTACTCTTAAGGTCATCTTGTGAAGCCAAAAGCTGAAACAAATCCATCATTAAAACATTTTTAACTCAAATCTTAGTCCATACTCCTAAAATAATCAATTGATCTGTGCAGATTTCTCTCCTGATTCAGACCAGACCACTTTTTCACTGGAGAAAGCGTTATTGGATTATGGACTCGTATTTGAGTTAAAAACGTCTTGATGGATTTGTTTCAGCTTTTGTCTTCTCAAGATGTGAACTGATGGACTGGAGTGGTGTGGATTACTTGTGGACTACTGTGATGTTTTTATCAGCTGTTTGGACTCTCATTCTGACGGCACCCATTCACTGCAGAAAATCCACTGGTGAGCAAGTGATGGAATGACACATTTCTACAAATCTGATGAAGAAACAAACTCATCCTAATCTTGTATGGCCTGAGGATGAGCACATTGTTTAGCACATTTAAGCACAGCCTTTAAATGATTGCTGATTATTATTATTATAGCACACTTTACATGCTGAAAGTTCAGATATGGAACTGTGGTCTGTCAAATGTAAGTATGATTTGTTTTGAATATAATGTTTAACGGCTTGGGTCTGTATAATCAAGCATACAAGCTACTGAGTCTGGCATTGCATAAACCAGATGCATATAACATTAATCATCGGTTGAATATTTGCTTTGTCACTGGACATTCAGTACCCATATGTTTCTTAATCACTCATTTCTTAATACCGTTAACAATGCATTCGCATTCCAACACGTGTGTGTGTGTGTGTGTGTGTGTGTGTGTTCAGGAGGTTCACATCTGGAATACATTTGCTGGTGTTGTTTTTTCGGTGGCGGTGCTAAAGTTACCAACCCCCAGCCTTGCCTTTTTTTCTTCTCACTGATTATTTTTCTTTATATTTTACTCTCTCTCTCTGATCCTTATTCTCTCACAAGTTTAACTCTGTTCTGAATAGGTGACGTGCTGTATAGGTGCTGTGTTGATGTTTGAATAGGCGTTGTTGGTTGATGGTTGGGTGGGTCGGTTTGCTGGTAGTTTAAGGGTGGTAAACTGTTGGAATGCTTTCCCACATGCTCAGACCTTTATGGATCGTGACAGGCAGATAATTAAGACCACACTGTAAGTGTTTAAAGGTGTGCGAATTAAGTCAGGTTGTTTTAATATTATTATTCTTATTACAGAAACCAAGAAAAACAACGAGCAGTAGCTAGTTCCAAGAAAAACAGACCAGCATGTAAATAAGACAGCAACAGCTGAGCATACAACACCACAATGAACAAGAAATACAAGGAGAATTACTTATAGACAAAAGATGTTTACACTTATACTGTAGACATACACTGTAATGAAGACAAATCTGAAGTACAAAATTTTCTTTAAAATTAACTTTAACTCACACACACATATGGGTTGTTGACGTAACGGCATTTTGACTGTCGCACAAGATAATAATTAATATAATTAATAGTCGTTATTTAAAATGTAGTAAATGGTTAAACTTTTTTTTTTTTTTTAATTTTTGAGCCAAATGTCAAAATTGTCTTGTGACTGTCTCAAGCATGGTTTAATAAATTACAACTTTTATGTATTAAAAAAGAAGAGCATAAAAATGTTAATAATATTTTAGTAAATGGCAATCCTTTTTCACATCTCTGAAAGCGTAGGACATTGGACAGTGTCTTGTGGTGTGACAAAAAAACTTGAATTAGTTGAAGGACCCCATTCATGATCATGATACTGAAGCCCCCTGTCAGGCCCATGACATGTGCACATGGTTAATTTTTGTCTCAGAATTGTTCAAACACGTAACTTTTTTGGAACCACAAAAGTGTTACGACTTCTTGTCCTTTGGTGTGACACCCCTAAACGATACTTTTCAATTAAAAACTGTATGTTAAGCTACATGATCATGAAAAATTATATAAATGTGTCTTGCTAACAGGCAATGACAGGTTAGCTCGGAATAGCAGGGTCATTAATTGACACAAAAGGTTGAAAAGTCCTTTGGCATGACAGAAAATGTCCATTGGTGTGACACCTGTACTGTCACATCACAGGAAAGTTTTTTTTTTTTTTTTTTTAAAAAGCGTTTTAAATAATAAAAAAAGATCTGTTTAACTCCTTTTTATTAATTTATGATCATTTTCAGTGTTCCTAAATGCAATCATTACATTAATTCAACTATTTTCTGATGTTTTTGCAGAAAACAGTTATGAAGTGTCATGAAAATTAGCATCAAATGTGATAGTTTGTTTTTGAAACAGAAAGAATTGAGGTAGACAAATATAGGACATGGAAATATAGATAGAAAGTTAACAGGGGTCCACCAGAAGTTTGTTATTGTTTGCAAAAACGAAACAGTACTGCCATCTAATTTAGTATCATTTTCCGTTCTAGTAATTTCATTTAAGTTTTAGTAAATTAGTGTGTTTGTGCCATTTTTTAGTAGTTTTTATTTTATTTCAGTTTTAGCTATTTTAGTACATGAAGTTAAACTAAATTAAAGTGAGAAATATTGTCTTTGCAGCTAGATGTAATAAAATGTTTCTTATATTTAATTTTATCTATCTATCTATTTATCTAGCTATCTATCTAGCTATCTATCTATCATTATAGTTTTAGTTTCAGTGAACTAAAATAACCCTGAGTGTGATAAACTGTCCTACCTGTCGCAAATTCTCTGTGATTTCTTGTAAGAAATGGCATCTATGTTGTTGTGAACTCCTAGCAAACAGGCTGTCAGTTCATAAAGTAATCAGCTGTTTGTCCACATTGCAGTGGGAAACTTCCAGAGCCAATCAAAAGAGGTTTGGCAGTTATGAGCATGAATTTTGACCAATGAGGTTTTGCAGTGGGCGGAGCTTCCAGTACAGTGCCACAAAAACAAAACAATCAGTAGACTGTATTGTCACGATTTGTGGCCGTTAGGGAGAAAACGAAAAGTGAAGTATGAAATTTGAAAGCATTTGAATTATTTGGTAGATGGAAACTACAATAGGAAGTGTGCATAATCTCTGATGCGAACAATCTTAAAATGGTAAAATGTTTTGTAGATATTTTTTATATATCTATATTAATTACTAATTTAAATAATTAATTCTTTAGTTATAAATCAAAACCAATCAAACTGATTTCCGTTATTGATTTCAGCACCATGGACAGCACAAATGATCACCTTTCACATTGGGAATCTCCATTGTTTCCTCGTTGTTCTTTAGTTAATCACTTTAATTGCCTGATGCCAATGCCAAGAATTTCTGAAATACACTCCTTTGAATAAAATGCAGTGTTTCCATCTAGTTTCCCAGGGATGGTTTGTGTCTTTTACCAACTGTTATGGTTTACCTGCCCCAATATATGACAAAATTCGAGAATGGATCCTCTGCAGTGAATGGGTGCCGTCATACTGAGAGTCCAAACATCTGATAAAAACATCACAATAATCCAAACCTTTTACAAACCCTTATCTCGTCATCAAGAGTGACTTATTCTATCAGTTAGGATGATCAGCTAGAGGTATTGAATTCACATGTTTTTTCTAAAGTTCTACCAGACGCCTGTTTTTGTGTGTTTTACCCATTAAGATGAGCTTTTTAATGGAGGTGCACAGAGTACTCATTCACTATGGTAATATGGTAAATATAGTTGAGGGACACGCTGTCAGTTTTTTGTTTTCACTGTGAAGCGAGGTTTGTTCAAATAAACAGCTGATTTAGCTCAGCAGGACCTGTATTATTTCAGTCTGGGTATATTTACCAGCACAGAGAGCAGCCTAGCATTTAGAGAGTTTGACTGTTTCATAGGCTAGCGATGACCCAGCTAACAGGAACATTCTCTAAACTTTGGCTAATGTTCTGACAAGTTATGAACAAACATTCTTCCAGTAAAATTAATAGAATGTCTGTTCAGTTATCTGGTCTTTAGTAACGTTCCCAAAATATTGTTTATACATCATTTCTGAAACTTTTTTCTGAAGCTTTTTAACTTTTTTAAGCATTAATACTTACTAGTTTCAGACAGTTCAGAGAATATTCAAAAGTAACTTTCCCAAAGTGTTTGCAAAATGATACAATGGAATGTTAATGTTTTCTTTAACATCCACATAACCAAGAAAAAAGAGAAGTTTTTAAACATTTGGTTTTAATGGTTCAGAGAAGATTCTGAAATGTTTTCAAAACATTCTTAGAGCATGTTTTTGTGAGTTTGGGAGAAGCTGCGCTGACGTCAACCATCCTCTTTTGATTTGATCGCCGAACCTCTAGACAATGTCCGAAACACTAATAACTTTCAGACTGAATTCCTCACATGCAGCCAACATTATATAACGTGACGTTTTGTTACTCCTTCACAAATGTATTTTTTCTGTGAGCAGATTTTTCATGTGGCATAATTTTGTCTGCCAATCTTCCACCCATCCTCACCTTCCCCAGTGAATTGGGTCACATTTAACATTCCGAAATAAAACTCATTGAATTTTTGGTTTGGAGTATCACTCACTGACCCAAAAAATGTTTATCTGAACCTGACGAATGTTGTCTTTGAAACTGAAGTCTGTTCTGACATTAAGAATTGAGTTTTGCTGGGTCTGAATTTGATTAAGTCTGTGCCGGGAAGAACCGGAGGCTCGGTTTAACTCCTCTAGCCTTCCTCAGAAGGAACAGATTCATCTTACAACAGATTGATTGATTTTTTTTTTTTTTTCGCAAAAAGAAAGGACTTTTCATTGTAGCAGTGCTTTTGAACATTCTAATAAATTTGACAGAATTTTTTGAAGTGATATTGCTAAGCCAGGGATCAGAATTATTATTGCTCATACTTAAGGACTCCAATCTTTCTGCTCACCAAGGCTGCATTTATTTGATTAAAAATACAGTAAAAACAGTAAAATTGTGAAATATTTTTGTAATTTAAAATAGCTGTTTTCTATGTGAATATGTGTTAAATGGTAATTTATTTCTGTGATGCGCAGCTGAATTCTCAGCATCATTACTCCAGTCTGATTTGTATATATGCTGATTTGCCACTCAAGAAACATTTCTGACTATTATCAATGTTGAAAACGGTAGTGCTGCACAGTATTTTTGTGAAAACCATGATACGTTGTATTTTTTTTAGGATTCACAGATAAATAAAAAGTTCAAAAGAACAATGTTTATTTGATTTATTTATTCTTTTATGATTCATATTAAACATCTGTCATCATTTTTTCAGGAAAAGGAGGATGAGGAAGAAGACAAGAAAAGCAAGAAACTGGAGCTTGAGGATGAGCTGCTGTTCGAGGACTTTGAGCTGGGCGATGAAGACTGTGAACTTCCTGAGGAGGAGGAAGTAGACGTAGAGGACGGAGAACTTGAGGAGGTGGACGTCGAAGAAAGTACCAAAATGAGGATCCTGCGGCAAATAGCAGACGTGGCGTCCAAACTCAAGGAAATCGTTGGCAATCTGATTACCACTGCAGGAAAAGTAGTCGTAACCATATTATTGGGCCTCACAGGTAGGTAGTGTTGAGACAGACATTGCTCACGACATAAGATACAGATCGATAAGCAGCATTCATTTATAAACTGCAGATGAATACAAGCTCAAGTGCATTGTTATATCACAGAGATCATAGAAAAAGATCCAAAATTAGGATGAGTTTGTTTTTTCAGCAGATTTGTAGAAATTTGTCATTCCATCACTGTCTCACCAATGGGTCTGCTGCAGTGAATGGGTGCCGTCAGAATGAGAGTCCAAACAGCTGATAAAAACATCACAATAATCCACAAGTAATGTCAGTTAACATCTTGAGAAGACAAAAGCTGAAACAAATCCATCATTAAGACATTTTTAACTAAAATACAATAGTCCATAATCCATAATAAGGCTTCCTTCAGTGAAAAAGTGGTCTGGTCTGAATCAGGAGAGAAATCTGCACAGATCAAACAATGTTTAAAGCCAAAACAGCCCAAAACAGCTGGATTTTAATGTGTGAGACAACAGGAGACTGACTTTTTTTTACTGGAGGAAGAGTTATTATGGATTATGGACTTGTGTTTTAGTTTTAAAAATGTCTTCATGTTGAATTTGTTTCAGCTTTTGTCTTCTCAAGATGTGAACTGATGGACTGGAATGATGTGGATTACTTGTGGATTATTGTGATGTTTTTATCAGCTGTTTGGACTCTCATTCTGACGGCACCCATTCACTGCAGAGGATCCATTGGTGGACAAGTGATGTAAAATTTCTCAAAAAACTGTTCTGATAAAATAACAAAGTTTAATTTTTGAATAAACTACCCTTTTAAGCACAAAAAAATCTAGTCTTTTCGATTTCAGGTAATTTTGTGTATGGGAGTCGGGCTGGTTGATATGGCTAAAAAATTATCACGATATTTTTTTTTTTTCATATCAGTCGATGTTGATAACTATCACAATAAATGGCAAATTTTTATTTCTTTCGAGTTTAAAGGCAGATTTTTGCTACAATGTGAAAGTTGTAGAAACGTGATGATTAATTGTGGCTTTAAACCATGGGCGTCGGAACCATTGAATGTGGGTGGGACAGGACCCACCCACTTTTGTGGACCTATGATATTGGACCCACCTACTTTTATCGTCTCTAATTCGGCGAATATGTCTGCGCACGTTTTAGAGCGCCATCAGTCTAATCCATTCCACATGACGAATGCGCTAATAGATTAAGCTCTATGTTCACGCACATGAACAGGCAGCACCTGGGTGGAGGAGCGGACGGAGCGGGCGTGGGCGCATCAGGCGCAATCATCAAACATATTTCAAAGGAAGCGGGCGCCACGGTCCTGACCGCTTCGCTGTCTTTACTAGGTGTGTTTAGGGAATATTTGCATTTATTCACATAAGATTTGATTAGCTACTGGTGGACGGTCATGATTTTGACTAATACAGGATACTACTGTGTGATGCGCATCAGAGGGAAATTAGAAGTGGTATAGGCTACGCAAAGCCGACTGATAAAGAAGTGGGTATATGGAGTATACTTGGGTATACCCTGCATTACACCACTGCATGTTAAATAAACTCCATTTTGTATTTTCACTAGTTATTAGCGCCTGATGCACTCCCACAGCAAAGTAAACAAAGTATCTGAGCGTATCTGCTGCTCAGATACACCGAACCCTACCCGATACTTTATTCAAACTTTTCGATTATTTCCTTCATTTTTATTTTTATTGAAAACAAATGCCTTTCCGATGTAAAATGAGAGGCAGAATGCAATAGGTGGATGCGAACTCGGGTCATTTGCATCAAAAAACATTAACTACTCGTTTTACCACTTACGCCACTGGAAATGTGTCTAGACAGCCGTCTTTTGTAATGTTTTCACGTAAATTTTTTGGGGGGGAGGACCCACCCACATTTATTCTGCTTCCGACGCCCATGAACTATTCTTTATGGTCAGAACATGACAAAACACTTATGTTTTTTGAATTATTCACACTTGTTCCAGTCATTTTTCTTTAACAAAATAATATCTTAATAGAAAAAAATAATGTCTTAGTTTTGCATGTTTTAATGAGTAATATTGTTTTAAAAAAATAGGTATTTTTTACCTGATAATAATAATAATAACAACATTTTTTCTCTTAGAAATACACATTGATAATAGCTTGAGTTAGGACGCAGATGTAGATTTGTGTTCATTATCAAAAATGTAAAAATTGTAGCAAACTCATTTTTATATGGTGAAATTTAATTACTCTAACTGTTTGAGCCGTTTTGAGTGTTTTACTATGCTCTTCCATAGTATCATGCACAGATCATGATAATAACAGTTAAAACCACAAATACAGCAGCTCAATACCATGGTAAAAATGTAATATGGTTCCTAGGTATTTGTATGAAATACATTTATTTATTCCATTACTCTTCCTTCAAAACATTTAATACATGTCTACATAATAAATTCTCTAATATAATAAAATATTGCTCTATGCAAATGCTCTATGTTCGTGCTTTGTATGCAAGACAAAGAAATAGAATTTCTGTGCAAAAATATGTTGATTGTAGCGAAGTTTTATATACACAAATGTAGATTTGTTAAAGTTTCTCCTTGTTTTACAGCTTTTAAAAAAACGATTTTAGAATTTTATTTCAATCTATAAAGCATTTAAAATCAAAAAGTGCCTTAAAACTCTCTAAAGTTGTGTCATCATATATGGATTGACCCCTCACACACACCTCATGTCATTTAATTTGTGTTATACAATTATTTTAATGTTTTAATTATTTTTATTTATTTATTTAATTATTTATTCATTTTTGTTTAGTATTATTTTGTTTATTATATGCTGCTTGGATGTATTGTTAAATGTGTTTAACAATGGAAAAATAACAATGCCTGTTTGTTATTTAAAGGTTTATTTAAAAAAAACAAAAAAAAATTGCGCCGTGTCGCCGTTTGAACATTTAATAACGTTTCTTAATTAATATTAAGAAATATTAATAACGGGTCCAGAATGGACTTGCTTTATACATTGCTTCAGTTTTGAAAAATCTCATTGCATGTTTAGTACTGACTCTAAAAATGTTTTTTAACCACCTTCTGTCAATGTGTCCCTTATGTTCCAGGTATGATGTTGCCTTCTCTGACCTCCACTGTGTATTTCTTCACCTTCCTGGGTCTGTGCACCTGGTGGTCTTTCTGCCGCACGTTCGACCCGCTCCTCTTCAGCTGTCTGTGCGTCCTGATGGCCATCTTCAGCGCCGGACACCTCATCATGCTCTACCTCTACCAGTTCCAGTTCTTCCAAGAGGCCGTTCCGCCCGGAAACCGTTACGCCAGGTGAGACAGCGCTTGCCTGTTACCTGTCAAAGAGCTGGATTTAATGGGATATGAGCGCTGGTGCAGTTAGAGGCCTGAATGTATTCAGGATCAGCTCTGTCCACACCCTTTTTCAAACATCCCATCGAGGCGGTGGCACTGAGCACTAGTGCTCAACTTGTTCAGATTTGCTGGAGTATGTAGGACTTCATGGCGGGAAGGTGAATGCTTTGATTTATGCTGTTGCTCGTTTTGCACATAAAAGGTTTACATTGCCGCATGCAGCCGGATCCCCTTACTGTAACCAATGAGATTACGGTGCTGCTTGAGAATCAAACACAAAAGGAAAATTGAATCAGAACGATCCGCCGAGCGGGAATCCCGCTTGTGGCCCCGGGTGTCTGGTGGCCGATGGGCTCATTCATGCTGATTTAGCAAACTACCCTGTTTTGTTATGTAGCATTACAGCGACTGGCGTCCGGTGTCGACTAGAAAGAGCCAGCAGGAATTGAGGTCATGTGTCATTATCTTGTCAAGCTGGTTCTTGATTAAAGGCTAAACATAAGTGGATAATTGAAATGTACAGGGACTGTCGTCTAGAGCAGGGTATTCAGTAACAGAAAGTGAAATTACTGAACCTAAACATAAGAGCCTCATCAATTTTTTAAGTATGTTTTTAGTATTTAGTATATTTATAAACTTTTTAAGTAATTATTGAAATTAATTATGATTTGTTTTTAATTCTAGTCATGATTATTTTATTCTATAAGTCATAGTTTTTAAATAAAAAATAAATATTTTAAATACTTAATACTTATTTTTTTATACAAAAAAAATAAAATAAAAAGAAACAAATAAATGTATTATTGTTAAATAAAATAAAAAATACATTAAGGCAGAAAAAAATGTAAAACCACAATAATAATAATAATTATTATTATAATAATATTAATTAATTATGACTATTTAATTATTTTAGTCATGATTATTTTATTCTCTAAGATATAGTTTTTAAATAAAAAAGAAATATTTTTTAAATACGTGATACTTAATATTTTTAATAAAAAACTAACTTTTAATAAGAAAGAAACAAGTAAATGTATTATTGTTAAATATAATAAAAAAGTCCTAAAAAATAAATTCATAAAATGTAAAAGCACAATAATAATGATAATAATAATAAAATTAGATTATGATTATTGTTTTATTTTAGAAATCATAGTTTTTAAATAAAAATAAATATTTTTTAATACTTAATATTTTTAATAAAAAAAACTTTTTTAAATAAAAAGAAACAAATAAATGTACTATTGTTAAATCTAAGGGAAAAATACATTAAGTCCTAAAAAATAAATAAATAAAATGTAAGAGCATCAACAACAATAATAATAATAAAATGAGATTGATTATTTTATCATTTTAGTCATGATTATTTTATAAGTCATAGTTTTTAAATAAAAAATGAATATTTTTAAATACTTAATAAAAAACTTTTTTGAAATAAATGTGTTATTGTTAAATATAATAAAAAAAAAACATTAATTCCTAAAAAACAAATGAATAAATATAAAAGCACAATAATAATAATAATAACAATAATAATAATAATAATAATAACAATAATAAAAAGATTAGTTTTGATGGTTTTATTCTATTGACAGCCATACTTTTTAACACTATGAAATAAAAAGAAACAAATACATGTATGTTGTTGTTGTTGTTGTTGTTATTATTATTGTTATTATTTTATATAATGAAATAAAAACTCATCAAAATATTGCATATTTAATTAAGAATATATTTTTAAAATAATATATTCAAAAAATACTAATATAAAATTGCAAGCATTTCGTCTTTATAATGCCATGCATTCAAGTTTTCCTCACACACATAAATAGGCCTGTACACAAAGAAATGAGTCTTTTTACACATAAAATAAATGCTTTATTTATTCGTTCATTCATTTATGCATTGAGATCATCATATTTAGGGATCACTGACATCAAAAAGTTTGTAAAACCCTGTTCTAGAGGAAGGATGACATTAATGTTTTATTAGTCTTCAGAGCTACCATGGACTGGATAAAGAGTTTTTTGTGCATATCCAGAGAAGATGAAAAAGTTTGAGCCCTAGAGGCTTTCAGTCTTTTTTCTAGAGCTCATGTTTGATAGCATGTGAAAAACTGGCTAGAAATGATCCATTAAAAGCCTCTGTGGCGTGTCGAGCTCATCATGTAAATCATTTGAGCTTGGCAGCGGCGCTCTATTTAAGCTATCGGTTTGCATCTCAAACCAAAAACGACCTACAAGCCGACACTGTCAGCCTCTATTTCGAGAGGTTTGATTTAAAGAGTCAATATTCACTTTGCTTTCAGAAATCTTGATTTACTTTGGTGTGTTTTCGGTGGCGTCCGCCCAGCGTTTCGCTCCAGGAAAGACCTCGCGACTGCATGAGAGCCCAAACTCTACACTAATGAACTTTTATTTGTAGAACTTTTATTTGTAATGCTTTAAGTCTTCAGGTTTGTGGGACGTAAGCTGTTTATCAAGCTGTAAGTTTTCAGATTTGATTTCAGATCAAACCTTTCAGATCTGACGGGCTGATTTGGCCGCGTGTTAAAGGGAGCGTTCATTTCAGTCATTTGTTCACCTTCATGCTGTTTCAAACATGAAGACTCTGGTTTTGGTGGCGGCGTAGGGCTCCGAGAGTCCAGGTGCTTCTCATTAGGACGGGACGGCTCTTGGCCCCGCTTACGTTACGCAGCTGCTTTCAGGGAGTGAAAGAGAAAAAACAATCAAAGGTGACTCAAAAGAGCCCTTGAGTAACATACATGCCATTCTTCTAAGTGAAGGCTCGATCAGCGGCTGCTCTGTATTACTCTCACACACGAATATTCACCAGCGGCGGCACCGGTGAGCCTTCAGAACACATTAGCAGCGGATACAGAGCTAATTACAGAGCAACTGCTGCGTCTTGTTAAAATGTGTTGCAAACATCACCACAAACGCATAACTGATACAAACACCAGAAAACAGCTGTCTTTTGGTCCTGCGTCGACTGTTTGTTTGGGTTTTTCTTTATTAAGCAAATAAATGTATGATATCATTATCACATGCAATGTAATAAATTTCTAATAATAATTGACTAAAATTTAAAAGCAAAACAACACCACCACCAATAATAATAATAAAAGGAATTAATTAAATTAATTGATTGTTTTATATTGACAGCCATAATTTAACACTATGAAATAAAAAATAAACCAATAAAAGTGTATTATTATTTTTATTATTATTACATAAAGTGAAAATGCAATAATGCAAAATTTGCTATAGATTTATTATTATTATTAGTAGTAGTAGTAGTATACAAATTATTCCATTGGAAGTCATAGGTTTAAACAAACAAACAAACAAATTAATAATAATAATAATAATGAGATATATATATATATATATATATATATATATATATATATGTATATGTAATAAAATATGAAATATAAAAATGATAATAATTAATTCTTATAAATTTTTTTTACATTTTATATCATGCATTTTGAGGAAATGCCATTGACAGCCATCAGTTTAAACAATGAAATACGAAAAATGAATAAATGTTTATTATTATTATTATTATTATTATTATACACATTATTCCATTGGCAGTCATAGGTTTTGACTATGAAATAAAAAATTGACAAACAAATGAATATTAATAATAATAGCAACAATAATAAAATAAATTTAAATCTAAATAATAAATATATAACCAGTATATAAATAATAATAAAAATATATGTATATATTATGTTTATTTTTAAATTTTATATCATGCATTTTGAGGAAATGTCATTGACAGCCATCAGTTTTAACACTGAAATAAAAAAGAAACAAATACATATATTATTATTATTATTATTATTATTATTACTACATTTAATGAAATTAATTGTTAAAATGTAGCTCTTCTTCTTATATTATTAATTATTATTAATAATATGTTAATTTATATATGAAATTGAAAAACTGACAAATGCCATTTACAGCCATTGGTTTTAACACTATGAAATAAGAAGGCAATGAATGAATGTGTATGATTGAAAGTAGTAGTAGTGTTACTACATAGAATGAAATAAATAAATAGTGAATTTGGGGTTAACGTAACCCAAAATGCATAACTGACAACAAAATCCAAACAGACTTTGAAAGCGTCTCTTCCGTGTCTGCTGTTTGTTTGGGTTTTCTCTATTACAGTAGATTAGAAGCTGCTCAACAAGACTTCAAAATGGCAAAACCATGACCGAACACTACAAATAAACAATCATTCTGACCTCTGAACGAAGCCAGTTTTAAAATTGTTACTCCGCTCCTTTGGGTCAAATCCACATCCTGAAACTGAGCTCAGCACACGCAGCGAGCGCCAAACCAAACGCACACACGTGCAAAAGAATCCTGTTACCTTTCACAAATACAATGTGTGGGAGAAGAATAAAAGAGGCGAACGTGCAAAGAAAGCAAAAAACGAACATAGAAATATGCTTTACTAAACCCCTCTGTTCAACCACATAGAATTAAGTGGCTTTTGCAGGATTTAGTGGTTTCTTCCTCAAACAAAACCTGAGAAACACCCTATTAGAAAAACATTAGGCGATTTGCGAGCCGAAACCTCTGAGACGAAAAACAAAGAGCTTTTCTCTCACAATCACATAAACAACACAATCAGGACCAGCTTTGTGGTGAAGACGCGCTTTTGATTACACACTAGCTGAGCTCCAAGTATGTGGAAATGCCAGAGAAGAGTCTATTTTGGGCAGAAATATGCAAATTTAGCAAACCAGAGATTAAAAGCAAATGCTTGTCTGTTGGTTTGTCTGTTGGGTGCAACCAGCGCAGGAAGTATTGCTCAGACGCGACTTGTTTGTAACTGGAAATACTCACTGGATATGTCATATTTCCTTTAAGAACATAAGTTAAAGGTCAGTTTTATAAAATAAATGAACGCAGCTGAATTTTCTGAATTTTATTCATCAGGGATGCATTAAATTGATCACAAGTAACAGTAAATACATTTATAATGTTACTAAAGTTTTTATTTCAAATAAATATTCCAAAAATGTTTGTTGAGCAGCAAATCAGCATATTAGAATGATTTCTGAAGGATCATGTGACACTGAAGACTGGAGTAATGATGCTGAAAATTCAGCTGCGCATCACAGAAATAAATTAGATTCTAACAAATATTTGTGTGAAAAAACAACTATTTTAAATTGGAATATTATTTCATATTTTTTACTATTTTTACTGTGTTTTTGATCAAATAAGCACAGTCTTGGTGAGCGGAAGAGACTTCTTTCAGAAACCAAAATCTTACCAACCCCAAACTTTTGAACAGTAGTGTACTGACAGGGTTGCCAGGTC
Source organism: Labeo catla (assembly GCA_012976165.1). Taxonomy (NCBI): domain Eukaryota; kingdom Metazoa; phylum Chordata; class Actinopteri; order Cypriniformes; family Cyprinidae; genus Labeo; species Labeo catla. The sequence continues at coordinate 1,232,410 of VONZ01000034.1, read as the reverse complement.
CCAGAAAAATTTCCAGCCCAAAGCTTACCCAAAACCCACCCAAACGGAATGAAAACTAGCCCAGTTTTTGCCCTGTCCAAACACAGGTGACAGCTATTCCATTTATGCCCTTTAAAATAAACATTTTGATTTTATTATGTTTTGAATCTTAGCAAGACTTGTTTATATCTAGTATGTTCATATTAAATTACTTAATCTGAAAAAAAAAAAAAAAACTTTCTTTCATTTAAATTTTCAGAACTTTTCATGATAAAATGTAAAATTAGGGCTAGGTGATATAGCCAGAAATATTATGACAATAATTTTTAGTTTTTCACATCATATCAATATTTATCACAATATTCATTTACCATTATTGTGGAAGGAAATGCTTTCCACGCGTTTGTTAGACTTTGAGAATGCATGTAAAACTTTATTATTATTATTATTATTATTATTTGTTGTGTTTTCTATGTTATTTATTTTTTGTTTTATGATTTAATACAAATGTATCATCAAAAATCCTGTCTAATGAAACTGGTAAATAAAACTAACAATTTAATCAATCTTTTATAACAATATAATATAATATAATATAAATACAGTATATAACAATAAATTAACAACAAAAACATTGCATTTTTATTTTTGTCAAAAAAAGATGCACGACACAACTGTATATTAAAACACATTAGTAAAAGGATGTATTTTCTTATTTATTAGTCTATAGATACACTTTAGGCGGCTGTGGTACATTATAAAGGCAGCCCAAAAAAACGCAACCCACTGCTCTGCAATTTTTCCCAATTGTGCAGGAAAACCGTGACTCTGGCAACACTGTGCACCGATGTTGCCTAAAATTTATTTGGAAAATAAAAATAGATGTAAATGAGACAATAACTGACGTACATTAGGAGTATAGAGGCGTGATCTCTTGAGGAGATACTTTTCTTGAGGAGATTTCTCAGAAGGAAAATGAGAAGCAGGAGTAATGGTTTTCTGTCTAGCGGTAGAGATTAAAGAGCTTTATGATTTGTCTTTATGGTCTGATGTCCTCGTGGCACCTTTTTCTGCTAAACGGCGTGTTTATTATGAATTGGCCGCATTATAAATAGTAACTCTATCCAGCAACATTTCTGCACTTCGACTCGTTATTTTCAGCCGTGGTATTAGGACTTGGACGTCACGCTTTGGGTTTGGATGAATCACGAAAGGCCAAATATTCTGACTTCATATTTTCTCGATGCCGTGGAGCAACAGCAAAACGAACATCTGGCAAACCGCAGCGATTTTACTAAAGGCACCAAAACTATAAAAACTAAGGAGCATGCGTTTGTCACCTAATACGCTTTCAGGGTTTTGGCTGTGAGAAGTTATGCTTTTATTGATTTCATCAGCTAAATGTGAAATATATTGCGTTCAGGTTGCATTGAAAAGCCACATGTTCGGTGTCGGTGTGACGCTTCAAATTACGTGTCGCTTCAAATAGAAATGAAGAGCTGTTCAGATTGTTGTTGTTTACTCATCTCTTTTGCTCTTTGAGTTTTATACCTTTTTCAACTTTTATACCCTGCTGAAAAGGCATATGCTGTTATTTTTTTTCCTTAGGCATCCGATTTTGGTTTCACTGAAAGAGAGAAAGAAAAAAAAGGGAAAATAAACACAAGCTTAACCTTAGGAAATCTGAAGTGAATTAGCAGCTCTTCTACAGTTGTTTTGTTGGTCTTTTTGATTTGGTGATAAACTTATTTTTCCTTCCCACATCATTCCAGTTTTATATTTTTCATATCTTTTATGTGGATTTTTATTATTATTTTAATATATGCACTGAACCTTACAAAAATATGGTTTGTTTGAAGTGCCTTTGAGCAGTATGTATGTATTTGTGTGTGTGTGTGTGTGTGTAACTGTTTTCCAATACTGATAATAAATCAGCATATCAGAATGATTTCTGAAGGATCATGTGACTGTGAAGACTGGACTAATGATGCTGAAAATTCAGCTTTGATCACAAAAATAAATGACATTTTAACAGATATTCACATGGAATACATGCATTTTAAATTCTAATAATATTTTACAGTATTAGATTTTTTTTTCTTATTTTTGATCAAATGAATGCAGACTTGATGAGAATAAGAAACTTATTAAAAATAATAAAAATCTTACTCATCCTACTAATTTTTATGAGTTAATGATATTTTTCTCCTCTTCTTCCTCAGTCTGTTTGGCATCTCTCCTGTGGTTCAGACGGACTGCTCTCACACCTGGATGTTCAGAGTAAACCCTGATCTGGAGTGGCACCACTTTGTCAATCCCATCATGCTCTTGGTGTTGTATTACACTCTGGCCACGCTCATCCGCCTTTGGCTGCAGGAGTCAGAAGACACGGTCAGTCTACAGTCTCATTTAGACTGTTTGCTTGTTTATTATCTTGTTTCACTCAGAAATTCATCAGATTATAAAAGTAAAATAAGTTTTGAACACAGTTTGGTAAGACTTTACTTAAAGCCCTTATATGTAATGCATTATACATGCAGATTTAATGCATTAATTATGCCTTGTAATGCACCTTATAATGCATTGCGTGATCTCATGAATAATTGTAACCACAGTTATAAAACATTATAATACTTAACTATTCATTGTTGTACTCTCAGAAAGCATAATGCATTAAAATACACAACAAACAAACCTTCAAATACTATAATGCATTTTAATTAAAGTTACACTTAGTTAGGAAAAAATATAATGCATGATGATGTACATTATAAATACCTTTATAATCCATTATACACAAATGCTTTAAGTAAAATCCCGGACCTAATATGTGGCCCTGGACCACAAAACCAGTTTTAAGTAGCACAGGTATAGTTGTAGCAATAGCCAACAATACATTGTATGGGTCAGACTTTTTTTTTTTATTATTATTATTTTTATGCCAAAAATCATTAGGATATTAAGTAAATATCACGTTCCATGAAGATATTTTGTAAATTTCCTACCATAAATATATCAAAACTTAATTTTTGATTAATAATATGCATTGCTAAGAACTTCATTTGGACAACTTTAAAGGTGATTTTCTCAATATTTAGATTTTTCTGCAGCATCAGATTCCAGATTTTCAAATAGTTGTATCTTGGCCAAATATTCTGCTTTCTTAACAAACCATGCATCAATAGAAAGCTTATTTGTTTATTGAGATGGTAAATCTCAATTTCAAAAAATAGACCGTAATCGATCGTAATGATGTTTTGTGGTCCAGGGTCACATATGGTGTTTCTGATCAAAAATGACCACCCTTTTAAAACTCATTATGGTTTGTTATCACCAGATATTGGATTTAATCTTTTTGACTTTGATCTGACCTTATGCACTTCAGTTTTTGAGTGAAAAAGCATTATTTGTGGGTAATTTTGGCAGTGTGCATGAGCTCAGATCAATGAGGACTGCGATCAATCAGCACCAAAAAGAAACACAAACGCTGTGCTAATTGAAAGAAAACAAACTGACAAAAAAATTAAATGTAATATTTGGTAATGCTATTGCATAATGACAGATAAACAAGCATTTTTTGTTAGCCTATGATTTTTGACTGGGAACACTATGAGTGTAACTATACATTTTTTGGAATGAACTTTTTTGTTCTACCCTGTGTGAGCAAAGGCAGTAATTTTTTGTCCATGTAATAACATTAACTAGCATTTTTGGGACAAAGAAAGTAGCAAACTACATGAGGGTTAAAGGATTTATTTATTTAGGAACAAAAAGCCAGATTATGCAGTTTTAAGCTTGAAGATGCTGGGTATAATAGGACATATTTGTGATTGTGGATTATTAGGAGGTCAAAGAGAAAGAAGGAGAGGCCGAGGAGCGAGAGGAACCAGAATCTCCTGAAAGCAATACGGCCGTTTACACCGCAGACAAGAAGAGGCAGCTGTGGCGAATGGCTCACTATCGCACAGATGAGAGACATGTAGGAGTCTGACTCCATATACACAAATTCACTACTACCACATTCCTCCATTTGTGTAGAAGAACATGCACATGCCACTTATATATTTGCTTTGACTTGTTTCCGAGATGTGATTTTTAGATATATAGTTGTCCTGAATTGTTCTTTTTTGCATTTTCAGCTGCTCACCACACAAGACGGCTACACCACACCCGAGGTCTGTGTTTCAGACTCACTTTAATAAATGAGCATTAAATATTAATACATGAGCCTGTCAGGAATGAAAGCAGTGTAAATATTGTGACTTTACTCTGTCTCAGGTATTGATCGTAACATCAAACGGAGCCTCGCTGGACTTCACGTCAGTCCCTCATGAGAACGGCCCGAAGTCTGTGGAGCTCTACTCAACCCCTCATTATAGACCCGGCCAACTAGAGCCTGATCCGCGTAAGGCAGCCGCTTCCTCATCCTGTGACTAAACAAAAAAGTCCTGGAGTCCAAAACGGGTGGCTTAGAGTTTACAGGGTGAAAGTTCAGCCGAATGGTTTAAAGAAAAAAAAAAAAGAAAATGTCCCGTATAGCATTCCAAATAAGTAGATTCAACTTGCAAAAACTCATTTTGTCAATAAGGAATGCTGATCCAATATAAAAATCAAATATAAATACATTTATTTTGTTTGTATTGTATTGTATAGCCTATTGTATAGGCATTGTTTGAGTTAATTTGCAAAAACAGATTCTCCATTTTTGTAAATGTTCAAAAATCATATTTTTTTATTATGTTATCATATTTTATTGTGCTAGTTAGCTGTATCTTTTAGTTATTTGTTACGTAATCAAAACAACCCAACTGCAATTGAGATTAATGGGAATGCACATGAAAAAACATGATTTTTGACAAATTGTAAAAATTAAAAATTTGAAAAATGTTAAAAAAATCTGTTTTTGCAAATTAACTCATTCTCTCTCTCTCTCTCTCTCTCTCTCTCTATATATATATATATATATATAAAACAAAAATATTGTCACGGCGTGGTGTGCGGGGAATGAGGAGGAGGAGCGAGGAGATCCAGGACATGCACATTTATTAAATAAATCCACAGTACAAACAGGAACAGCAAGGAATCCACACGCACGCAAAAAAAATAATACAACAGAATGAAACAATAACTGACTTGGAGTGACTAACAGAATGACATATAAGAACCGACGACCAGACTGTGAACACAACCAAACTTAAATACATAGACTAATCAGGGGGAGACAGGTGTGATCGATTAAGCAGTGACATCATAATTGAAAACGGAACAGGAAAGACCAAATAAGGGCATACATAGGGAAAACACGCAAAACAGTCCACAGTGGTGTGACAAATATGTCTAGTGATGAGGCATATGTAGTTTATATTATATATATATATATATATATATATATATATATATATATATATATATATATATTTTTTTTTTTTTAATAAATAAGACTATAAGAGTAATGTGTTTAGTAATATAGCAAATATATTACTAAACACATTACTCTTATAGTCTTATTTATTTATTATATATCTATATATATATATATATATATATATATATAAAATCTTAAAAATTACGTATATATGCCACATCACTAGACATATTATTGTTTTTTATTTAATTGTTTTTTTATACATTATTTTAAAAAATTGGCAGTGGTGTAAAAAAATATACTAAAATATATTTAATATATTTTCTTGCACAGTTTTTCTTCTAAATAAATCTGTCTGGTTTAAGGATGTTTAGATATTAAGTGAAAATAAGACAAAAATACAGATTAAGATTTTGTTGCAAATTAATATGTAGTGAAATAGCATTTTAAGATGTTTTTCCACCAAGTGCAGTGCATAATCTCACAGTATTCCCATAAACATCCCAGTCCCTTAAATATTTCCCATATATTTCAGGAAGTTTGTTTTTTTCAGTTCTTGGAAATGCAGTCTGAATTTTCCAGATAAGTGCGTGTAAAGCCTCCATTCATGTTCAAGGGCTGAGATATTAGATGAGTCACAGAATCCGACCCTAAACTTTGACGACCAGTGACCTCTGTTTGCTAAATATACATGTTTGTGTTTTTTTAGAGAAAATGGACTGCGGTGTTTACAAGATTGACTCAACGTACGTTGAGCTTCCCGAGGTTCCCCAACCGTTCGGCGTTGTGCGTGTGAACGCTGTGGTTAAGGCCTTCAGGTTCATCATGAAGCAGAGCTACATCTGCGCTCTCATCGCCATGATGGTGAGTCCTGCTTCACAGTCCTTCCTTTCAGCAGCCGTTTTACCCCTAATTAGGGGTCACCCACCCACACCTGGCTTCCTTAGGTGGATAGTTTGGTCATTACTCACGACACGTCTGCAAACTTCTTTTGAATCTTTTGAGAGTTCGATCTTTGATGCACTGAAGTACAGTTAGGTCTCACATACCTTATAACTGAAGGCATGACATTGATTTAAAGACATTATTTTAAGTCTTGTATGAACATTTGTTTGTTTGTTTTTTTTCTTCCTGACCATCCGTCCAGGCTTGGAGCATCACGTATGTGAGCTGGCTGACCTTCGTCTTCCTCATCTGGTCGTGTATTCTGTGGATGGTGAGGGACCGGAGGAAATACTCAATGATCACCTCTCCGTTCATGGTGTTTTATGGGAACTTGCTCATCATCCTGCAGTACATCTGGAGCTTTGAGTCGCTGCAGCCGGTTCCTGGACTCTTCCTGAAGAAAGAAGTGCCTTTCCGGGAACTGGGATCTAAAGTAAGACCGGTTTATGTGTCTATACGTGTTTACTAGGGCTGGCTGATAAACGTTATCATGTTGTGATAAAGTTTATATTGATAATTATGATAAGCTCTAGACATTTTTATTCAATATGGATTATTCACACCGCAGAAATAAAGACATTACTCCAAATACACAATGAAACTGATTATGTGACACTGATGTTGGCAGCCTGTCAAAATAAAAGTCGGGTTTAACTTGAAGAAATTCTGACAGAAATATATTGCTAATGTATACTAACATATAATTCTCAAAGTAATAATAATAATAATAATAATAAAGGAATAATAAACAACCAAGACAATTGTTCATCCATGTTTTAATTTATATAGTTCTGTCGTGCAGCATCTTATTTAACAAAAAAAAAAAAAGCAGATGTTGTATTTTAATGAAATTACATGTTAAAAGATTATGTACATTGTTGAAGTTTTATTAATGCATTTCATTTTTGATGATAAATTTGTAATAAATCGTACAACAGAATCTAAAAAAAAAAAGGAAAGCAGAATTTAAGGGACAATGAAATGGATTTCAAGGTGCCCTAAATTTAAATCTTGCTCTATGGAGTTTAATTGTGCATAGACAAGTTCTGTTTTACATTCATTCTCAAGGAAAGCATTTCCTTCCCCATTAATGCTACAGTAAATGAATATTGTGATAAATATTGAGATATTTATTGAGAAAAATATATATGATATGGGGAAAAAATATTGTGGTTGTATTTTTGGCCTATTACCTATTGCTAGTGTTTATGTATTTGTGTTCAAATCACCATTAAAAAGATTTTTAAAATGTTTAAAATTCTGATTGGATTGGCTGTTACTGTGATCGATTAGGACACAGCGTGATGCTTGGTGGAAGAGTTGTTTGTTTTGATTATTGGTAATAACACAATTATTTACTGAATCACTGAACTGCTGCTGCATTCTGTGCAGTACACTGATTTTATTTGATTAAGGGAGTTTTGGCACTGAACAACACACATAGTTTCTTTTGAATGAATCACTGACTCTTTATAATTTACAGTGCGTTTGTGTGTGTTTGTGCAGACTTTGTGCCTCCTCAGTTTCTGGCTGTTGGTGAGGCAGTTTTTGACTGAGAGGAGAGAGAAACAGACAGATGAAACCCAGCTGTCTGACGTCAAAGTGGAGGGACACACAATCGGTGAGAGACACATCAGTCCACCTGTACAGAAACGACACCTTTACCACTAAAACTAAAACCATAAAAAATGTAAATAAAATAAAGTATAAGTTTAAATAATTATTTAAGTTTTTTTTATAGTTTTAGATTATTTTAGTTTCATTTTAGTATCATATTAAAATAGACAATGTGAAATGATGCCTAGCTTAAAATGTAAAAAAAATCAAATAAGTATTTTTATTTTATTTTATTTAATTTTAGCTAAGCATCTATTCACATTGTCATTTAGTTTAATGTGATGCTAAAATGGTACTAAAATAACAAATTTAAACTGAAAATATAAATGTATAAAATATATATATTTAATTAAAAAATAATAAAAATGACAAAAACACACAACAAAATTACTAAAACTTTAAATAAAATTAAAATGAAAATATAAATTAGAAAAATAAAAACTATCTTGACACTGGTTTTGATAGGTTTCCAGAAGGCCGTTTCCATTAAATTGTTCTGTTTTGCAAAGTTAAAATGCGAGGAAAAAAAGGTTGCAAAATCTGCTGTTCCATGCATTTGGCATTTCACGGATAAAATAATGTGCATTGTCACATAACTTTAGGTGTAAAAGCCAAAAAAAAAAATCTTGAGCCATTGTGTATATTGCAAATATTTTATCTTTGGATTCCCAGATGAATTAAATTAACTAAAATGAATTGAAATTAGCCATCTTACTGCTTTTCAAAAACAATTTAATATTAGGAGATATAATCTAAACATCTAAAAATTCTATGTAGTTTTACATAGTTTTACATTTAGAAGTAACGGTTGATAATGACAGTATGTTGTGTTAAGGAGCTTTGAAAATGGCAATAACATCAAATCAATCAGTGCTAATTTGTTTTCAGAGACAGACAAAGTTGTAACTGATTTTATTTGTGTATTTAACTTCTGTAAAAACCTTGAATCTTTTAGAGCTTCTTTTAAGTAAATAAAAAAAATAAATAAATAAATAATGAGAAAAAAAATAGATTTTATTGATAATTTGCATTTTTATCAGCTAGATTGATAAACGTTTTGATGCACTAAACTTTTTCCACCTGGAAGCTTGGCTGTAGTACAAGGGTGGAGATTTAAGGTTGAGTTAACTACAAAAACTATATTTAATATAAATATTTAAATGTTTTGTCAGTCCTAGATTGTGTATGTGAATTTGTGTGTTTGGGTGTTGTAGAGTGTTTGGAGGAAGAGGCCGGTGGACACAGAGAGATGATGGACGTGTTGGGCCGTACAGTCATGGCGATGCTCAACAAATACTGGATCTACATCTGTGGAGGAATGTTCTTCTTCGTTAGCTTTGAGGGACGCATCGTCATGTACAAGATCATTTACATGATGATGTTTCTCTTCTGCGTGGCACTTTATCAGGTTTGTGTTGCGCTCTGTAGCTCTGATAACTCTGACAAAAACCTAGAGATATCATATTTAAGTGCTATTGATAGTGATAAACACAGTAAAGAAAAAAAAATTATTAGACAATAATTCATGTGGATTTTGTTTGTCTCTGTGGTTTGTATACTGTCAGCTGGTTTATTTATTGTCTGTTTGGTTTGTATGTAATCCTTTTTGTGTTTTTTTTTTTTTTGTTATTTGTTGTTTTTTTTGTTTATTTTGTGGTTCATCTGTCATTTGTTTTTGTTAGTTTGTTGTCCATTTGTTGTTTGTTTGTTTGTTTTGTAACAGAAGCTTGTTTCTGCCACAGGATAAAAAGACAATTCAGACACTTTTCTTGCAGCTGTGAAGAAAAAAGTTATAATTGCAAGATTTAAATTTAGAATCGCAAGATATTAATGCATATAAACTCATAATTCTGAGAAGACAAGTCATAATTGTGAGACAAAAACTTGCAAAGAAATGCATTGCAAAAAAAGACAGAATTGTGAGAAAGTATATAGCAAACTTTACATCAGACAGAAGAATTGTGAGAAAAACTCAGTCAGATGAACTGTGAGAAAAAAGCCTGAATTGAGACTTAAAGCATTTTTTTTGCTTTTTAAAATTAATTAATTAATTATTTTATTGTGCAGAATTAAAAACACACACAATTGCAAGATGTATTTTTAAAATTTTAAAATTTTTTCAATTAATTAATTTATTATTTTATTGTGCAGAATTAAAAACACAAACACAATTGCGAGATGTGAAGTCTAATTTTTTAATAAAAAGTTGCAATTACTTTTTACCTTTTTATTTTTTGTTTTGCAGCCTAAAAAAGAAAAAAATTGTAAGATGTAGAGTCAGAATTCAGAGAAAAAACTCTACAAACTTTTATGAGGATATTTTCTCTCAGAATTGTGAGAAAATAAGTCTGAATTGTGAGATAAAAAGTTGCAATTCCTTTTTTATTTCTTATTCTGTGTTGGAATGGGCTTCTGTAGTTTTTCCTCCTTCATCTACTGTTGTGTTTGTTTGTGTAGCAGCAGGTATCTTTCTACAGTCAGTTGATGTGTTTTCCGGCTCTGTTTCAGTTGCACTATGAGAGGTGGCGCTGGATGCTGAAGTATTTCTGGATGTCAGTGGTGGTTTACACCATGCTGGTGCTCATTCTGGTCTACACCTTCCAGTTTGAGTCCTCCATAAACGTGTGGTCCAACATGACAGGCATGAGCAGAGAGAAGTATGCATTTAACACATCTTCTACATAGACTGATATTTGCACAACTTATTTACGTTTACAGTATCACAGCTGTTGCGGTGTCCTCATCTGTGCAGGCTGGAAGATCTCGGTCTGGAGAAGTTCTCGGTTCCTGCTCTGTTCACGCGGATCTTCATTCCCACCTCTTTCCTGCTGGTCTGCATCCTGCACCTGCACTATTTCCACGAGCGCTTCCTGGAGCTCACCGACATCAAATCTGTGGCCGACAAACAAAAGAGCACTATCTCCAGGTACAGTGTTTGTTGAAACCTCAAAATGAAAGAATTTACCATTTTCGAGATTTCCGCGCCTTTACAGTCTCCATGAGTCTGGCCGCTGCAGTTGTTTTCCCATTCTTCATTACAAACCTGCTCAGTCTCAGACTGTTTGCATGTGGCGATTGTAAATTGACAACCTTTTTTCAAGCTCAGCCATGAATTCTCAGTTGGACTGAGATCTGGACTCTGACTCCAGGAAATTAACAGGGTTGTTTTTAAAGCATTCCTGTAAAGTTGGATCCTTTATGTTAGGGGTAATTTCTGAAAAACACATCTTCTCCCAAGTTTCAGACTCCATTAAGTTTTCCGACAGGATTTCCTTGCAGGAAATAATCCTGCCATCACCATACTTCATAGCGGCCATTGTGCGTTTTATAATACGCATGTTGTCAGATGGCTAAAATGTTACATTTCAATCCCATTCCATAATAATACTACTACTACTACTGCTAATAATAATGTTGATAATGTTAAATATGTATAATTAGTTTTTACTTTTTAAGTTTTAGTAAATTTTAGTTATGTATATATATATATATATATAAAGAATAGTTTATAAAATATTTATGTATAAAGAAAAATAATGCAAGAAAAATATTTTCTTACATTTAGTTTATATTTTATATTTTAACGTAAAATTATATAATTTCAATTAGTTGCCAATTTAGTTGCCATTTTAAATTTTAAGGTAAAAGTAGTAGTAGTAGTAGTAGTATTAATGGTAATATAATCATAATATACATATAATTAATATATAAATATTGCAAAAATATGATAATAATTTAATGATTCTGGATTTCTTAATTATTATAGATTAGTTTGTTAAGATGTTTTGCTCTTGTTCTGCTCTGGTCATGTGACATTGTGCAGTAACCCTTGAGACCCTTTATTTTTTCCATATTTGCAGGAAATGCACTAAAACAGTAAGATTTGTGATCAGTCTGTAAGATTTTTAGAGCTTTATAAATTTAAACCTTCTTTACTGTCACTATTATGACCGTTGGGATTAAAGGGGTTAATATGTTGATATTGTTATTATTAATGCGTATATAATTATAACAAGGTGCATAACAAGGTGCAATCAGGTTGATCTGTAGTTTCTTTTTGTTTACAACTATTACAACACTATTCAACTATTGCATTTTATTCAGGTTGTGGAGCTTTTTTTTGTTTGCATCAAGTTATTTTAGTACTAATTCACTGCTATTATAATGTTTATTAATATGTTGAATTAGTTTTTATTTTTTACGTTTTAGTTAATTTTAGTTTTAGGAATTGTATGGGTTTTTTTTTTTACCCCATATTTTTGACATATTTACCCCTTATTTTACCCCTTTATATTTTGTCATATTTAATTTAGTTTATTTATTTATTTATTTGTTTATTTATTGATTTATTTTTTTTGTTCACTTTAAATTTCAAGAATGCAAGTATTTTAGCCTGAAGTTATTTAGTTTCCAAAGAACAATTTATATTTTTTAAGTTAAAAGTATTTATTATTATTATTATTAATGTTAATATAATTATAATAACATAAAAATAAATATTATAATAATTGTAACAAATATATAATAATTTATTGATTCTGCATTTCTTAATTATTATAGATCAGTTTGTAAAAAAAAAGTAGTGCTGTCAAATGATTAATCGCATCCAAAATAAACATTTTTGTTTACATATTCTACGTAAACAAAGTGTACTGTGTATATTTATTTATATATAAATACACACATATACAGTATACATTTTGAAAATATTTACATGTATTTACATTCATATAATTTATATTATATATAAATATATTTAATATATAAACATAACATTTTTCTTAAATATATGTGTGTGTGTATTTATATATGCATAATACATTTACATAGTAAACACACATATATAATGTAAACAAACACTTTTATTTTGATTATTGTTTGACAGCACTAAAAAAAGATCTAAAGATAAATAAATCAATCTTAATGAAGTATGTGATTCAGTGGCGTAAACCCAAAAAACATAAAAAAGATGGCTACTAAAATATTGATTTGTAATCTCAGCACTGGTTATGTTTAATACTTTTGATTTTTCCGTTCAGCTTTTTGTTTTTATTTGTGTAAAATTGAATGTGAATCAGTGAACTGTCTCATCATGAATGTGATTTTTCCTCAATTGTCAGGCTTGTTCATCTGGATGGCAGTCTGGTGGACATTTCCATGGTCAAACCTTCATTTAACTCCTCCATAAACGAGGAGGAGATTGAGGAGAGAGAAAGGCTGGAGAAAGAGGAAGATGATGTTAAACAGAGGGCGGAAGAGAGGATCTCCGAGCCAGACTTCATGCCTGAAAGCTTCAGCTGCCCGATGACAGCAGATCCTGTGCCGGACCAGGGATCAGGTACATTTGGCATGTGTGGATTCACTGAAAAAAGTCTATTTTTATATCGGTCTAATCAAAAATCATGCTTTAAACCTGTTTTTGTTCACTCAGTCGAAAAGCAAATAACTCTGTTCACTTAAATAAACTCTCCATAGAAATAATTACAAGAAACCAACATCAAACAGAATCTCTGCTAAGATGTAAACTAAGAAGGAAGCTTGGAAACCAAAGCACGGTTCACATAAGCAAATAAACACTCTTTGTACCCATTCGTGCTGATTGAAGAATAATGCAGTAAAACCAGATCATATCCCCGCAGATGGTGAATTATCTGAATTAAGCCTGTGAAATTAAATTGCAAGACCAAATCATATTTAATATCCTGACTTAAATGAGAATGTGAATTCATATTGGTGGCTCTCATTGGCGCGATACAACTGGAAGAGGCTTTTATTGGCGTGATGGAGCGGGACGGGGCCAGCACAGCAAACAGACCGGAATAAAACCGTCTAGACTTGTTTAATATGTAAACACTTTTACGGTCAGCCGATATGCTGTCTTTCACACTGTTAAAGTCTTCAGTGCCTGCTTATGACTGGGATGAATGAAGATTAGATACTTTAAACATCACTAAATCTTTTGAAAACACTTGCTGTTTCTCTCTGTATACAAAAAGTGTGAGATTTAAGAGTCAATTAAGTGATTTTAACAGTACAGGTGCATGTATTTTAGATCGACTATGTTCTCGTTAGCCTTTTTGAGTGAGTTTCAAGCTGTTTTCTGTGAACTGTGTGTACCAGAGAACATCTGCGAGTCGAACTTTGCTTTTCTAAACTGTTGTTACTGAGCTGCCCGTGCTTTATGTATTTCATAAACATGTCCGAAACATGTCGCTGTGATTCATCTGTGAGTGGTTGTGTTTTATGACTGTTTTGAATTTTGAGATATTTTACCCATTATTGGCTGTTTCAGCGTCGTAACGTTGACAAATGGCTCAGCACAGGCTCGTCGTTTTATTATTTCATTGGAATCAGCTGCTCGTGTTCCCAAAAAACCTGATGTTTTCAGCACGTGTGGATGTGACTCATTAAACCTGTGTGTTATTGTCAGATAAATCATTTCAATTACTATTATAATATTTATTCATAATTACAGTTAGCTTTTGTTTTCATGTTTTTAGTTTTAATTAGAATTTTAGTTTGTTTTAGTCATTTTTGTAAAGTGTTTATATTCTACCCATCTTTTTTTTTTAATTTAGTTACTTTAATATTATTTCTCTACTGTTGCATGTTTTATATTTATTTTATTTATTGTTTTCAGTTTTTAATTTAATTTTACTTTTAGTAATTGTAGTCATTTTTGTGATGTTTTTTTTATTCAGTTCAGCTTTATTATATTTTATTTAATTTCATTTGTTAGTAATTTTAGTGTTTAACTTCAATTTTATTTCAGTTAGTTGCCAAGGCCATTTTTAATTTCATTAACAAAATAAGATCATCCTTTGCAGGTCGCAGAGCTTATTTTTGTTCACATTATAAAGTTATTTTAGTATTATTTCTCTATTATAATATTTCTTAATATTTAGAATGAGGTTTTATATTTATATTTTCAGTTTTGAATTTAATTTGAATTTATGTTTTAGTAATTGTAGTCATTTTGTGAAGTTTTTATATTCTATTCAGCTTTATTATATTTTTCTTCTTTTTTTTTTTTTTAATTTCGTCATTTTTAGTATTCAACCAAAACCTATTTTATTACGATTACTTGTCAGGGCAACGTTTCTAAGGTCGTTTCAGTTTTAACAATTTAATATTCTATTTAGTTTTAGTTTATATATTTAACCTTAATTTTTTCATAATTTTGGTACTTGCTTATTTCAATTAGTGGTCAAGGCATTCTAAAGCATTTCTAATTTTGTTCAGGTTTTAACCTATCATTCATTTATTATTAATACAGATGAGTACTGATTTTTCAGGTTGCATTATTTCTTTGTGAATGGATTATTAAATGACAACTTGTTTTTAATAATATAGGTACGTCATATTCAGGTTGCAGAACCTCTTTTTGTTTGCAAGTTATTTTAGTATCATTTGAGTTATTTTAGTATTATTTCTATACTGTTATAATGTTAATATTTTAAATTAGCTTTTATTTTTATATTTTTATTTTTATTTTATCTTAAGTTTCAGTATTTTCAGTATTTCTATAATTTCAGTAATATTACATGTTTTTTGTCAAACTTATTTTATATTAAACTGCCAAAGCAACATTTCTGAATTCTTTCAGATTTTTTTTTTTTTTAGTTAAGTTTAAGATCTTCATTTATTTTATTTTATTTTATTTTGTTTTATTTCATTATTTATTTTTTTATTTTTTTTATTTATTATTATTTTTTTAAATAAAAACAGTTTTGGTTTCAAAACAATGCTGATGTAGACTCATTTTTCAGAGTAGCAATTTTGGGGTTGTTCCTGAAAATGTCAGTTTATTTAAAAAAATGGTATTGCCTTGGTACATTTTGTAGTCTTTGTAAGTGATGTATGTGTTTCTCTTGTGAAGAGCTGAGGAATAAGTGGCATCTGGTGGTGGAGCGTCTGACGGTGCTGTTCCTGAAGTTCCTGGATTACGTGCAAAAGCTGCAGCTCTTCATCTGGTGGCTGCTGGAGCTTCACATCATCAAAATCGTCTCGTCCTACATCATCTGGGTCTCAGTCAAAGAGGTGAGGAACAACCACAGCTTCAGTGCTCCAGCGTACAGGTCAACATGATCTTTTTTGAACAATCCAGCTAAAGCGAACATAGGCTAGATCAGGGTTTTTCAATGTTTCAATGCCACGGACTCCCAAATATGATCATCATGATGCAAGAGACACTCATCCCTTGATTATTACCTTTACAGTCCAGCCAAAAACCCCACAACATCTGGTTTTGCGTCATCCTCATCCCCATGTTTTGTGTGTGTGTCAGGTGTCGCTGTTTAACTACGTGTTTCTGGTGAGCTGGGCCTTCGCTCTGCCGTTCAGTCAGTTCAGACCATTGGCGTCAAGCGTCTGCACTGTCTGGACCTGCGTCATCATCGTCTGCAAAATGCTGTACCAGCTCACCTCCATCAACCCGTCCACATACTCCAAGACCTGCAGCATGGTGAGCCGCTCGCTCGCGCTTCTCAGCACACGCGGGACACGCAAACGCTCTCGTTCTGACTGAGTCTGTGATTCTCTCCTCAGCCTGATAACTACACAGACGCTCAGCGCTTAGACATGGCCAAATCTCTGCTCTACAGCAGCCCAGTGGATCCCGCCAACTGGATCGGCCTCAGGAAGTTCTCGCCGTTGCTGGAGAATCTGAGGGTAAGAGCTGCTGATGTGCAAACACACTCAACAATACACGGCGTCTAAAAATAATGTTTCGGCCACTCCTGCCTGTGCTGGGTGATCTGAGACAATATTCTGCATGATTTTGCTTTTATTATTATTCAACATATATTTTATCCCTAGGACAGTGGGATTATTTAGACTTTTTTTTTTATTTATGCTAATTCAGTAGAAGTACATTTACAAAAACATAAATAAAACCATTTCCACCAGGATTATTAATTAAAGTCATATTTAAGACAAAAACCAAAACCATTAAAACATGTTTGTTTTTTGAAATGAAATTGTTTGTTAATGAACAAACAAACAAACAAAATCAGCTAGTTTTTAAGGCAATTTTTTTCATTTTAATTTAGTTTAACTTGATGTACGAAAATAACTAAAACAGAAAAAAACCTATATAGACGTATTTAAAAAAAAAACTAAAAATGACAAAAGCAAACAGCAAAATTACTAACACTTTAACTAAAGATAAATGGAAACAGAACATATAATAATAAAAACTGATTTAGATTATTATTAATAATAATAATAATAATAATAAATAATAATAATAATAATAACACTGAAAAGCATCTTAGATAAAATAAAAGTAAAGATTGGTCACATTTAGTGTTCAGTTGGTCAGTAGTGTTACATTAGTATTATCAAAATGCTATTACAGTTTTTGTTTTCATATTTTCTGTTTTCAGTTTAATTTTATTTAAAGTTTTTTGTAATTTTGTTGTGTTTTAATCATTTTTAATAGTTCTTGTAGCTTTTATTAATTTTATTTTAATTTTTAAATTAATTTTTATTAAAAAATTTTATTTCAGTTTAAATTAATTTAATTTGTATTTATTTTAATTTAATTTTTAATTTAATTTTTTTATTTCAGTTTTATTCTTCTTTGTGATTTTGTTGTGTTTTTATAATTTGTAATAGTTCTTAAAGTTTTTATTAATTTTATTAATTCGTTTTATTAATTAAATTCATTTTTCTTTGTTTCATTTTAATTTGTATTTATTTTAACTTATTTTTAATTTAATTTATTTTATTTCAGTTTTTATTTTAATTTAATTTTAGTTAAAGTTTTTGTTAAAATTTTGTTGTGTTTTTGTCATTTTTAGTAGTTCTTGTAGTTTTTATTATTTGTATTAATTCATTATATTAATTAAGTATTCATTTTTATTTCAGTTTTAGTTTTTTTTTTTTTTTTTTTTTTTTTTAACATTAACTTAAAAGTAATATAAATGAGAGGTAAGTAGCTGAATTTTTTTTTTTTTTTTTACAGTTCTTTTTTCTTTTTTATTTTTTGGTAAATTAAAACAACCCTATTGGTCCCACAAATTGTGCCAATTTATACAGTACATGCCTATGTCACTTGTGGCTGTTAATTTCAGACCCTGCATGTATTTCATTATCATCCTTGTCCATTTATTTATTTGTTTGTTTGTTTATTTTCCCCACGCAGAATAACTTACTGATGCTGGCTCTTCTGGCATTTGAAGTGACCATTTACCGGCACCAGGATTTCTACCGTATGAAAAACAACCTCACCCCTCCGGTCACAAGAACCATTTTTCACAACATCACACGGCAACATCTGGACGACGGCATCGTCAACTGCGCCAAATATTTCATCAACTACTTCTTCTACAAATTTGGTCTTGAGGTAATATCATGATATCTGTTAATAAATATATACAATTAAATTTTTTGTTAATAAAGCCTCACCAAGGCTGCATTTATTTGATCAAAAATACAGTACATTTTTTTAAATAATATTAGAATCTAAAACAGCTCTGTTCTATGTGAATATCTGTTAAACTGTAATTTATTTCTGTGATGCGCAGCTGAATTTTCAGCATCATTACTCCAGTCTTCAGTGTCACATGATCCTTCAGAAATCATTCTAATATGCTGATTTGCAGGAACATGAATGTGTCCTACTTGCCAAAAGGACCAGTTTTTCATTTGTACAGACACTGATTTACTGTCTCACTTGGACAGTCACTAATAGTTTATCATCTGAAGCTCATGTTGCTAACACACTGTTGAGACAGATAAACCACAATAGAGTGTTAAGGTAATGGATCAGGGTTACGTGATGGATATTGAATTTTAATTTGAGTATAGTGATGCTATCAAATGCACCCATTATTATCCTAATTTGAAACCCATGGCTGATGTTGCTCCTCCAGACCTGTTTTCTGTTAGCGGTGAATGTGATCGGCCAGCGGATGGATTTCTATGCCATGCTGCACGCGTTCGGTCTGATTGCGGTGATGTATCAGCGCAGGAGAAAAGCCATCGCCCATGTCTGGTCCAAGTATTGCTGTTTCCTGGCGTGCATGTTGGCCTTCCAGTACCTGATGTGCATCGGCATCCCTCCTGCCGCCTGCACAGGTGAGTCGCACAGGTGTCTGCTTAAAGAAACAGTTCATTCAATAATGAAAACGTGCTTGAGCCCAGGCCATCCAAGCTATAGATGAGTTGTGTGAAAGTGTCATTTCATCACATTAGGGTTTTTCGCGGGTCTTAAAAAAAGTCTTAAATTGCTTTTCAGTGAATTAAGGCCTTGAAAAGGTCGTAAATCAGAGCAGCAAGTCTTAAAAATGAAAAAGCGCCTGTTTTAAAAATATTTTGGATTTGTTGATTTCTGCCGTTTATCTAAGGTTTCATATTTATTTGGTTCCACAGTGTTTGCTGATTTTTATTTAAACTATGTAATATATATATATATATATATATATATGTATATATATATATTACATCAAGGTGTATGCTGTGCTTCCAAGCCGTCTTATTCGTTTGGCTAATTTTATTACCTAGTGTTTACTGATTTTCAGTTTTGTATACCTATTTAAACTTTGTGTAAGTTATTATTTTATAATAGGCATATAACATGGTGTATTATTATTCGTTTTGTTAATAAAAGTTTGATACATTACAATAATGCTGCTAATTTGAAAGTGAAAGTAAAATGCACACGGCACTTTTACAAGCTACTTAAAACCAAAGGAAAGTGAAGAAAAGAGGGTAAACTCTAACGAACTAAAAAAACAAACAACTTCTTTATGCCGAATTGCTGCTAATTTGAAAGTGAAAGTAAAATGTGCATGGCGCTTTTACCGTAGGAAAGCAAGGAAAAGAGGGAAAACTGGAACAAACTAAAAACAAACAATTGCTAGACACTATATTGGTGCTAATTTGAAAGTGAAAGTAAAACTCGAACTATCCTTAGAGAATATATTGCTATATTGTTTTCCCTTCTATTTTTTTTCCCTTAAATTTTCTTTAGTCGGTCTTTTAAAGGTCTTAAGTTTAACCTCAGAAAACCTGCAGAAACCCTGCACTTGCTCAGCAATGCATCCTCTGAAGTGAATGGGTGCCGTCAGAATGAGATTCCAAACATCTGATAAAAACATCACAGTAGTCCACAAGTAATCCACACCACTCCAGTCCATCAGTGAACATCTTGAGAAGACAAAAGCTGAAACAAATCCATCAAGACGTTTTTAACTCAAATCTGAGTCCATAATCCAATAAGGCTTCCTCCAGTGAAAAAGTGATCTGGTCTGAATCAGGAGAGAAATCTGCACAGATCAGGCACCGTTTACAAGCCGAAACAGTCCAAAACTGTGTCCTAAACAAATATGTGGCTGGATTTTGATATGAGAGACAACAGGAGATGGATTTTTTCACTGGAGGAAGAGTTATTATGGATTAATGATGGATTTGTTTCAGTTTTTGACTTCTCAAGATGTTCACTGATGGACTGGAGTGGTGTGGATTACTTGTGGATTATTGTGATGTTTTTATCAGCTGTTTGGACTCTCATTCTGACGGCACCCATTCACTGCAGAGGATCCATTGGTGAGACAGTGATGCAATGACACATTTCTCCAAATCTGATGAAGAAACAAACTCATTTACATCTTGAAAGTATTTCTGAATTTCATTTTATATTTCTCATTCGGTTCAAGACTATCCATGGAGACGTCCGTCTTCCAGCATGGATTCAAACGTCATCAAGTGGCTCTACTTTCCCGACTTCCACACCAAACCCAACTCCCTGTTCCTCCTCTGTGAGTGGTGCTGAATTTGTGTTAACTCTCCCCAGCTCTGCTTTAACACTTTCTCATCATGTGCCTGATCTCTTTTCTTTCTCTTTCTGCAGATGACTTCATGTTGCTGCTGTGCGCGTCGCTGCAGGGCCGCGTGTTTGAGGAGGAGAACGTGACGGCCGTGCAACTGTTGGCGGGTGATAATGTGGAGATCTGTCGAGATCTGGACGCCGCCAGCTTCAGCCAGCACAACCCTGTGCCTGACTTCATCCACTGCAGGTAAACCTGCGATGTATGACCTTCATCTCACCCAAACAGCACAGAGGAGAAGAAATTCATCTCCATATGTATATTTAGATGCACCGAAATGAAAATTCAGGATGCACTGAAAACTAAAATCAAAAATATGTTTATATGTTTTAAAATAAAATGAAAACAGGGTTCATACAAAGTGCTTGAAGTGCTTGACTTTTTGAAATTTAAGGCCTGGGAAATCTTTGAAAATAGCAATATTCCTGAAGAGGTTTTTGGAAAGTGCTTGAATTACTGAATGACAATGTATCTATGAAATAAGTGTTTAATTTTGTCAATAAGCACCTATCTTTTCATGCAAAATTCATGCAATTTAAAAAAAACATAATTTTTCACTTATTTCAGTTAATGTCAGAAAACAGTTGAGCTAAGCAAGTAGTAGTACTGACAGTGTCATGTAAACATGACTGCAGATGCGAATAGAAAAACCTATGAACCAAATCAATTGAGTCATTTACGCTGGAACCACTTCAATTGAGTCAAACTCATGACTTAGATTGTTCACTTCAAGTGATTCACTAATAAAAACCAGATCAAATTAAAAGAGCCATTCACTTGTAATGATTTTAAAAAGCATGTAGTGATGGTTAAAATGCAGGGTTACCAAAAAAGTAGTGCTTGAAAAGTCCTGGAATTTCAGTTTACAGTATCTGTATGAATCCTGTTAAACCCACTTGTTTTAAATTTTTCTTTTGTTTTTTATAACTGTATTAATATTATTGCACTTTTTCCAAAATTATGTAAATTAATATAAATAATATATAATAATAAATGAATTAAATGACTATTTAATTATTATTATTAAAGTTTTAATTTAGCTGAAAACTGAAACCAAACCAAAAAAAAAAAAAAGTTATCAAATGTTATCAATTTTTATTCAAATGCGCATTAAATAATGAAGGCAGCAGGTTAAGGAAAAATAACATCAATATGTAATGCAGTGCATATATTTACCAAAAAAAAAATCATATTATTATTATTATTATTATTATTATTTTAATTTTATCTTATTTTTTGCTGCTGCAACTAGTAGTGAAGAAGAAGAGATGCTCGGTTCCGGCTACAGAGTTAAAACCACATTTATTGTTTGATTTTTGTGACAAAATTGACCGAGACTTTGTTTCATATTGAAAGTAACAAAGCATGAAACGTATTGTGATCATGGCAGGTTTGCTGCAAATAATTTTGAAGTTCATGTATCAGCTGAAAACAGCACAGACCAAAAGACATTTATATTATAGATATTTAGGTTTGAGAATCCATATCGGTATTGATTTAAAAATGATTAATCAGTATTGTTAATCCAGCACTAGTGTTTACACAACTGGAATATTTACTTGTTTGTATTGTATCCATGTCATATTATAAAATAAACACTTGCACAAGCAAAATGCACCATCGGAGAAACTTGCTGTGCGTCACCATTTTGTATATTTAGTATATTTGTATAACATATTCCATATTTATATTCCCTTTTAAGACTTACACATTTGTCACATTTTGTTCACTTCTTATGAAAGTCCATTTCAAAACAGAAAAAATCTGCACATCTTATGTTTTTCCCCTTACGTCAGAGGTTCTTAACCAAGAGTCCTCAGTAAACTTCCAAAAAGCAAGCAGAATGGCTTAAAATTACATTAAAGTTACATTAATTATATTAAAATAATCCAACATAATCATATTTCTTTTAAGTGCATACAGTTTTGCAAACTTCTGGAATCGCACAATGAATTTTGATTAATGTTTCAACACTCACAGTTTCTGTTAATTAAAAAAGCAGAATTACACAATTATCATAAATGCTGAAGGAAATATCTTCACTACGGAGGTGTTTTCAGACACCGTGTTGAACAGTGAAGGGCCTTCAAGTCATAAAAGATTGAGAACTGTTGATACGAACTAACAGTTAAAAAACAGCAAGTCTTTACACTATTATACACTGATTACTTTATCTGTCATCCGATCTAGAATAAACTTCAGTCGTAATTACACTGTGCATTTTTCAAGCTTGCAGTCCTAGTTTGTGGTCTCAGGATCAACTGAGCTTCCTCTGCTTATTATTGTAGAGTAAAACGAGACAATGAATAGTGATCGTAGATCAGGGCAGGGCGATTTATCAGCTCTAGAGAATTGATTCGACAGCTTTAGCCAGTCTAAACAATTAGAAATGATGATGGTGATGAAGGAATTTGGAGATTTTCTGCTCTTAATGACATCTGTCTGCTGCTCTGATCATATTAGATTTAAAGAATATCACATGTGTGGTCAGTTTTTCCACTTCGATGTCATTATACTTATTAATATAGTTGCAGATTCCGGTAAATATGGGTAATTCTGAGAAAATGGTGCTGTTTGATGCGGGACTGCCATTACATTCATCATGTTTTGGGGTTGAACATTATTAGCAAAAATGTCTAATAACCGCCTTACATAGGAAAATATCATATCACCACATTATTTACAGTCTGTGTTCTTGAACTTAATGGCAATCACAGCATTTTCCTCTGAGAACTTTTGATCCTAATAATGTACTAATAATGATGCATATATATTACCATTAAAAAATTGGGGGTCAATAAACTTTAATGTTTCTGAAAGAAGCCTTTTAAACTCCCCAAGGCATTTATCTGATCAAAAATACAGTAAAAACTGTAAAAATGTAAAATATTATTACAATTTAGAACAGCTGTTTTCTATGTGCATATCTGCTAAAATGTAATTTTTCTCTGTGATCAAATCTGAATTTTCAGCCTCATTGCTCCAGTCTTCAGTGTCACATGATCCTTCAGAAATCAAAAAGTCGAAAAAAAAAGTCATAGTCGAAATTACAAGAATAAAGTTGAAATATTTAGAGAATAGTCAGTGTTTTGGGAATAACTCAACTTTATTCTCGTAATATTTCGACTTTATTCTCGTAGTATTTTGACTTTTTTTTACTTTATTCTCGTAATATTTTGACTTTACTCTCAAAATATTACGACTTAAATCTCATAATCTTTTTTTTTTTTTTAACATGGCACTAAAACACCGTCGTAAAAAATATCGCTGCACAATATTTTTGTGGAAACTTTGATCCATTTTATGTTTCAGGATTCACAGATGAATAGAAAGTTCAAAAGAACAGCATTTATTTGAAATAGAAATTATTTGTAACATTAGAAATGTATTTATTTTAATTTTCCATGAATTTAATGCATCCTTGTTGAATAAAAGTATAATTTTTTCTCCCATCTTTGCAGGTCGTATTTGGACATGCTGAAGGTGATCATGTTCAGCTATCTGTTCTGGTTCGTCCTGACCATCATCTTCATCACGGGCACCACACGCATCAGCATCTTCTGTATGGGATACCTGGTCGCCTGTTTCTACTTCTTGATCTTTGGGGGCGAGCTCTTGCTGAAGCCAATCAAAAGCATCCTTCATTACTGGGACTTCCTCATAGCATACAACGTCTTTGTTATCACCATGAAAAACATTCTCTCAGTGAGTATCTCATAAATCTGCTCACTCAAAATGTAATTATAACTCAGTTATAGGCATAATTGAATTCACAAGTGTTGTGAATTAGCTTGAAATATGTCACGAACAGCCACGGGCTGACATAAATCATAATTGTGTTTATAGCGCTCTGCATTTTTGTGGATCTGAATTCGGAGCGAAAGACATGAAGCGTTTGTAGGATTATTAATTCCACACAACACATGCGCACCTGCCTCACCAATGAAAATATACCTCATAAATGGAATTTTTTTTCTCATAAACAAATAATTATATGCTCTTTTATCAAAGAGATGGTTTTGGTAGTTGTGGATGTTTTGCTGGATGTCATTGTGGTTTTCGTTCTCTTGGCTCTCAGATAGCGGCGTGTGGATATATAAAAGCGCTGGTGGCCAATCACTGCTGGCTGATCCAGTTGTTCAGTCTGGCCTGCACTATAAAAGGATATTCAAAACGTGAGTTACTCCTTCATCTCTGGTTTAAAGAATCGGAGGCACATTTTCTATACTTATTATACACTTTGGTGTCCCGTGATTTTTTTATTTTAAGCATTAGTGCTACAAATCCCATGTTTTCATGTTGAGAACTATTAGATGTTTCTGATGAACTCTTTTCTGACCTCAAATTAACCTAACATGAAAAGTAATTAGTCTTAAACACATCAGTTTCAATTGCAATTTCAATGCATTTTGCATGAATTTTAATGCATTCTTATGCAATTAATTGTAGTAATAAAAACTTTTTTACATGAATTGTTCATACAGAAATTAAAAAGTGCCATCCAAGCTGTAGATGAGTTTGTTTTTTCATCAGATTTGAAGAAATGTCTCACCAATGGATCCTCTGCAGTGAATGGGTGCCGTCAGAATGAGAGTTCAAACAGCTGATGAAAACATCACAATAATCCACAAGTAATCGACACCACTCCAGTCCATCAGTTAACATCTTGAGAAGACAAAAGCTGAAACAAATCTATCATTAAAGACATTTTTAATGTCCATAATCCATTTTTAAAGTCCGTAATCTATAATAACACTTCCTCCTGTTGTCTTTCACATCAAAATCCAGCCACATATTTGTTTTTGAGCTATTTTAGACTGTTTTGGTTTGTAAATGGTGTTTGATCTGTGCAGATTTCTCTCCTGATTCAAACCAGACCACTTTTTCATTCACTGGACGAAGCGTTATTATAGATTATGGACTCGTGTTTTAGTTAAAATGTCTTAATGATGGATTTGTTTCAGCTTTTGTCTTCTCAAGATGTTAACTGATGGACTGGAGTGGTGTGGATTACTTTTGGATTATTGTAATGATTTTATCAGATGTTTGGACTCTCATTCTGACGGCACCCATTTACTGCAGAGGATCCATTTGTGAGCAATGACACATTTCTCCAAATCTGATGGAAGAAACAATCTCATCCTAATCTTAGATGGACAAAGTGTGAGTACATTTTCAGCATATTTCATTTTTGGGTGAACTATCCTATAAAGTCTATTTATTCTTGAACCACCAAGATTGACCATTTTTTTAAAAAGCTATTAATGAAGCCAGTCCAAATGACCGAAAAGCTTTTAAGCATTAATATTTAACTGCTTTTAATGACCAGAATATTATAGCTGTGTCCAGCAGAGCTTGATTAGATTCTGATGATTCTCTCGCAGCGGAGCAGAACGCAAATAAACAGTGCGAGCTGCCGAGTGACGAGGCCGGTATCATCTGGGACAGCATCTGCTTCGCTTTTCTCCTGCTGCAGAGGCGAGTTTTCATGAGCTACTACTTCCTGCACGTCGTAGCCGACATCCGTTCCTCTCAGGTTCTCGCCTCCAGGTACACACACATGCTCTGGGTTACTATTGTTTGTTTTTCATTCGCTTTCAGTGTTTGCCTGCATATAGTCATCTAACCAGTGTTGTTTTAGTATCATTGATTTACTGTTACAGCTTTTAAATTAAAGTAATTTAACTAAAAATTTAATTTAATGTAAATATAATTTTTTTAGGAATTTTGTTGTGTGTTTTTGTCTTTTTTTTACAGTTTTTATGTCTGTATATTTTTTTTATAATTTTTTTTATTTAAATGTACTTTGTTTTTTCATACTTAAAGTTGAACTAAAAGTTAAAATGAGACATGTAGCTGAAATAAAACATTTTGATTTTTTTTTCAGTCAATGTTTATTTTATTTCAAGTATTTTTATTTGCTTTATTATTTATTTATTTATTTTTAAAAATGGTTTTGATTTTAAGCACAGTTTTTATTACCTATAATAACCCTGAATCTAACATTGTTATTTTCAACTTAATGTGTATGAAATATTTTCTTAATAGTGACACAAAGACAAGATGACAGCTTTACGAATCCATAAATGAATATGTAGCACTACAGAGAGTACATTTGACTCAGATTTGAAGCTGTTTCTTATTTCAGAATGTTATAATTTTAATATGAGCGCATTGCAGACATTTTCAGACTGTGGTTTGTTTGTTTCACGACTCTGTTTCTCTTTGTTTGTGTGTCAGAGGAGCGGAGTTGTTTCAGGCAACCATTGTGAAGGCGGTTAAAGCCAGAATAGAAGAAGAGAAGAAATCCATGGACCTACTGAAGAGACAGTGAGTTCAGTGTGAGACTCACAATGTTTCATTGTTCGCTGCCAACCGCTGCATTCCCTTTTCATGCGGTCCTATGAAATCATGCGCTGATTGATGCGTGAACACACATAAATAAGACACACAGATCGCTGCGTATTACTTTTTCTCTGTGACGGTGTTTCCTATAATTTATTCAGCATTTTTACCACCTGAGAGACGCTGCATAACCAGTGTTTTCCAGACGAGCCGTACGGTTGTAACAGTGTGTTAGTAGGTCACATCTGCTGGATGTCCTGGGCTTGCCAAGATCGAGCCTGTTTTCTGTGCTTCCTGCACACCCACACAAGCCCCGACATGAAGACTCTTTATCTTCAATTATTCTCTAATTGTGTTCAGGGGAGCAGCTAAATTAGGTCAGATCAAGCAAACAGGCTGAGGAATCACAAAAACATCGTCTCAGTTTTTTCTCCGTCTGTTTGTTTCTTTTAGGATGGACCGCATCAAGAGCCGACAGCAGAAGTTTAAGAGAGGCAAAGAGAGGATGCTGTCTTTGGCTCAGGAAAGCGGGGAAAGTCAGTCGGTAGTCAAGGAGGAAGAGGAGGAGGATGAAGGTATTGATTTGTATGAGAGCATTTTGAACTCATGAAATATCATGTTTTCCCAAATAAAACGTTTTTTTAAAATAAATTAAAGCTTTTGTTCATCAAAGATCAGAAGATTGATTTAAACGATTTCTATTTCAAATAGAAATGCTGTTCTTTTGAACTTTCTATTCATCTGTGAATCCTTAAACATAAAATGTATGATGGATTCCCCCAAAATCTTGTGCAGCACAGCTGTTTTCAGCATTGATAATAATCAGAAATGTTTGTTTAGCAGCAAATCAGCATATTAGAATGATTTCTGAAGAATCACTGGAATAATGATGCTGAAAATTCATCTTTGATCACAGAAATAAATAACAGATATTGAAATAGAAGATAGCTGTTTTACACTGAAATAAAGTTTTTACTGTATTTTTGATCACGTAAAGGCAGCCTTGGTGAGCAGAAGAGACTTCTTTCAAAACATTAAAAACTCTGACTGACCCCAAACTTTTGAAATTTTTCTTAGTGTATAATGAGAGATTTTATTACACAATAATAACCACAATTAATTCACAAAAATCAAAAATAAAAACGGTGTTGTCCCACACATTTGACTCTATCTTTGTCAAACACACACTTTAGTCCAACTTCATTGTCAGCGAACTGAAGGTTCGTAAATTCCTCAAGTGCCTGCGTTTAACAGCGGTGTTAAATGCATTGCAATCAAATCTGAAACATGTGAAAAGCGCATACCAGACCTCAGAGTAAATGTGCACTCTTTGAAATGGTTTTAATGTTTTTTAAGAGTATCGTGTGTGCGTGTAATGGCTTCACAGAACAGTTTTTCTATGTTACAGGAGAGAACAGCAAAGAGAAGAAGAAAGGCAAAAGGAAGCAGTGGTGGAAGCCTTGGGTTGATCATGCATCCAGTTAGTGTCTCCTGCTCTTTGAATGCACGTTATTTAATTTGCAACTGAAATAATTTCACAAAATCTCAATGATAATTGTATGCCAGTCTGATGAATATTGCAGCTCAGATTCGCGAATAAAAGGGAAAAATGATGAGATATCAATGTAAACTCAAATGTTTTGCATAAAAGCATAGTTTTTATTATTATTATTTACATTTAAATTAATGTTTTTAAATTTTAAATTAAATTGGTATTTTAATAAAAATACATTTAAATAAGTAATAAAATTTGATCTTAGTGGTTCTATTTATTCAATGAAAAGTTGACTTCAATAGAAAAGTGATATGTGATAAGTGTGATGTGTTTTCTCTTTTAGTGGTCCGAAGTGGCAATTACTACTTATTTGAGACTGATAGTGAGGAAGAGGAAGAAGACGAGGACAAAAAGGATGAGGAACCACCCAAAAGATCGGCGTTCCAGGTAATTTTTCCCGAAACCTCAGTGCTTTACTGCATGTGCACCCATTTTAAGTCGTATAACTGTGCTTAATTGTGTCGTTCCCACACAAAAACGTGTTAAACCTAAATGGCTCTGTGTTACGAAAATATGTCAGTGTATTCTTCTTTTGTTCCCTCAGCATTTAACAATGTTTCGTTATTTACCAGACCACTAACTGCTTGCTTCCTGTGTGGAAGAGCGGTAACGGCACTAGCACAGACCCTCACGCCCTGACTAACCCGATCCCTGCTCTGTCGTCTCTTTTAGAGAGCTATCCGAAAGTTTGCCTCTGCTTTGCTGGCTTTACCAAAGTCTGTCATTAAACTGCCCAAAACTGTACTGCAGTATGTAATCAGGGCAGCCAAGGTACTTCACAATGCCTGATATATCTCCTCTCTTCCTGTATGCTATAGTATGTGTCAGCTCTGTCCTTTATGAGCATCGACGGCCGTCGTGCTCCACTGCATTTTCCTGCTCCCCAGTTGCACAATATACATGCATTTATGACTCTAACTGTAACTGGAGAGCAAACAGAGCCAAAATGGCTGATGATTGCATTTGCACGTCAATCATCTGGCTGCCATGTAAATATACGGATACAGTGCATTGCATGTCAATGAAATGCAGTGTATTATGCACTTGATTGCAGTAGCATGCAGGGCTGGGTGATATATTAAATATTCATAATGTAGCGTTGCTGGAAATAAAAAATTGAATTTCCGATTGTTATTAGACATGTTTTTACATACCTAGTGTGAAAATGTGAAGATGCAAATATAAACTTCAGTAGGGAAAAAATTGTTTAAATTGTTAAGTTGAAGATGTAACATTTTTAGCTATATCTTCCAGCCCTATATGCATGTGAAATGCAGACATTTTTCTGGAGGTTTTTCTTGGGGTTTGGTTGTGCCAGTTAAACAAAGGCTGTGTTTTTCTCCTTTGTGAACAGTGTAATCATGCTTTTTTTGGACAAGACCTGACACCACAATCAGAATGTCTGTCCTTTGGAGCAAAACATCCCCTAAAGCTGGTTTCCTGTCTTGTGTATTGTGTTGGTGTCTTTGATTGACAGGAATATCTAAAGTCATGCTTTTCCTAAAACAGTCTGTTTTGCCAGCTCTGCTAAAGGCTGGTACTGGACTGGAGCAGTGTGCAAGTTTATACCCTGCATGTGTTTAAGGCTCTTTGTTTTCCCTAGAGGGACAATTAAATTGGGCTCAAAGACTGGTTCAAAATACCACTGTAGTTGGGAAGAAATTAGTGGTGGTATATAAACACCAAACCCAAAAGCAGCTCAGTATCCTACTTGTCCATTTCTTTGTCTAATGGGACCCTCTGCTTCTCAGTTTGTGTATCATGCCTGGATAACTGACTCGAAAACTGCCATGAAAGAGCGAAGTAAGGAGAGACGGCGATTCTGGCAAAGGTACACGGAGGGCAGCACAAACAAGAAGGACCAGAAGGAAGGTAGGATTATACAAATGATTTTAAAACAATCAAACTCTTTCTTTGCACTCAGAGGGATGGTTGGATAGATAGATAGATTGATAGACAGACAACAGATAAAAATATAGACAAACAGATTGATGGACAAATAGATAGAAAGATAGAAAGACAATGGACAAATATATGGATGGATGGATGGATGGATGCACAGACAGACAAATTAATGGACAAATGGATGGATGAATGAACGGATGAACACACAGATTGACAGGTGGACCGTTGACAGATAGATAGACAAGCTGATGATAATGGATGGATGGATGGATGGATGGGTGAACAGACAGATAGATGGACAGACAACAGACAAATAGATAGATGGATGCACAGATCCACGAATGGACAGACAGATGGATGATAGATGGACAGATGGATGAGCGAATGGACAGACAGACAGATGGATGACAGAGATAGACAGATGGATGGATGGATGGACAGTAAGATAAACAGATAGATAGATAGATAGATAGATAGATAGAGAAACAGATGGATTAATGGACAAACAGATGGATGATAGATAGATAGATAGATAGATAGATAGATAGATAGATAGATAGATAGATAGATAGATAGACAGAGAACGACAGACAAGCAGATAGATGATACTTGGACAGAAAAATGGACAATGGACAGATGAATGGATAGACGGATGGATAGATGGATGGGTGGATGGACAGTAAGATGAACAGAGGGACAGATAGACAAATGAATGAATAGATGGATAGACAGATGGATGAATGGATGTATGGACAGATAGATGGATGGACAACAGATTGATAGACGGATGGATGAATTAATGGACAGATGGACAGACAAATGGATGATGGATAGATAGATAGACAGAGATAGACAGACTAGCAGATAGATGATACTTGGATGGATGGACAGAAAAATGGACGACGGACAAATGAATGGATAGACGGATGGACGGATGGATGGATGGACAGTAAGATAAACAGAGGGATGGATGGATGGATGGACGGACAGACAAACTGATTGATGGCAGATAGAATGACAGACAGGCAGATTGATAGACAGACAGATGCATGGATGGATAGATGGATGAATGAATGGACAGATGGATGGATGGATAGACAGTAAGATGGACAAATGGATGGATGGATGGATGGACGGATGGACGGATGGACAGATGACAGACAAATAGACAGATAAAGATGGATGGACAGATGGAGGGTTGAACAAACGGACAGATAGATGGACAGATGATATATAGATAGATGAGACAGATAGATGTCCAGCCCTGGTCTTGATCGCTCTATAGCTCTCTGTTTCTCAGAATGACATGCATGCCGGGGTCATTAATAGTCATTTTGTAAACACCAGCGTGACTCTACTGGGAACATCAAGCACCTCATTAAACCCCCTCTGCTGCAGTTTGTAAATGGAGGCTCGCTCTGCCAGCTCCCTCCTGGTGGGCGGCTTCCAGGCCTCGACATTCTTGGGTCTGAGAGATGAAGAGGGCCGTGTTGCATTCGCTACGGTCAATTCATCCCATATGATGGCTGGACGGGGTTTCAACCCTCTCGCCAGATTGAGCAGCCAGCTAGAGACGATAAAACATTCAGTTAATATATTTAAAAAAATAGCTTGACCACCACACTCATGTTTTAAAAAACACATTGTGACTAAAAAAGTGCTACGTTGGTGTAACAAATTAGGGTTAATGGTTATTTTGAGCTTATTACATTGTAAAAACACTGGAATTTGGAAATACACTGTAATAACACTGTAATTATTACTTCTTTGGTCATTAGCAGTGCATGTATCCATTGAGGAAGAAGAGCAGGAGGAAGGTGTTACAGAGGAGGAGGCATCTGAAGGTCCAGGTGAGTCCACACTTCAAAAACCTCCTATAATGGCTTACTATCATTCATATCCATCAATAGAGCTGTACTGAAGCTCTACAGCTGCTCTCTCCACTGCAGATAACATCCTGAAGCGAGTGTTTAACATCGTGAAGTTCTCCTGGGTTCTCTTCCTGGCCCTACTGGACAGTTTCACCGCCTGGCTCAACTCCATCTGCCAGGAACACATCGATATCTCCACCGTCTTGCGCATAGAGCGCTGCATGCTCACTCACGAGGTCAAAAAGGTAGTGCAGGCATCAGAAATCACACTAGAGGCTGCATTTGTATTTTATCGTGTTATTTGGTGCACATGACAATTAATGATCTTAGTTTTTTTTTTTTTATGTAATTTTTAATGTTTAATAACTTCTGCTTTTTTTAACTTTTTTGTAACTTTTAAAAGCAACAACTTAAAATTAAGAAATGTTTGCAGCATATAATGATGCTTTAAGTTAATAATGCAGATATTATTGATATACATGTCAGTATTTAGAAATGGCATGCAAAATCTAAAATGTTAATAAAACTATGGTTTTGTTACTAGAAAATTAATGGAAATCTAATGTGAGGAAACAATCTAATAAAACATTAAATAAAAATGTATTAAAATATAATCTATCATTTTTAAAATTAATATACTTTTTGACAATACAGTCAGTAGAGCTTTCAGTCTATGTATATATATATATATATATATATGTGTGTGTGTTTGTATGTATGTATGTATACTGTAACTGAAATGAACTTCTCATTCAGTAATCACTAGAAGAGTTGTGATAATGGTCAGATATATCCATACTTTAGAAAAAAATAATTACAAATATTTTTTGGTAATTCAGTTGAAGCTGAAGTACATTAAAATGTACAGTAAAATATAACATCTGAATATTAGATGGAAAAACTAAAATACTAAATAAAAAATAAATAAACATAAATAAAATTGTTGCACTGGCAACTTACTGTAAAGGAGTAATTAGTCAAATGACTAAAACTGAAATAAATGTAAGGTGAATACAAATATTTAAAAATAAATAAAAATCAACAAAAATAACAAAAGCAAATAATAAAACTACTAAAACTTTACAATTACAATGAAAACTAAAAATATAAAAGCATATAATGTACTTCCAGCTGGTTTTCATTGCAAAATAAAAAAAGTAATAATAATTGAAGTCATCTGGTTTCATTTTACAATAAATACAGTCGATTGTGAAGATGCAAGATGGCAGCAGCTGCATTTGCGAATAACCGACCTCGGAATGTCTCGACTGAGGATCAAGGATTTCAGAGCCGTGAAACAAGAGTATATAAATAATACAAAAATAACATTCATGGAATCATATGCAGAATCAGTATTAGCACCAGTGCTGTAATTACACCTTACATGAGTAATGAGCATCATGCTTGGAATAGACAGCACTGTAAACCTTGAGGTTAACACCTCGTCTGCTGCCCTGCAGGGAAACATTCCATCGCGGGACAGCATCCACATGTACTACCAGAGGCAGATGTGCAGGCCAGCGTCCACCGAGTCCATCCTGGACAGAACTGAGGACGTGTACTCGGACTTCAGCCCTCTGCAGAGCCAGGCTTACGGGTTGGACGGCGTAGAGTCAGATGTCTCTAGAGAAAACCTGTCCAGGTGAACAAACTACACTCAATGTGCTCTCGATCTTGGAAAATCAACAGAAAGAAAATGTAATTTATGCACATATAATTTAATTATTATTTTCAGCTTTATAAAGTTTATATAGTCCCAGTGTCTACTCACTAACTAATCCAGAAAAAGTCCTGCTTATCTCAGGGTTGATTTACCTCCAAGAAAACCACTCTTTTGTTTTCTTAACCAGAAGAAAAGGTCTTCTGTTTAAGCTGTCTGCAGAGATGAAACGTATTGAGAGCTGAAGTATGACTGAGGTTACATTTAGTAAAGGCTCAGTTGTGGGGTTGGGTATTGTTTTAATTTTAGCAATTCGTTCTGCTTATATATTCTGATACTTAATGCTTCCCATTTTCATTTTAGATAGCAAATATATATATATATATATATATATATATTCTTTGTGTTTTGACTAAACGTTCTGTTGCACCTGTTACAGTTACAGTTAAAAGTAGCACAAATAAATCCAACTGAACAAAGTTCAGGTAAAAAATTTCAAAATTAAATGTAATCAAATGTAAAATGACACTATATAGTTTTCTTTTTATAAATAAAATAGATTAATCATTATTAAAGTTAAAAAAAAAAAGCATGCAGTCCAGATCAGTGAGTGATTCTCTTTGTTTTTTGTTCCCTTGATTAATATTAATGGCACAGACCACAGCATAAATATTAGGCTGCTGTCACTTTAAGACCGAATGCACCAATCCAATATACAGTACTGACACACATGCGCTTTCTTTCACAACGGTTTACGTTCACTTCAGACCAGCTGTGTTTACGAGGATATTTTAACATAACTCGTCCATTAAAGCGCAAGACGACGTGAAAGAGAGCTTGATTTAGTATTTGCGCACTATATGAGAAGCTTTCTGCACATATAATTCTCTTTTGTATCTTCTTGCACTTGGTTTAAGATGACATTAAAATATGCCTGTCTTATCGAATCCACGGTTCTTGTAAATTCTGAACAGGTTCTAAAACTGAAATGGTTCTCGGTACCCAATACTACCCAGTTGTTTATATAAGCACTCAAAGTGGAGGATTAAAACAGTGATGATTTGTACAAGAACAAGTCAGGACTGGATGTCGTCTAATAAAAAGGCTGTTATATAAAATGATGGCCTAAGCAGCACCTTCTTTTGAATATCAGTTTGTTTAGTGACTGTGAACTATAAATCAGACACTGTTCTCACTAATGAGCAAGTTAGTTCATTGCAGCAGCCTGTTATTTTGCAGGATGACTTATTTTGACTTATTTTTACTCTCGCTACACCCAGTGTAAGGCACACACTGCAGATAAGGTGTTTGCCAAGGGTTCAGCATGCCAGATTTCAACAACACCCTTCTGTCCCACCAGCTCACTGACGCCAAATCATCAAATTCCTCTGCTAATTTAAAAAAAAAAAAAATGCTGAACATGCTGTATAAATATGGCCAAACTCAGCTGGTGGTACACTAACACTACCAGTCAAAAGTTTTTGAACAGTAAGATTTTAAATGTTTTTTAAAGAAGTCTTTTCTGCTCAGCAAGCCTGTACTTATTTGATCCAAAATACAGCAAAAGCAGT
Source organism: Labeo catla (assembly GCA_012976165.1). Taxonomy (NCBI): domain Eukaryota; kingdom Metazoa; phylum Chordata; class Actinopteri; order Cypriniformes; family Cyprinidae; genus Labeo; species Labeo catla. The sequence continues at coordinate 1,196,764 of VONZ01000034.1, read as the reverse complement.
AATATTGTGAAATATTTTTACTATTTAAAATAGCTGCTTACTCTTTGAATATATTTTAAAATGTAATTTATTTTTGTGATCAAAGCTGAATTTTCAGCATCATTACTACAGCTTTCAGTGCCACGTGATCCTTCAGAAATCATTCTAATATGCTGATTTGCTGCTTAAGAAACATTATTATTATTATTATTATTATAAATATTTAAAACAGTTGAATATTTTTTTCAGGATTCTTTAATGAATAGAAAGATCCAAAGATTAGCATTTTTCTAAAATAAAAAGCTTTTGTAACATTATACACTATACCATACAAGCTTGGAGTCAGCATTTTATTTATTTATTTATTTATTTATTTTATTTTTGGGAAAGAAATTATAGAAATTAATGCTTTCATTTTAGCAAGGATGCTTTAAATTGATCAAAAGTGGTGATAAAGACATTTATAATGTTACAAAAGATTTCTATTTCAGATAAATACTGTTCTTCTGAACTTTATTCATCAAAGAAACCTGAACAAATTCTACTCAGCTGTTTTCATAAATAGTAATAATAATACATGTTTGTTGAGCATCAAATCACAAAATTAGAATGATTTCTGAAGGATCATATGAGTAATGATGCTAAAAATTCAGTTTTAAAATCACAGAAATAAATTACATTTTAAAATATATTCAAATTGAAAACGGTTATTTTAAATAGTAAAAATCTTTCAAAATTGTACTGTTTTGCTGTAATTAAATAAATGCAGGCCTGGTGAGCAGAAGAGACTTTTTAAAAAAAAACATTAAAAGTCTTGCTGTTCAAAAACTTTTGACTGGTCGTGTATAAAATGTAAACATTTAAGTTGATATCTACCATGGTACTGATTACCATATTTACACAAAAGTTTTTTTTTTGTGTAAATATGGTTTTTGTGTTTTTTGTTTTTTGGTTTTTGAAAGAAGTCTTTTCTGTTCTTATATTTTGAAATACCATGGTACTGATCAATTACTTTATGTACACCACGGTATCGTAGTAAAACCATAAGAAATGCAAACTACTTTTTTGCACTTTAATATTCTATGGTAGGCAATTATTACCATATTCCTATACCATAGGAACCAGAAAAGTGCCTTATTAAACAAAACATGCTAATAAACATTATTTATTGTATGTGAATCATGAATCTGGTTTGTTTCTGTGTTTTCTGTAGCGTGTACACAGAATCCACTGTGCTGTGTGAATCCACACTGGACCAGGCTGATGAAACCAGCGACTGCGTTCTCAAAACCAGCCAGCGAGCGCGACCCAGACTCTGCCGCCTGCCTAGTGTGGATGTGCAGTCGTCTGCAGACAGTGCAGCGTCAAGGTATGAACCTCCACCATCCACTCTGCTTCTGCCTCAGCACAGCTGTGTGTTTCTGTAATTACAGTTTGAGGGCTTTCTGTCATTACCAGTTAGGAGGCAGGTGACTCTATTATGTGTGTAAACGAATCTGTCCTGCACGTTAACACACACACACACACACAGCTGTGGATGGTTACTGTAGCCCTGTACTGACAGACGGACAGGGTTTCCAGAACATTCTGCTCACACAAAGCCAAAGCACAATAGACAAGACATTCAGTCACAGCATCATACAAATTATATACGTAATACATGGTCAATCAGTCTATTCATTTTTAGTGATGTTTCCTAAGGTATTATTAATTTATGCCACACAGTTTGCAATGCCTGCCACAGAATGACAAAAATAAAAATAGGTAATTGTAACTTATCTCACTTTGGATTTTTTATTTATTTATTTTTTTCTGAAAATTGTGCAGGGAAAAAACATGCCAGAATTATGAAGTAAAAAAACTAACAAACAAACAAAAAATAAATTTAAAAAATAAAAATAAAATTTAAAAGAAAAAAAAAAATTCTTGCCAACACAGAGTTAAATCTCACAATTCTGATTTGTTTTTTTTTTTGTTTCTGTCATGGAATTAAAAAAAGTAAAAATCAGTGTTTCAATCTTACAATACAGAGTGTTTTCTCTGATTTCTGAGGTTGTGTCATATTTACAAGAAATAAGCATTATTTATTTATTTTATCTTTTGCAATTCCTCCTTGTATATTAAATTTATTATAAATTTATTTATTTAAATTTATTATACACTACCAGTCAGATTTTTAATGCTTTTACTTAATGCTTTTTAAAGAATTCTGTTCTGCTCACCCACTAAATTCTTATTTGATCCAAAATACAGCAAAAGCAGTAATATTGCGAAATATTTAAAATAACTGCTTTCTATTTGAATTTATTTTAAAATGCAATTTATTTCTGTGATCAAATCAGAATTTTCAGCATCATTACTCCAGTCTTCAGTGTCACATGATCCTATTAGAATATTATTATTATTATTATTATTATCAATATTTAAAAAAGGTTGAGTAAATTTATTCAGGAGTCCTTGATGAGTAGAAGTTCCAATATAATAGAATAATAGAAATGGAATAATAGAAATTAATATTGGTATTTATTTAGCAAGGATGCTTTAAATTAATCAAAAGTGACAATAAATACATTTATAATGTTACAAAAGATTTCTCTTTTTCTGTTTTAGATAAATGCTGTTCTTTTGAACTTTCTATTAATCAAAGAAACCTAAAAAAAATCAATCAGCTGTTTTCAGCATAATAATAATAAGTGTGTTTTTTTTGAGCAGCAAATCAGAATATTAACATAATTTCTGAAGGATCATGTGACACTGAAGACTGGAGTAATGATGCTGAAAATTCAGCATTGAAATCAAAGAAATAAATTACATTTTAATATGTATTCAAATAGAAAAGGTTATTTTAAGTAGTAAAAATATTTTATATATTGTTTTTGCTGTACTCTGGATTAAATAAATGCGCGCTTGGTGAGCAAAAGAGACTTCTTTAAAAAACATTAAAAATCTTACTGTTCAAAAACAGGTTGTGTACATATATCATGAACAAACAGAATATATTATTCTGTCTATTTTTAAAATGCATTAGATAATTTTACATATTATTCATTAATATATAAGGAAATACATTTACTTTGTTGTAAGGAGATTTTCTTTGTGTAATGAATTTGACGTGGCATATGAGGTGAAGTGACAACATTGTAACATACTGTCTTGTTGTTTATTACTGTATGTTGTTGGTTCACATCCCTAAAAACATAGTGGGCAGTGTTTTATACTAGTGGTTCATTCTGAGTGCCTTCAGGTCAAGCTTCTGGGTAAAGCAGGATGGCGCTTCCCCCTTGTGGTTATTTGTGTGAAACACAACCTTAATGTTTCTCACCTACTTCTGTTCTGTTTCCTCTGGCAGTGAGCGCACGCAGTGCACTGAGCTCTACTCACGGCAGGGCACCGGCGACACCGTCGAGGAGGCAGAGAGCCACAGAGAACTCAGAGAGCATCCGGACAAACTCTGGAGCAGCACTTCAGACCTGCCGCCTCCTTCTCCAGACCGCCGGACGCTCCAGGGAGCCGCGGCCAGCGCAGAATGGGACAGCATTCTGGCGGCGGAGCAGGTGTGCTGGACGCAGGGCGGAGCGGACATCCCTCCCTCGTATAGTAAAGCCACGGGCCTGGATTCGGTGTGTGACGCGGCGGGTCGTGTGGACTGCAAGAAGCTGAGGATCCAAACGCCAGATGAGAAGAGCGCCAACACTCTGCTCTCAGTGAGCCATCAGCTGACGGCCAGTGAGCTGCTGCAGAGCAGGTGAGAATATGTCATGTGAGCTTAATCAAACACCTGAAACACTGGGTGCTGTTTTGAAGATCTGTGTGTGATTGATGTCCTTTTCAAAAGCATTAACATTGCTGTTTTAATGCACACTACTGTTCAAAAGTTTGAGGTCGGTCAGATTTTTTTAATGCTTTGAAAGAAGTCTCTTCTGCCTACCATGGCTGCATTTATTTGATTAAAATACAGTAAAAACCAATAAAATTGTGAAATATTATTATAATTTAAAACAGCTGCTTTCTATGTGAATATCTGTGAAACTCATTTATTTCTGTGAATTTTCAGCATCATTACTCCAGTCTTCAGTGTCACGTGATCCTTCAGAAAGTATTAATTTCTTAAAAAAAATACTGACCCCAAACTTTTGAACAGTTGTGAAAAAATACAATCATGTAACATTTGATGCTTGTGTTTCAACACATTATGCATTAATATTTTCAACAACACTTAAAATTATATAAAAAATAAATCTGTAACAATACCTAATATTTTAAGGTCCAACTGGTTAAATTGTTTTTAATTATTTTCTTAAAACAAGGCTATCTATGTCATGTGGAGTAAGTTTAAGATTAATTACAAACTTTTTTTGGTTGGTTGGTTGTTCATTTTTAAACTTTATAAACATTTGTTAAACTTTATTTATCTCTGTTTCCTTTTTGTTTGTTTGTTTTTTGTTTCCTTTTGTTGTTATTTTAATAACTTGTAACATTTATTTTATTTTAATGATCTTTATCTTGATTATACAGTAAATATTTTGGGTAATATTTTATTTTATTTTATTTTTATGATCTTTTATTTTAGTGATCTTTATCTTGATGATACAGTAAACATTTTGGGTAACATTTTATTTTATTTTATTTTATTTTTCCAAATCACTATCCATACAAAGCTGGTTCCCATTGTGATAAGCAAACAAACAAATAAATAAATAAATGAAAAATGTTAATTTTAATTTAAATTTACATTTAAAAATAAATATAATATAAATATAAATATAATAGTGAAACTGTTCAAAAGCCTTTTGTGGTCAAGACTTTATTTGTGTGGACTTTTATTAAAAATAAAATAAAATAAAATAAAGTAGAAAAAATGTAAAGAAAAAATTTTAATTAAAAAATTAAAAATAAATTAAATTAAATTAAAATTAAAAAGTGTGACAAGTCTCCCTGTATGTGAAAGTACACTTCAAAAGTTCCTTCTGAAATGCCGTCTGATGTTCGTTTGTGTCCCGCTCTTCTCTCCATCAGGATGTTTTATGACGAGGAGCTGGAGGCGTCTGAACATTTCTACCGGTCTCAGCCGCAGTTCCTCCAGCTCTGCTACTCTCTCTATAACATGCTGGTGGCTCATTCTGAAATGGTGTGTTACCTGGTCATCATCCTCAACCACATGATCTCAGCATCGGTGGCCACGCTGGTGCTGCCCATCCTCATCTTCCTCTGGGCCATGCTGTCGGTTCCCCGGCCCAGCAAACGCTTCTGGATGACGGCCATCGTCTACACTGAGGTATCGCATCTCTGAGTCCACCTCAGACTAAAATGTCAAATAACCTATGGTTAACCTGCTTTAGTGCAGTAGTTAACATTCGCAATCTGCTTATCTACCTACAGGTCACCATAGTGATCAAGTACTTCTTCCAGTTTGGCTTCTTTCCATTTAACCAAAGCATAGAGCTGGACAAATCCAAACCGTTCCACCCGCCCAACATCATCGGTGTGGAGAAGAAAGAGGGTTACGTCCACTACGATCTGGTGCAGCTCCTCGCGCTTTTCTTCCATCGATCCATTCTGAAGGTATAAAGACGCTCTTTGATTTGTGTAGTGTGTCTTAACTGAACATGAAATGTGAACCTGCTCTTCTTCCTCAGTGCTACGGGCTTTGGGATGAAGACAAGCCAGGGTCAGGAGGTCAGACTGCGAATTCTCAACATGCTGATTCAGACAGTGAAGAGAAAGCTCAATCCCGGCCGGAGAAGAGTCCCGCTGACATCTCACCCGTCTCCACACATGTACGGCTGCCCAGAAAACACCTTTATGCCAATGCCGCGGTGCGCCGGCAGAGCTCCAGCATCTCTCAGCGCTCGGCCCGCTCCAAAACAGGTGTGCTGAGATACTCACTTTTGCTTCTACACTTAAATGTCTGAATGTGCTCTCACATTTGTGATTTGGTGAGTCAAATAGGACTAAATGTGGTGGTTCTTAACCAGGGACCTCAGCAAACTTCCTTCAAGTTGACTTAAAATGATTTAAACAAGCTTTAAAATAAGCTAAAGCATGTAGCGCTGAAAGCCTATTGTAATTGTTGGAATGGTCACGGATCAGAGATCTCCAAGTAAAACTGATCGTGCAGACCAAACCGCAAGTTGTAGAGACTTGAAACTTGGAGGGATGGTAGTACTCACACCGCTGACAAAGTGACCAAGGCTCGCCCCAATCGGCCAGTCGGGGGCGCTACAGCGATCAAAAGTACAAAATCACTCATAACTTCTAAATCATTAGTTGCAGGTCTTATGTCGTTGGAATCCTTGGCTCACACCGGACAAAACACACACCTCAGATTTGGAATTTTCTGGTATTTTGGATTTTTGGTAAAACTTACTTTTGCGACCTAGTCCTAGTTTTTTTGCCTAATCGGAACCAAACCAGCGCAGAAAGATTCTCAGGAGAGCAAATATCAATAATTATTAAAAAAAAGTCTAACTTTCAAATCACCATTGCAAAGGGGCGCCAAAACATTCGAAAGGCAGGGCCACTTTTAGTAAAATGCCTATAATTCCTGAACGGAATGAGATATCTCTGCCAAACTCAGAACACTTACGTAAGAGCTCAATCTGAGGTCACAGGACAAAAATGGCAGAGCTTGACCACTTGGTGGCGCTATAATAGGGAAAAAAAACAGCTATAAAAATGGCTATAACTGTGCAACCATTTGTCCTGTCTACATGAAAATGCTGTGCATGGTCTTGGTTCCTTAAGTGTCTATAAGGACCTTTGCGTATCTCAAAAAAACACATCCGCCATTGGCCGATGAAGTTTGAGCACCTATTAGACAAACTTAACAGAGGCTGACTGGAGCGAAACTTGGTGGGCCTGTTTGACTCACGGCCCCAAAGGTTTTTGAGAAATTTGAAAGAAATCAGCCACTGAGGGGGGCGATATCACATTTTTCAAGAATGTAAACGATTGTATGTCATGTGGTTTTCGCACATACACTATGATAGAAATACGATACAATATGACAGAACTCCTCATTCTGAACAACTTTCAAGATAATGTAAAAAACCTACTTTTGCAAACTAGTCCTAGGTTTTTCCCTCAATCTGGAAACTCTGGACTCTCTAGGTCAATAATTATTAAAAAAAATGTTGACATTTTTGCTTTAGGAAGCTACAACGGAGTCGTTCAAAAAAGGGGCCTGCCCAAAGTTACCCAAAAGCCTATAAAGCCTAAAGGAAAACTCAGTAGTTCACGAAACCTGCTGAGCATGTGACAGGTGATTCTAAACAAGCATCCAAAGCTTTAAGGAGATCAGACCACAGCTGGTGCTATAACAGTCATAAATGTTATAAAACATTGTATTTATATGGTAAATCACCTGGATTTGACAAAAATGCTTTTTAAATCATTGATTTAGGTGGTTACAAGCTTGCTAAATAATGGCTTTTTTCATATGTGCTTAAATGCCTTCAAGTGCTTGAACTCAAGTGCTTGTAATCGCTGCTTGCAGCTATGTTTCTTATTGGAATTTGTTATCTCTATATCATGATTCCTATTTTCTGTCCCTAAATTTAAGCCCTCGAAAAATGATCATTAAGGTGTTTGTTTTTAAGACATTTATAAATCTGGATGTGTGTCTCCACAGGCAGCACGGGCACCAGGACGAGTTTGCGTCGCGCCGGCAGTTCACTGAGCGCTCAACAGAAAAGCCGCAAGGAGCTCATTTTGGAGAAGCTCAGAGAACAGATGATCAAAGCGAAGCGTTTTACTGTCAAAACGTGAGACTCTCACTCAGGTCACTCATTTATTTGAAAAGGAAGTTGCATCAGCATATTATTTTAATTATTCAATCTGATGGTTGTTTCAGGGTTCTGGATATCTACATTCCCATTCGGCAGTTCTTCTATAACCTGATCCACCCAGAGTACAGCGCTGTGACTGACGTTTACGTGCTCATGTTTTTGGCCGACACGGTCGACTTCATCATCATTGTTTTCGGATTTTGGGCTTTTGGGGTTTGTAGCTCATTCATATGACAATTTAAAAGAATTGATCACCAAGATTAGGATGAGTTTGTTTCTTCATCAGATTTATAGAAATGTGTCATTCCATCACTTGCTCACCAATGGATGCTCTGCAGTGAATGGGTGCCGTCAGAATGAGAGTCCAAACAGCTGATGAAAACATCACAATAATCCACAAGTAATCCACACCACTCCAGTCCATCAGTTCACATCTTGAGAAGACAAAAGCTGAAACGACTCCATCATTAAGACGTTTTTAATGAACTAAAATATGAGTCCATAATCCATAATGACGCTTCCTCCAGTGAAAAAGTGATTGGTCTGAATCAGGACAGAAATCTGCACAGATCAAACACCGTTTACAAGCCAAAACAGCTCTAAACAAATATGTGGCTGGATTTTGATGTGAGAGGGAGTGTTATTATAGATTATAGACTCATATATTAGCTATAAGCATCTTAATGATGGAGTCGTTTCAGCTTTTGTCTTCTCAAGATGTTAACTGACGGACTGGAGTGGTGTGGATTACTTGTGAATTATTGTGACGTTTTTATCAGCTGTTTGGACTCTCATTCTGACGGCACCCATTCACTGCAGAGGTTTCGTTGGTGAGACAGTGATGGAATGACACATTTCTACAAATCTGATAAAAAAACAAACTCCTCTACATTTTGGATGACCTGAGAATGAACACATTTTCATTTTTGGGGTGAATTTTAATATTCAATTGATTAAAAGTTATTATTCATTCTAACTCAATTATTAAACCATGTAAATACAATAAAACTGAACTGAAATTGGTTTCTCCACAGAAACACTCTGCTGCGGCTGACATCACGTCGTCCCTGTCAGAGGATCAGGTTCCTGAGGCGTTTCTGGTGATGGTGCTGATCCAGTTTGGGACCATGGTGGTGGATCGTGCGCTGTACCTGAGGAAGACCGTGATGGGGAAGGTCATCTTCCAGGTCATCCTGGTCTTTGGCATTCACTTCTGGATGTTCTTTATTCTCCCAGGGGTCACTGAGAGGTAAATGACGAGTAATATCATTAATGATCCCGCTTGAGAAGCTTGAGGTCATCTAACATGTGATTGGATTTCATTTCCTAGGCGTTTCAGTCAGAACACAGTTGCTCAGCTCTGGTATTTTGTGAAGTGCATCTACTTCGGTCTTTCGGCCTATCAGATCCGCTGCGGTTACCCCACCCGCGTCCTGGGCAACTTCCTGACCAAGAGCTATAATTACGTCAATCTCTTCCTCTTCCAAGGGTAAGAAATAACGCTGGACTCCAAAGACTCTGATCCTGTGATCACAGAGCTTCATAACATATTAAAGTCATTATTCATGTGAATGACCACAAATGTATAAATGCTAATATATATAAATTTGGGGTAAGTTTGTATACTTTAATTCATCAAGGATGCATTAAATTGATGAAAAGTGACATTAAAGACATTTATTATGTTACAAAAGATTTCTATTTTAAATAAATGCTGTTCTTTTGAACTTTCTATTCATCTTTGAATCCTGAAAATTAAAACGTATCTCAGTTTCCACCAAAATATTGTGCAGCACAACTGTTTTCAACATTGATGATAATCAGAAATGTTTGTTGAGCAGCAAATCAGCATATTAGAATGAAGACTGGAGTAATGATGCTGAAAATTCAGCATTACATGACAAAAATAAATTATGTTTTATAATATATTCACATGGAAAACAGTTATTTTAAATTGCAATATTATTTCATATTTGTACTGTTTTTACTGGATTTTTGATCAAATAAATGCAGGTTTGTTGAGCAGAAGAGACTTGCCTACCACAAATATGAATACTGTAAACATAGCATGTATAGTATACACCTAAACATAGAAAACAACTGTTTTAAATAGTAAAAATATTTCACAATTTTATTGTTTTTACTGTATTTTTTTATCAAATAAATGTGGCCTTGATGAGCAAGAGAAAAACAAAAAATCTTACCAACTTCAGCTTTTGAATATTTATTATATATGAAACATTCTAACATTATTATTATTACTGTTGTTATTATTACTATTATTATTAGTTCATTATTATTAATTATTTTTATTACATTTATTGGGCATTTCTTCATGATGATTTTGCACACAAATATGATCATGATTATTAATCAAGACTGTCATTTTAATTAGGCCTAGTTTGTTTATTTTACATTAGAAATATTATTTATCATTAGAAATATGAGCATCTTTTCAATATCACTGATGTTTTTGTTCATAAAAGCCAACTAATACAATGTGTTACTGTGATTTTACTGAAGTTTAAGGGGGTTTTAGGCACTCATATTACTTTGTCATCATATTACTTGATGCCAAAAAATCTTTTAACTTAAAACTTTAAAGCACATTTTCTTTCCATACTAGACATAATGGTGTAACACATTTGAATCCGTGACACGCTTGATTTCTGGTGTGTCAGAAGTGCTCGAGTCCCGACTGAGTTTCCTCTTTCCGAATGATGTTTCAGGTTCCGGTTGGTTCCGTTCCTGACGGAGCTGCGGGCGGTGATGGATTGGGTGTGGACCGACACCACGCTCAGTCTGTCCAGCTGGATCTGTGTGGAGGACATCTACGCTCACATCTTCGTGCTCAAGTGCTGGAGGGAGTCTGAGAAAGTGAGACGTCTTTCCAGTGCATCTGTTCATCAGCTCTTCCAGCCAGCATTCACAATGAGGGTTTATGGAGGTGTGTTTGTGTATTTTCAGAGGTATCCTCAGCCTCGAGGACAGAAGAAGAAGAAGGTGGTGAAATACGGGATGGGAGGGATGATCGTGATGCTGCTCATCTGTATCGTCTGGTTTCCTCTGCTCTTCATGTCTCTGGTCAAATCCGTGGCTGGAGTCGTCAACAAACCGCTCGACGTGTCTGTCACCATCACACTGGGCGGATTTCAGGTACGTGGAAAAAAAAAAACTGCTGGTCATAGTGACGTGTCTGCGAGAATCAACTCAAATCAGGGTTTAAATTAAAGCTAAAATTACAAAAAAAAATGATATTATGGAAGGCCATTTCTGCTAAAGAATTTAAAAAAAAAATGTAATCACAACTTTTTATCTCAAAACTAAGACTTTGCTCCTACAATTTGAACTGTTTCAGAATTGTGAGATAAAAACCCTTAGAATTCTGAGTTTACGTCCTGCAATTTTTTTTTTATTTCACCATGTAAAAAATGGAAAAAGGTCATTTTTATCTCACAATTTGGACATATTTCTCACAATTTGTTTCAAAAGTTTATATCTCACAATTCTCAGAATTGCAAGTTTAAGGGGAGACACTGCAGGCAAAAACACTGTTGGAGATTTTAGGCTGTTTGGCTAAGTTTTTTTTTTTTTTTTATAGCACTTTATCTATGTGTGTCATTAGAATTCAATAACAATTACGTTTTGTCAAAATGAGCTTTTTCTCCTGCACTGAGCCATAAATCTCCACTTCAGCAGCACTTGCAACCACCACACTTTACATTTTTATTCCTGTCTATATCCTGAAGGTTTTTAAAGAGGGATTTGTTCATATATAATTTGCTTGATTTTATACGTTTTATCCCAAAAAAACCTTTTTTTCTGTCTGTTTTTTTCTGAATTATGGAGTGACAAAATGAGATACCTAAAATTACCTCTGTAAAAAACCTTTGACTCTAATATGTAAAAAAAAATTTAACAAGAATTATGAAACTGACTTATACAGTGTTTAAATTTTTGTAATAGACATTTATGCAAATGAGTGCATGTTCAATTAATTAATGCCTCATTTGCATATTTAAACCTAACATTTTAGAAAACTTGTGATACAAAAAAAATTGCAATTACCAATGTAATCAATCAACTGGGTAAGTAAGGTGATAACTATTAGTTTTTTTTACCCTGTTCACCAGCAGTGTCTCACCTTAAATCTTACAATTCTGAGTTTAAATCTCGCAATTCTAACTTTTTTGATATAAACCCAAAAGTGTTAAATAAATAAGGTAATTGCGGAGTCAAACACCTCTCCCGCATTGCCGTCAGCACTTCACTCCATATGCTCGCGGGCAAATAAATATGTCATTTTGATGATCAAAGATCAGTTTTAAGGGATAACAATTTTGACTACAGGGGGACTTTAAACATTACAATTACCCCAATCTGGACTAATCTACAGGTGTTCTCTATAAATGCATTTACACTGCCAAAATTTCAAATGCATTACAAATTAAATTAAAAATAATTTTGTGAAATTAATGTTTTAGATATTTTTTAAACATGCAAATACGAAATGTTGGGAAAAATGATACTTTTAAATATGAAACCCAACCACCAGTAGGTGGCGGAAAATGACTGTGAGTCATTTAATCATTCATTCAACTGATTCGTTCAGACGGCAGATTCATTCAGAAACAAGGCAAGTGACTGTCTTTCATGAATGGGTTTCTAAATCATTGACTCTTGATTCGTTCAAAAACGTGGATTCATTCAATAACGGAACACCGCTGTGTTCCTCAGAGACATGCAGCAGTTCTGCTGTGGCTGTGATTGGAATTAATATTTTTGTCAGCAAAATGAGCAATAAAAGTCAGTATTGTGTCTAAAATGTAAGTCACTTAATTTTAACTTGAACTACTGTAATGTAATCTAGGTTACTCATTTTAGGTAATACATTCTGACTACTTTTTCGATTACTTTTTATCTAACTTGTTTTGAACTTACAATTAAACCATATTGATATAATGAAAGCAAAGAGAAAGAAAATGTGTTCCACATCATAAAATGCATTAAACATTACATTACACAAAATATATTACTCAAAATAAAAATTAATTACATTAAAAATCTGAATATTTTGTTACCTTCATGTAAATGTGACCATTAATTAACAAACGTGTAACAAATGTGATGTTAAATGACTGAAATATTAACTTCCTTGGAGATATTTCCAGTAAATATATTGAAATGTAAATGTTTGTGAATACCTGCCTTACACGAACAAACATTAGTAAACATAAAAACAGCAAAGTTTTCCAGGTTGCAAATATTTTTGTCCAGAATCAACAGTTTCTGAAGGTCACTGGATATGATGAAAACAGCTATAAATCACCAGTGTTTAGTACCTTGCATAATTATTGCTTTCATACATGGTTTAACTGCTTGAGAGGTGCTTTCCCCCTCAAATTCAGTAGCATGGATTGCACATTTATTTACATATAATATAGTCAAAATTAAATGGTATATGTCTGTTTTGTCTGTGCTTTCTAGCCCATCTTCACTATGAGTGCGCAGCAGAATCAGCTGAAGGACGTCACTGACAGAGATTTCAAAAGCTTCATGAATTCATACAGACACATTCCTGTAAGTCACTCTCAGTCAGTGATCAAGCATCTTGTTTTAGAAACTCCACTCTTTAGTCGTTGGGTTTTGTTAAGACTAGTACAATCTCTTTACCAGAGTGCACTGCAGTTTTTGGAGGCGTATACAGCGGAGGACGTGACTGTGGCTGAGCTGGAAGGAAGCTCGAACTCTCTCTGGACCATCAGCCCTCCCAGCAGGAAGAACCTGATGGACGTCCTGAGCAAAGAGGACCAGTTTCCTGTTACCATGTACTGGAGCATCCAGAGGTACAGTGGCCGTTTCACTTTTAGGTGTACTATGATTACAGTATTCATATTTGTGGTCTGTAAGTCTCTTCTGCTCACTATAGCCGCATTTATTTGATCAAAAATGCAGTAAAAACAGTAAAATTGTGGAATAATATTACAATTCAAAACAGTTGTTTTCTAAGTGAATATCTGTTAAAATGTAATTTATTTTGGTGATGAAAAGCTGAATTTTCAGCATCATTACTGCAGTCTTTAGTGTCACCTGATCCTTCAGAAATCATTCCAATATGCTGATTTGCTGCTTAATAAATATTTCTAGTTATTATTAATATTGAAAACAGATGTGCTGCCCAATATTTTGGTGGAAGCTGATATACATTTTATTTTTCATGATTCACAGATGAATAGAAAGTTCAAAATCTTCAAGACTAGAAATCTTTACTATCACTTTTGATCAATTTACTTCTTTTTTTTGTGCAGGAATTTGAGTCTGGGAGCAAAGGCTGAATTTGCAGTGGACAAACACATCACGTATCTTGACATGAACACTAGACAAGAGCTGATCGCGTTACTCAACGGAACCAGAAATAAACCTGTGTACGTACAAATTCAACATATAAATGGTGCATTTCATACTTATATTGCTGTTTGTATATTTACAGTCTGTTTTGTCATTCACAGGGTCATAGAGCAAGTATTTCCCTGCTTCATTCGAGCACCGAGTGACTCAAACGCCAAACCGATAGATCAGCTTTATACAGGTAAAGCAGAATCCATTTGACTTCTCTACATGAATATTGACGTCACCTGTAACTCATGCATATCATCAAACCCTTTATGGCAGATGACGGTTATAAGAGCATCCAGCTGGACTTGGAGAGGACTCATAACGGCAGTGAAGACATTCAGGAGTGGTGGATCGTGGACCAGCCGTCGGCAGGGAAGATCCAGATGAGATCCGAGTCAAAGCTGGAGAAGAAGAGAGAAGCGGGACTGCAGCTGTACGTCTTCAGTGATAAAGTCAGTCCTCCCAGCCTGGGCTTCCTGGCAGGTTATGGGTGAGTCACGGGATACCGTCCAAAACATCTCTGAGCGTGCACTTACATCATCAAGTATCAAGATACATCCTTTTTTTTTTTTTTGTAAAATGACATGTTTTGTGCTGGTAATTTTCTGAATTTTATTTCTTTTTATTTTTATTTATTTTTGTAATATCTAGTAAACCATATTGACCATATTATGCATTTGTCATACATAGCCAATAATGCATGGTCACCAAAAAATTGAACAAAAAAAAAAAAACATTTTGTTAATTTTACGTTGTGTTCGGTGATCGTGATTGTGTCAACAAGTAATAATGCACTTTTACTATGGCAGCCCATAGAACCGCTAGCGGGAAAGTTATGAAATTCAGCACACACATAGAGGACAGTGTCAACATTAACCATAGCAAGTTAACCCTCTAGCGCCACCAACAGCTCAAATTTTGACAAAATGTTGATTTGTTAAAAACTTTTGAATGATAAGGTCTAGAAGCAATATTTTTTTTACCCTCTGATTTCTTGGCTCATGCCAAGTCAAAAGTATAAAATTTTGGTAATTTTGGAGCATGCCAAAATTAACAAAAGTCAAAACTGGGGTTGGTTTGACTCTGCTGGTCAGTATTGTGATTTTTGGGCATTCAGTTCAGAAGTTATAATCAAAAACTGCATTTTTCATATCTTCTGACCACTAGGTGGTGCTGTGCTGAAACTATGCAGATACCCTCAGGTCATTGTTAACATAACACACACCAAGTTTGGTCTCAATACGCTAAAGTGTTGTGTAGATATAACCCTAAAGACAATTTTGGCGTGCTATGGCAAAATTTATGGAATTCAAGTTGATTAGTCAAACCTCTCGAAGAACGCATGAACGAATTTGATGAAGAGCGCAAAATTGTCTACACAACGCTTAAGTGTATTCAAACCAAACTTGGTGCGTATTTTAATAGTCATGACCTCAGACTATCTGCATAGTTTCAGCACAGCACCACCTAGTGGTCAAGAGATATGAAAAATGCTGTTTTTGCTTATAACTTCAGAACCGATTGCCCAAAAATCACAAGACTTGTCTTTTAAGATTCAGTGCGACATACAGAGTCAAACCAATCCCAATTATTTTGTTTTAATATTCTATATTTTGCAAACACATTGGTGACTCCTCATGAAATCCAGTATACATCTTCGGCACCATGCCTTGATGGTACTCAAAAAGTTTTAGGGCAGCCTTCACATTGTGGTCAATAATTATAATGAAATTTCACAAAAATACTAAGAACTTTTAATTAGTTTTGCTTATTATCACAAGACAGTCTTGATTGATTCCTTGGATTCTGGCGAAAATATTGATACCAATTATGCCATAATTGCCATTTCCCTTGAAAACCTACCTTTTTGAACTCCTCCTGGACCATTGGTCCGATTTTCACCAAATTCGAGTCAAAGCATCTTCAGACCACGGCAGCAAAAATGTATGGATTTCATGTCGATAGGTGGAATGGTTTTCTTTTATGATGCCATCTGCATCTGAGGCTGTATCTCTGCAACGTTTTGACATATTCACATCAAACTTTACGTGTACCATTGTCACCTCACACTGACCACACCACATCAATCTGATAACAACAGCACCTATTGGTCAAAAATCATAAACCAATAAATCAAAATACTACTGATTTATTTATGATTTTTCAACCATTCTGACTAAAATCATCTTAAGAAGACTTTAATTACTCATTGGCCCTTAATTGCTGCTTGCAGCTATTTTGTTGTGTTTTGCAGTCGTGGATAGAGATGTAAGTAACGCCTCATTTCATCTCTTGCAGTATCATGGGCCTCTACGCATCCGTGGTGCTGGTGATCGGGAAATTCGTCCGCGAGTTCTTCAGCGGCATCTCGCACTCCATCATGTTCGAAGAGCTTCCGTGCGTCGACCGCATCCTCAAACTCTGCACCGACATCTTCCTCGTGAGGGAAACCGGCGAGCTGGAGCTGGAGGAGGACCTGTACGCCAAACTCATCTTCCTTTATCGCTCACCAGAGACCATGATCAAATGGACACGGGAGAAAACCAAATGAGCCTGCTGGGATTGCCTGAAATCCAAAGATCCCAAAGAAGGATGCTGCTTCTCACAGAAAGGCGGCGTTAAGACTGAGACAGAAACAAACTCGTCGCGAGAGGTTCAACCGCCTGCTACAATGTGACCTACAGGTGAAACAGCTGTACCGAAGCATCGGATCGGGAACTGAGGCTTTGATGCGCTCTAGCGCCACCTGTCTGTCGGGAGCCTCGAACGGGAGATTCGTTAATCGCGCGTCGTGCAATACACTGTCCTGGTAGCTGGCCGTAAACTTGAACAAAGGAGACAGTGACTGAACACTAGCCACTTTTTCTTCAGAGAAAACTGGACCCAGAAGTGCTCGGGTTCATTAAACGACATGACATTAAAACGATGATCTATCCTAGCTTGATTTTTAGGCTTGAACGGAGGACTTGAAGGGTTCTCAGGAAGAGTATCTGCTCACGGGACGATCCTTTACTGACAATCATGTGATTGTGGATCAATATCATGAGCATAAAGCACATTCTGGAAACCAACTATTGTCTGTTGCACTTTTTAGGTTTTGTTACATACATTTAAATGGTGGTTTTTGTATGCGTAAGAAGTCTACAGAAACGCAGGTCTAAAATAATGCAAAATCACAGATTCTCTTTATTCAGTGGTGTTCATTATTAACAGAAATTGTTCCCTGCAATTTCAAAGCGCACCTTAAAATAAACCCAGTTTCTCATGTTCAGATCATCTTAAGGCTTTTCATGCATTTATCTGCAGCATCCTGCTTCATTTTCTGCTGACTAAATTGAGTCAAGAATGAATGGAATAAGTTTAAACAATATTGAAACTACAAACACAATGTACAGTAAATACATTCCCTTTTTTGGTAAGGCAGGCACTGTTATTTAATTTCCAGCATAAAGAATATTCAAATGATAGTGTATAATTTAAAATGACGAATTGTGTAGTATTCCAGCACTACTCAAAATGTTTGAAATACTGTACATATAAAGGACTGAGCTCCTGATTACTTAAAACAATTCAGTTTTGGGTTTATGAATGCTTGTTTCCACCATGCAATAAACAAAAATAAAAGGTAACTGCAAATTTTTTAATCTAAAATGAATCTTTATTTTTTTCCCCTCACAGATTTAATTATCTATTTTATTTTATGGAATTGAGTTTAAATCACTTTTGAGTTTTTTTCTTCAGAATTTTACATTTTACATCCAAGTCCTTTTATTCCCACCACAAAAAATAAAAAAATAATTGCAACTATGGCACAATTGCTACCGCAAGTTTATCTTAAAGTTCTTCTCAAAAATGCAAGTTTATTGCTATTCTGTATTTGCATATTGCAATTCTGAAATTATATAGAAGAAAAAAGTCTGAACTGCAAGATTAAAAAAAACAATTACCTTAACTTATTTTATCTCATGGCAGAAACAAGCATTCATATGGCGCTCCCTGAAAACTCTTTAGAATACACATTTTCATTTTAACATCATGAGTTTGGGGAGTTCAGGTTTAGGAAGGCAAACCTAAATAAATATGCATACTTGAGAGAGGATGTCGTTGAATAAACATGCTGCTTACATGTAAGGCCTTGCATGAGTGTCGTAAAGAAGCTTTTTGTTTTTTCTCCAGATGACATTTTCTCTCCTCAACAGTTCTGAAAGCATCTTAAAACACAAACACCTCCAGTACAGGAATATGATATTTAGGGATCGTGCTTGCACCTTCACGGAGGAGTCTCAGGCGGCAGATGTGGAATATGTTTGGTAGAGCTCTAACAGAGGCCTCCAGCATACTCATCCTCCTCTTCCTCCGGCGCCGCGGCTGCTGCACTCACACCTGAATCTCCGCTAGCAGCGGCGGCAGTGGGTTTCTTCTTCCCTCCTCCAGGCACTTTCAGGCTGATGGCAAGCTTCGCATACTGGAGAACAAGCGAGAATACACATCAGTGTGCTCAAATGCTGAATAAAAACTCTTTTATGGTATTGATTTCATGAGTTCATTAACAGTTTGCATTTACATATCAACATCTTTTCAGTATTCAGCATGCCTGATTGAAGTAAACCATGTGAATTTAATGACAACCCAATATAAAAACATAAAAGAAATCATTGTCTTACAGATGTCTGATGTCTTACAGATAAAGAAGCACAAAGGCCTGTTTAAATTGTAAGCACTGAAAAGATGAATTATAGAGGGACTAAAGCGAAATAAACTACTGAAGGGTGGAAAACTGGAGTCGAGGTGCAACAGACTTCCTCTAAAACTACTGTAATATGCAAATAGTTTTGATGTCATACCTGCCAAGTTCTTGAAAAGGTGAGTGAAACAATGAAACAAGTAGGAGACAATGAACATATTAGAAAGACTACCTAAACATCAATTTAAACCTGGGGAAAAAGTAATTTTGCTCTGACAGACAGCTAACATACAACAAATTTTGACAATGTGTTTAATATTAAATAAAAATATGATAACCTTGGTTTATGTGCTTTCTTCTGTGCAATTTGTGACTAGTGCAAGGAAAACATGCACGATACAATTTTTTTTTTACTTTCTGTTTGCATCTATAAATTTCAGTTTTAATAAATATCATTAAAGGTGTTTTCTCAAAATGAATCAGAAATCTACACTTCAGCAGCACATGCAAAAAAAAGTCTCTTCTGCTCACCAAGCCTGCATTTAGTTGATCCAAATTACAGCAAAAACAGTAAAATTTTGAAATATTTTTACCATTTAAAATAACGGTTTTCTATTTAAATATATTTTAAAATGTAATTTATTTCTGTGATTTCAAAGCTGAATTTTAGCATCATTACTCCAGTCACACGATCCTTCAGAAATCATTCTAATATTCTGATTTGATGTTCAAAAAAACATTGATTATTATTATGCTGAAAAGAGCTGAGCAGAATTTTTTCAGGTTTCTTTGATGAACAGAATGTTCAGAAGAACAGCATTTATCTGAAATAGAATTTTTTTGTAACATTATTTATCATCACCTTTAATGAAAGTATTAATTTCTATAATATCTTTCCAAAAAAAATATATATATATACACTACCGTTCAAAAGTTTGGTGTCAGTACATTTTTCTTTTTTCTTTTTTTTTTTTTAAGAAATTAATACTTTTATTCACCAAGGATGTATTAAGTTAATAATTAAAAGTTTATTAAAAGTTAATAATAAATAATTTACATTGTTATAAAATATTTATATTTTGAATAAATACTGTACTTTTTAAACTTGTTATTCATGAAAGAATCCTGAAAAAAAAAAAATAAATCACAGGTTCCAAAAAATATTTGGCAGCACAACTGTTGATATTATCCAACATTGATCATTCTAATAATAAATCCGCATATTAGAATGATTTCTGAGGGATCATGTGACACTTAAGACTGGAGTAACAGCTGATAAAAATTCAGCTTTTCATCACAGGAATAAATTCTATTTTAAAGTATGTTAAAATAAAAAACATTATTTTATATTGTAAAAACATTTTGCAATATTACTGTTTTTTTTCTATATTTTAATCAAATAAATGCAGCCTTGATGAGCATAAGAGACTTCTTTAAAGACTATTACAAGTCTTACTGACCCCAAACTTTTGAACGGTAGTGTATATATATACATATATATATATATATATATATATATATATATATATATATATATATATATATATACACACACATATATATATATATATATATATATATATATATGTGTGTGTGTGTTTTACTGATTGGTTTGTTCCTTTTTTATGTCTGTTGACAGTATTTTTTGATTTATGGAGTGATAAAAAGAGAAGTCCAAAACCCTGGCATTATCCAATCTTAAAATTCCTGTTCTAAAAAGGTACGCAAATTAGCGCATATTTAATTAGACAACGCCTCACTTGCATATTGAAACAATATTTCAGAAATCTGGTAATATAAAACAATAGTCTTAATGTATTGTAATTAATCAGATGTAGAATTTTTGTGCATTTTTCATAATGGTAATCTTTCGTTCTTCACTTTTTTAAGTGGTTTTCACTTGAAGTGTTGCCTTTAAAAAGAGAGCAAACGTAAGTCTGTGCTTCAAAGCACTTCAAGATTCAACAGGTAATAAATACTATTCCATAAATATAATTTAGTGCCACAAAATTTCCTGTTAAAAAGGACAAAATATTAAAGAAGAAACATTATCAAACTAAAACAGTAGATTCTTTTCATTAATATCGATCTGGTTGACCACCACACAAGCAGCAACAGATGGTTTAAAAAAAAAAAGTAAAAGTAAAAGACTCTATTCATGACAGATGCATGCTGGGAGACTCACATCGTTGTCCATGTATTTGAGCAGCGGTGAGCTGCAGACACGAGACACCTGCTCCTCATCCTGCTCATCGTAACCCTGCAGAAGCTGCTCCATGGCCACGCAGTCTTCACTCCCGCTGAATCCTGGGATGCTGTAGCTCTCCCGCACACACTTCTCTGCCGCCACGTAGTCCCCTCTGTGCAGATGCACCAGCACTTGTGCGATTGTTTTCTGAGCACAGACACGTGTTCAGAGTTATGTTCAGCAATGCACCTGTAACTGCAAATGCTTTAAATCTCAGTAATAACAACACACCTTAAAACACGTGGGATAGTTTTCTATTTCTTTGTACATGTTCTTCTCTTTCTGAAGGGACGCAGCAGCCTCATCAAACCTGGAATGAGCATCATTCATCTTGTATGAAACTAACAGAAAAATGAATAAATGATCCTCCCAAACATTCAAGCAACAATTACTTTTGCTGTCTAACAAGAAGTCTCGATGCTTTGCCAATGAGCTCCACTGCTTGCCGTAGTCGTTCCTCGTTCTGAGAAAACAAATATGACATGCGTGTTTGTAATTGGTCATAAAGGATGCATGTGTGCAGTGATTGGTGGAGCTGTCACTAACCTCAAACACTCCTGCTGCCTGCTGATACAGATGAACAGCTTTCGCCAAATCCAGAGGTTCAATCAACCTGTAAGGAACAGGACTGTTGTTAACTCTGACATCGGCTCTGATCCTGTATGAATGTGACAGTGTAAGCGGATCTGCGATGCACACACTTTCCGGCTCTGTCGAGGGCCATGGCGGCGGTGTCTGGAGTGCCGTTTTCCACGTACATCATGCTGGCCTTCTCTATGTACTGCACCGCCTCAGGTAATCTCTGCATGTCCTGTGTTTTAAAGGCAGTTCACATGTCATCATTTACTCCCTCTCATGCTGTTTCAAACCTATATGCATTTCTTAGAAACTTGAGGAAAATGTTTGCTTTTAGAACTATGTTCTTATTTTGTGTTCAAAACACATCTCCTTAAAGAGAGTCTATATTGTTATATATACAAGCACAGACATTAAAGTCTGGTGTGTATAGACAGTGTTTGGTAGATTACTTACAAATTGTCGTCTCTTAAATGACATGACTTGAAAAATTGTCATTCTTAATGGAATCTATTAGATTAGTTTTATTCATTTATTTGAGGTAATATACTCTGACTACTCTCGGATTACTTTTGCTTATCACATCGATTTGAACAGAAATATCTCTTCTACCGTATTTATGTAAAATTCTAAGAGAAAGACAATATGTATATATATGGGAAGATTTAAGATGCAACAATGAGCTTTTTTTCAATCATCATTAGGCATTTTTGAAAACAAGGCATTCAATAACTGACTACTAACTTAGAAGTCTTACAAAAATACTCCTACACATCATTCGGTAAGATTTTTAATGTTTTTCAAGGGGTCTCTCCTGCTCATCAAGGCTGCATTTATTTAATGAAAATACAGTAAAAACAGTAATATTGTAAAATATTCTTACAATTTTAAATAGTTGTTTTCTATGTAAATATCTAGTAAAATATATTTATTTAGAAAAAAAATAATTTAATTTCATTTTTTTATTAAATTAAATGAATTAAATAAAATGTTCAATTTAAAATTGATTGTTGTGATGCGCAGCTGAATTTTCAGCATCATTACTCCAGTCTTCAGTGTCAAATGATCCTTCAGAAATCATTCTAATATTCTAAATGTATTAATTTTATTATCAATGTTGGAAACAGTTGCGCTGCTTAATTTATTTATTTACTTATTTTTTGGAACTTTTAATACTTTTTTTAGGGTTCTTTGGTCTTTGAAAGAATAGCATTTATTCAAAAGAGAAATCTTTTCTAACAATATAAGTCTTTGCTATCACTTTTTATTAATTTAACTTGGCGAAAAAAAGCATTAATCTTTTTTTTTTTTTTAAACGAAGAATAAAAATGTACTGACCAGAAACGTTTAATAACTTCCCACATCTTTTTTCAAAAGTGTGTTTAACTGTTTAGAAGCAGATCTCTCAGAAGTGGTGAACACCTCACTTCTTTCTGGGACTTTTCCAAACTCCCTGAAAACTGCAGTTGTTAAGCCCCTTCTGAAAAAGAGCAAACTTGATAACACCATATTGAGCAACTACAGATCAATATCTGATCTTCCTTTTATAGGCAAGATTATTGAAAAGGTAGTTTTCAATCAGTTGAACAACTACTTAAACTCAAATGGATACCTGGACAATTTTCAATCTGGTTTCCGACCGCATTACAGCACAGAGACAGCGTTTGTTAAGATAATAAATGATATTCTGATTCTGGCAAAATATCAGTGCTGGTACTACTAGATCTTAGTGCTGCGTTTGACACTGTCGATCATAACATTCTTCTAGAGAGACTGGAAAACTGGGTCGGGCTTTCTGGGATGGCTCTCAATTGGTTCAGGTCATACTTAGAAGGGAGAGGTTATTATGTGAGTATAGGAGAGCATAAGTCTAAGTGGACGTCCATGACATGCGGAGTCCCTCAAGGCTCAATTCTTGCGCCGCTCTTGTTTAGCCTGTATATGCTCCCACTAAGTCAAATAATGAGAAAGAACCAAATTGCCTATCACAGCTATGCTGATGATACCCAGATTTACCTAGCCTTATCGCCAAATGACTACAGCCCCATTGATTCCCTCTGCCAATGCATTGATGAAATTAACAGTTGGATGTGCCAGAACTTCCTTCAGTTAAACAAGGAGAAAACTGAAGTCGTTGCATTCGGAAGCAAAGAGGAAGTTCTTAAGGTGAATGCATACCTTGACTCTAGGGGTCAAACAACTAAAAACCAAGTCAGTGATTCTGGAGTCAGACCTTAGTTTCAGTAGTCATGTCAAAGCAGTAACTAAATCAGCATACTATCATCTCAAAAACATCGCAAGAATTAGATGGTTTGTTTCTAGTCAAGACTTGGAGAAACTTGTTCATGCCTTTATCACAAGCAGGGTGGATTATTGTAATTTGGTCTCCTCACTGACCTTCCCAAGAAGACCATTAGACAGCTGCAGCTCGTCCAGAACACTGCTGCCAGGATTCTGACTAGAACCAGAAAATCTGAGCATATCACACCAGTCCTCAGGTCCCTACACTGGCTTCCAGTTATATTTAGAATTGATGTTAAAGTACTTTTACTCATTTATAAATCACTCAATGGCCTAGGACATAAATACATTGCAGATATGCTCACTGAATATAAACCTAACAGACCACTCAGATCATTAGGATCGAGTCAGTTAGAAATACCAAGGGTTCACACAAAACAAAGGGAATCCGCTTTTAGCTATTATGCTGCCCACAGTTGGAATCAGCTTCCAGAAGAGATCAAATGTGCTAAAACATTAGCTACATTTAAATCTAGACTCAAAAGTCATCTGTTTAGCTGTGCATTTACTGAATGAGCACTGCGCTTCGTCCGAACTGATTGCATTGTGTATAATCATTTTCTGTTTTTAACTGCCTTAAATTTATTTTAAATCAATTTTTAAATCATTTTTAAATCATTAAATCAGTTTTTACATTTTACATTTTTTGTTTTATTGTTGTGATCATTGTTTTTATGATTGTTCTACTTCCTTTTTTGTGATTATTGTTTTTATGATTATTCTACTTCCATTTATGTAAAGCACTTTGAATTACCTTTGTGTACGAAATGTGCTATATAAATAAACTTGCCTTGCCTAATAGTAGTTTATACTGTAACAAAATATTTCTATTTTTAAATAAATAATATTCTTTTTAGCATCACAGGTTTCAACAAAATATTAAGCAGCACAACTGTTTTCATCATTGCTAATAATCATAAATGTTAAATAAACAGCAAATCAGCATATTAGAATGATTTCTGAAAGATCATGTGGCACTGACGACTGAAGTAATGATGCTTAAAATTCAGCTGCGCATCACAGAAATAAATTACAGTTAAGCACATATTCACATACAAAACAGCTATTTTAAATTGCAATAATATTTCACAATTTTACTGTTTTTTCTGTATTTTTCAATCAAAAAAATGTGGCCTTGGTGAGCAGAAGAGTCTTCTTTAAAAACCATTAAAAATCTTACTGATCCCAAACTTTTGAACACCAGTGTATACACTCACCTTCAGCATCATTCCTGCCTGCTCGAAGGCCCTGAATACAAAAACTTGTGTTTATGACAAGCAGCACATGCATACGCAAACAAAAACACAATGATTGGCACAGTTTAACCAGATGTCTGCAGTCAAAATGAATATACTCACTTGGCAGCATGAAAAAGACTGGGCAGAGAGTCAAGGACAAAGAAAGTGTCATTTTCAGATTAAATGAATGCAGATGATGTTTGGCAGACTAAATAATGAATCTAGCAGTAAGTGCAGTAGAAGGATACGATCTGTTGTTGGCGTGAGCTTCAGCCTCCTGTAAATAAGCTTCTTTGGCCTGTTCCAGCTGCTTGGCATTTTTAAAAGCAACAGCTGGAGAAGAAAAGAGAAAGATCATCAGAAACGAGCTCAGATCACTGGACATAAAGAATACATGCTCCACTCACCTGCTTTAGCATATTCTGATGCAGCACTGTCATAATCAGGCTTCCACTTCATAAAGCTCGTCTTTAAACTGAATTTAATCAGACATTCACATGATCAGCTGCCGTGCTTTCATTCAGTTATATACATTCACTATCTAAACCAAATATTTTGAATGGCTACAGCAAGTTACACATGCAAACACGCGTTAGAACTTGACATTTAAGCATTTCTCCATTATAAAAAGTGTGTTATTATGTGTACAAACCGTGTAATTTGTATAAAGAGATCTGAATCATTATTCATCGATGATAAAAAAATTAGCTGGAGGTTCGTTTAAAACCACTACAGTAAACATTCTCGTCTCTACAGCAGGTTTTACTTACTATTTTTCAGCCTTAGCGATGTGTTCGTGAGCTTCATTGATTTTTTGCGCCATGGTTTTAAATAAGCCCTTCAAACATGGATGATCAAGATAAATAAATAAATGACAGCGTTTGTCGGAGACCAAACGCTGTTTCGTGTTGTCATCTGATGAGGACGCTACCGTTTACTTCCGGGTTGCTACGTCATCTCTGCACGTAAATCGTGGCGGCTTAGAAAACTGAATCCTGCATCGAACCGCATTTATATTTCAAGACTCGGTCTCGAGCAAAGTATCTGAAATAAAAGCTCAAATGACGTTTAGCTGACACACATTTCTAAATTAAACATAACAATAAACCGCTTTTTGTTTTCCAGCGATCGCAAAAGACTGTGATTGGTCCATCATATTCAGTGTTGAAAAAAGTAACAAATACCACGTGACACTGCTAGAACGTTTTACTGCTGCCGCGGGCTGGTCATAATAAATTTATAACCAAATAACTGACTTATCAACTTATATAGCAAATTGAATTAACAATCGGAAACTGACGAATGAAATTAATAATAAGAATGATTATTCAGACATATCAGAACTGACCGGTGACTATTTATACGGTACGGGCGGTGACCAAGTTGTTTTTGCTGCCCACTATCGGCTAAAGGAGGCATTACAAGACCTCAGTGTTGCCGACTTAGAAACTTTTTCTTCAAAAAGCACCCAGCAACAAATTTAGCTACTGTCATAATTTATTTGCCAACTTTTATTAATTGTGACTCAAATAATAAAAAGGCACAAATGTTCCCTCTATATTACACAAAAAGAGGAAATCAAAGGTGTCTAGCATTACACATATCACCTGAATTAAGCTGCTAGTTGCAATTGTTCAATAATAATTGTTAATTTATGATTAATTTATGACACCTTGTTATTAGTTTATACCTGCACTTGTTGATGAGTAAAAATGTAGAAATTTAGAAAAATGGAAAAGGTACTGCTAATTATCTGCCTGAACTTTATCTGTAACGTCATACCAAAATACAATGCATCATTTTAAATTGAGGTTAGAGGAACAAGAAAAAAAAATCAATCCAATCAAATCAGTTCAAATTAACAGTAGATTGTGCCTTATTTTAATTGTAGCATACTAACTATCAATACACTGCTTAAAAACATAATAGTTCAGAATGTGTAGTTTATAATTTATAATCATATATATATATATATATATAATGTTATATATTTTATTATATAATTTAATTCTAATTTAATATTATAAATATTACAAATATAATTATTAAATTATAATAATTTAATATTATAAATGATTATTTAGTTTTACTAACAAACCTAAATTAACATTTCAAATCATATTCATAATCATATTTTTTGCTGAGATTTAAGTGATCTCACTGCACATTCTAAGCATTTTGTATTGTTATTATATAATGATATTGTCGTACGATGACATTGAAGCATCATTTGGCAACTAGAATCAAATTGTCCTGCGTTTAGCAATTTTCCCTGAAAATGAGTTGGTAACCCTGCGAACAGTATTTAAATTAATATTTTGTCAAAGCAACTAGAAACATTTGTGACCCAGGACCACACATTTAGATTTACACATCATCCAAAAGCTGAATAAAAAAGTGTTTTATTGATGCATGGTTTGTTAGGATTTGGCCGAGATACAACTATTTGAAAATCTGGAACCTATGGGTGCAAAAAAAAAGAGAAAAATCGCCTTTAAAGTTATCCAAATGAAGTTCTTAGCAATGCATATTACTAATCAAAAATTAAGTTGATATTTTTCCCATTTAAAAAAATTATTTGAATTTATTCAAATAATTTTGACCCATACAATATATTGTTGGCTATTGCTATGAATATACCCATGCTACTTAAGACTGGTTTTGTGCTCCAGGGTCAGATTTAGTATCCTTATTTTCTGTTTTCAAAGTATTTAATGTGGATTTAATGTCATACTGCACAAGATTGCTTCAAATTTGTTTTACTAACATGTATTAGAAAACTAAATTTACAATGCTGAAGTATTTTCTCATTGATGTTTTTGGATAGGACGGCTTAACGTCACCGCTGATGTATGTTACACGTATGCTTATAAAGACAGGAAGTATGTGTGATGTACATGACATGCAAAAATATACAAAGAATTAAAAAAAGCAGTTACATGATTGGCATTTCTTTAATAAACATTTGCCAAAGGGGGGGAAAAAAAAAAACATCTTCATACAAAAAAAGACATTGTTGCTCATCTCCTTGAAATCAGTTAAATGTCTCTTTCAATTTTACAATGGCTATAGACAAGAGCTGGTGGGGAACCGGTGAGAAACACAGCTTTGATCCGTTCACTCGTTCAGTAGATGCACCAGTTCATCAATCGAGGCCAATCACTCAAGTGCTACCAGTCTCTCTGGAGTCCTTTAAAAGCCCCTCCAGTGAATTTACCCTTGCGACAGAGCCCATAATTGTTGAATCATTAGAAGGAAGGAAAACAAAAACTGACCAAAAAAGAAAGAAAACCAAATAAAAAGAAAACGACTTACATTACTGGTCATTTACGTGTGCAGATACAGCACATTACTCCATTCACACCTTTGCTTGTTTCCACCTACTTTATTCAGTAGTGCAAAACATCATTGTAATACTAGTCTGTCCTTACGTAATTAAAGGTCATAAAAACACTTACCCTGGCACGGTAAATGCACACTCAAAAAAAGTACAGTTTTAATTTAAAAGACAGCAGTAGAATAGATTACAAAAATCAATCGGAGGGAAAACCAAAACAGCTCTATGAAATGGTCTGAACAGTTCGTCCCTCCAGTTGTAACCCAAGCTGTGTCCTCGAGTGCCCTCGGGTCGTTTACAAATCTTACAAATCGACTTCTGAGACGCTTAGTGCTGGTTTGAGGGCAACTGCGTGTGTCTTTTGGAGTCTTCCTTTTCCAAGTTCGTCGGGAGCCCGTCAAAAAGGGAGTCCTCTGCCCCGCAGCGCCGCCGCCGCGTTCACGTGGGGAACATACCCGAGCGGAAGCGGCGCCCCTGATTGGGATGGCGAAGTCCAGGCTTGGCCCGGAGGGGGCGGCGGAGGTCCGGGGCCCACGGGCAGCGGGCTGTGATTGTACTCGAAGCGATGGTCCTTGTCTCCGCTGAACACCATGCTGCTGCCGCCTCCTGCGCCGGCCGCGCTGGCCGCGCCCCCGTGAGCGAACGCCTCCGGGGCGAGAGGCGGGTGAGGGGGCATCCCGCCCCCCATCATGTGGCCGAGGTAGCTGTCTGCGTAGCCGAACGGCGGCGGCGGAGGCCGGCTAAAGTCCGCCCCGTACCCGGGTCCCTCCGTCGGCCTGGGTGGCGGATAGTCCGGCTCCGGAGGTCTGGGAGCTTCTCCTGGGGCTGCGGAGGACGGCAGAGCCGGCTTGGTCTCGGGGGCCTGCCGGTAATCCAGGTCTGCGCAAGGAGGTGGTTCCGGAGGTTCTGGGGGTCTCTGGTCTGGCGGGAGAATGGAGAGAGGCTCCAGAGGCCTGGAGGACGAGCTGCCGCCTTCAGCCACTGCAACAAACACAACAGCAAAAGCTTATTAGGGGCTGCGTCCCAAATCGCATACTTCCCTACTATATAGTAGGCAAGAAGCAGATGAGAAGCTGGGCGATTCTACTGATTAATTCAAGTGGAATAGTGGTTTTGAAAAAAAAAAAAATGAGCAAATATTACAATTAGACATGTTGACGATACATCAATAACAAAAAAACAATATAATAATAAAAAAAAAAAAACAACAATATAGCGCCAGCTGTTGTTCAATCCCCATAAAACTTTGCATTGCTCACCAGGTTTCGTGAAGTTTAGAGTTTTCCATTAGGCTTTATAGGATTTTGGGTAAATCTGGACAGGCCCCTTTTCTAAACAACACCGTTATAGCTTCCCAATGGGTACATTTCAACATGTTTTTGATAGGGATGCACCGATACCACTTTTTCCAGTACTCGCCCGATACCGATACTTTTATTTTTGGTACTTGCCGATTCCGAGTACCGATACCGATATTCTAAAATGTACCGGTAGATTTGTAAAATACGGGGTACAGAAACTAAAAGAATATGTATATAAAAATGATCAAAATATGGTGTATATCTGCCGTCTGAATAATTTTTGGGTTGACTATATATCCCTTAGTTATTTTTATTTTTACACTTAATTATGCCCATTAAAATGTGTTTTGTTACTTTCACTGTTTTTTTTCTTGCTCTATGGTACATCATCTTCAATTTAATAGCATTAAACTGCTCCATTGCCGCGGCTCAGTACTGTAATCACGCGAACCACTCATCTCCTAACTACTTATATTTTCAGAAATATAACTAGCGTATTTTCATCTGAAATATGCTGCTATTTGGGCTATAATCCAAAGCGACTCAAATAATGGAGAAACACTCGTGAAGCAAGCAAAACATGCCCAAGTACAGTACTGCCTATCGCATTTCACACAGGCTGCTATAGTTTCACTTTCGCCGGACATTCGTGTATGCTTAAGGTTGAAAATAAATGATGTTTATAGCGAATGCCCCTATATTTTTTTTTTTATATTTACAAATTAGTTTTAATCCAAAAGATGCTTGTGCTAAATATGCAAACATCAATAAAGATCACGAAACAGCGCGTGCGCTCTCTCTCTCACTCCCTCTCTCTCCATACCGTTAAATAACTTGTGCATTGATTTACTTCAATTGTTTTTGACATATCTCACAGAACTACAAACTTTCCAGTGACGTCAAGGCTGGATATTAACTCGACACGCCCGCACATCTTGGCCGCCGCGCGTTCAATCCAGTCAGCTGACGCGCACCAGTTATACAAGCTTAATACTGAATGTTTAACATTATATTACTTGCATACATATACTTCGTAGACATCTCTCTTAATCTCTAATGACTCTATTCTGCTGTCTGTTGTTTTGTTGTCCGTGTTTCTTTGCCTGCATACGCACTTGTCACATGATGTGGTATCGGCGTTTGGTATCGGGGCATTTTAACGAGTACGAGTACAGGAGCTCAGTATTGGTATCGGTGCATCAATAGTTTTTGATCATTATTGACATAAAGAGTCCACAGAAATGCACTGCTGTTTTTTCCAGACTGAGCAAAAAACCTAGGACTAGTTCACAGAAGTAGGTTTTTCACATCTTAATCATTTACCTTTGGGGCCGTGAGTCAAACAGGCCCACCAAGTTTCGTTCCGATCGGCCTCCGTTAACCTTGTCTAATAGGTGCTCAAACTTCATCAGCCAATGGCGGCCATATTTTTTGAGACACACAAAATGTCCTTATAGACATTTGTGGCACTTTGGAACAAGACCCTGCACAGCGATTTTCATGTTGATAGGACAAATTGCCTAGTTATAGCCATTATGTTTTTCCCTCTTAAAGCGCCACCAAGTGGCCAATCTCCACTACTTTATTCCTGTGACCTCAGATTGAGCTCTTACACAAGTATGCGGAGTTTGGCAGAGATCTCTCATTCCCCTTAGGAGTTATAGGCATTTTACTAAAGGTGGACCTGCTCCCTTTAAGCATTTTGGCATTCAACGGGAAGTCGAAAGTTCAACTTTTTTTGATAATTATTGATATTCACTCTCCAGAGAATCTTTCTGCACTGGTTTGATTCCGATCGGGCGTTTTTCGTAAAATGCAAAATACCAGAAAATTTCGCCAGACTCACGATCGAATCCGAGGCATTTGTTTTGTCTGGCGTATACAAAAGACACTTGAGCTTGTGACTGACAGTTTAGGAGTTATGAGCAATTTCGTACTTTTGATTGCTGTAGCGCCCCCTTCAGGCCAATTGGGGCGAGCCTTGGTGATTTTGTAGGCAGTGTGAGTATTACCATCCCTCCAAGTTTCAAGTCTCTACAACTTGGTCTGCAGGATCAGTTAGAAGTGTAGATCACTGATCCGTGACCATTCTAACAATTGCAATAGGGTTTCAGCGCATTAGCAAACCCATAATGAAGAAAAAAATAAATAAAATAAAAATAAAATAAAAAATGTTTCTTGAACAGCAAATCAGCATATTAGAATGTTTTCTGAAGGATCATGTGACACTGGAGTAACAATGCTAAAAATTCAGCTTTGAATTTACATTTAAAATAAATATTAAAATTAAAAGCAGTTATATTAAAGGTAAATATTTCACAATATTACTGCTTTTGTTGTATTTTGGATCAAACAAATGCAGGGTTGGTAAGCAGAAGAGAATTAAAAAAAGTAAAAAAAAAACAAAACCGTACTGTTCAAAAACATTTGACTGGTAGTGTACCCAATAATATGCAATTTCAGACTTAGCCAACATATTAAAGAAGTTCAAGATGGACAAGATGATATGCTATTACCTGGAGATACAGGGCTGGGCTCAGGTGGTGGCTCAGGTGGACCTGCTGCATTTGGGATACCACCCTCAGCCCCCTCAAACCCCATGACCTCTCCTTGCTGGACTTTGAGGAGCTGAGCGAGGAGCATTGTGACGGCGGTCTGCGTGGCTGCGGCTGAAGCCTCTCCCTCACTCTTGCCCGACTGTTGCGGGGCGGGAGGCGAAGGCGGTTTCGGCATGGGTGGGGTGCGGGGCGCTCCGCCCCCTGAAGGAGGCGGCTGAGGGGGTTTAGAGACTTTGGGGGGCGGTGGCGGTTCTGGGGGTCTTTCAGATTCCAGCGGTCCAGGGGGCAAAGCCTGCGTCAGCTGCTGTAGAGTCTCCGGGTTCATCTTCGAACCCATGGTCTGGGCAAACTGGGCCGACCCCACCGGGGCGCTTTTGGACTGAAGGAGGTTCAGAAGCACCGCCAACTGTTCTTGAGTCAGTTGTGAGTTGGGAGCTTTAGCGTCTGGAAGAAAAAAAAAAAATGAAAAAGAGAAGACTGAATGGTTTTCTCATTATTGAAACATGATCTGACTCAAAGAGAAACAGGTTGGGTCACATTAAACTTCATAAACTGGTTTAAAAGTCCAAAAGTCTGTTTCCATGTCTGCAACAAGACTAATACTAGGGCTGGATAACACTATACTAGTGAAATCCGGTTCTTGAACTTTGTTCTGAACTGGTTCTTTTTAGTAAACTGAATGAACCAGTTCACCAAATTGGACTGAACCATTAAGTTACTCAAAATTCACTTATGGACATGGCTGACAGTCACTCCGATTAAAAATGAGCCAAAATACCAATGTATATGATACAATGATGCCACTCTTTTGCTAACTCATTCACTTTTATGCTTTAGACATGTATAACATCCATGTTCACATCATTATTTGGCACTTTAATAACAATACAATAGCAGAATTGCATGCATGTGATGCAACTGTGTAATTATTTGAATCAGTGATTTTTGTGTTTTTGTTTTTAAGCTTTGAAATATGATTCCATACTGTCAGAGGATAATTTATCATCTGATTTTTTAGACACATTGTTTTTATTTGTCATGCCTCTCCTAACAATGAGGCACATGTTTCTGCATTTTTTTTTTTTTTTTTGCAATGATTTTTTGCAAAAAGAATGCGATCCTCAGTCATTTAGCATATGAATCCCAATTTTTCTCTGTAACCATTAAAGTCGACAAGTTTATGATGCCCAAGGCCAGATTTACTAACCGCTTGCAGCACAAAACACTCTTTTGGCATTAAAGAACTACTGCGAGTATTTAGACACGCAGAGAAAAGTTGGTGGTGAAAAGGCATGGATACAGTCATTTATGTGACTGCAAATGCATTTGTTGAAGTTTCTTTTTCTTTTCTTTTTTCACACCATCTTCTATTGCTATATTCATGGCAAGAGCCAGGATCAAAAGAAAACTAAATCATAATATAAAGATTCAAAAGAAACTCTTAAGACTAAACTTGAGTTTACTTGGCTAAAATCTAGTATTGCCGTCCAGTAAAATATGCCATAAAATAGGGTATCTGCTAGGGCTGTGACGGTCGCAATGACAACCGCGCCACCGCGGTGGTCGGTTGCCACCGGCAGTACTGCACGTGACGTCACACAATCTATAACAAACATAAAATACAGTGTTTCTGCAACAATTATTCTGCCGTGGCCGTGTTTAGTGTCCCCGCCGGCAGCAGCAACGAGCGCAAGTGCCTTCGCAGCTGCTGGAAGAGATCCACGTTCATACGCACACAATAAGCTAAAGCTTGCAAAGCTCCGGGAAAAAGTATTTACCATGATTGTGTCGGGGGGGAAATAAGGAGATACTTGAATGAATTATTAATAAACTAGTGTTATCTGAGTCAGTGTCGCAAAGATGACGATTCTGACTCGCCATCTGCTCATTGGACGTGCCTTTATAGAGAAATGCATCTCTACGGATTTTATAATGAAAAAGTTTTTGTTTTCGATTTGATTTTTTTTAGTTTTAAAGTAGGATAGTATTTAATTTAAAGCATTCTATAAATATAAATATAAATATAAATATAAATATAAATATATATATATATCTATCCTGACTGTAAGGCAAGTTTTCACTGAGTGTCATTGCATTTTTGTGCAGCGCTCCTGTTCAACACGAGACATCAGAAAGCGCATCTTGTTTGTTTTCTTTATTTTTACAAAAGCACAACATTTTATTGATATTGTGAGTGCACGCTAATAAAATTACACCCTTTATAGTTCCAGATGATATATTACGCTTACCTTTATGAGCAAAGATCATGGCGTATTTAAATTTTTTTGCAAGTGATTGCGCTGGCGCCTCCATGTCCTGTAAAGCGCATTTAGCTTCCCCTCTCCAACAAACGGTTGTATGCGCATAATAGCGTGCATTTATCTAAGTTAAACGTTTAAAATAACATTATGAAATGCTTGATTTTATTTTAGGCAAGTCGTGATGATTTGAGAAGGCAAAATTGATCAAACATAGACTGTGATCAACTCACTGCCTGCCTCTGGCCGCTTGGTCGTTACTTTAAAAAGCAAAAGCCTTAATTTAACAAACAAAAAATGTTCCAAACATATTTCTAAATTAACTTTATAAAGAAACGAAAAGAAATATAATCACATTCCTATTAAAAAACAAAACTGAGCTATTTTAATGAATGCAACAATGTAATGGGAAAGAAAGAGAAGACTCGGGCTGTAGTCGGACTCGGGCCGGTTATTTTGATTAGCCGTCGGACAAGGTTGTTACGAATTTATGCAACAAATGTTTGTTTAATATTTACCGTTCTTATTTTGGCTACTTTCTTATTTAACTCTATAACTTAACACGTACGTTTGTTAAAAAATTTTGAGCCTCATTTTTTAATGTTTCAAAATTATATATATATATCTCCATCTGAACACCGCGCCACCGACCGTAGTTTGTCCATTACCACCGCGGTGGAAAAAATCTGCCACCGTCACAGCCCTAGTATCTGCAGAACTTTTAAGCTCAAATTTAAGACTTTAAGAACTTTAAGTACATGTAACTGGTGCATGTCTAAAATGTGTGACAGGCACAATATGACTGAGAATAGGAGGATGTAGGTTTCTAGAGCGTTTGTGATGAAGTTCTTACCCAGCAGTGCTGCAGTGGCAGCAGCACTCGGACCTTTGTGTCCTGCAGCAGCAGGGAAGCCCTGTGGCGTGTTGCTGCGGCTGTCGTCCAGGCCCAGCTCCTTTCGAGGGGCTTTAGGGGCAGTCAGCTCCTCCGGCATCTGCTTCTGCCGGCGCCGCTTCTTACTCCACAATTCATGGCAGTCCTGCCACAGAGGGAGACTAGAAAGAGAACAAACAGAGACGCTATCAGAACACGGTACAGAGAATCAGAGGTGAAATAATGTAAGCGGAGATAATTAAGCATCTGAAATTAAATTTACACTGATTATTAAAAATAATGAGTGAAATACAAGCACAATTGGGTGATTTAAAAAAAAAAAAAAATTAAATAAATAAATAAAAAAAATAAAAAAAACCTAGCAAAAAACAAAACAAAAACAACAACATGTTTATTACTGTTTTATAGTTTTATTTACTTAAGGGAAAAAAAATAATTGCAAAACTAACTAACTTTCTCTCACAATTCACTTTTTCATGCAATTGCAAGTTTCTCAGATTCCCACTTTTTTCCCTGCTATTAATTGTTTTTTAATTAAGTTAATTGCAACTTTCTCTCACATTTCTGACTGCCAGATTAAGTTTTACAATTCAGACTTTATTCCATTTTCTCCATACTTATTTATATTGCATTTTTCTCCCCTTAACTTGGAATAAAAAAATAAATGCATGTGGAAATAAAATGTAAAGTAAAAGTTAACAACAAAATAATAATAATAAATATCATACTCAGGTGGGGGCATCTTGGCAGGGTCCACATCTTTGAGGAAGTCACTTTTGAGAGCTTGTTCTGCAGTGCAGCGTTTGCTCGGGTCCAAAGCGAGCATATGGTCAAACAAATCCAGGGCCATCAGAGGAATACTAAAACATTCAAATAAACAGTCACCAAACAACATTACTGACACTGATGCTTATAACAGTTCAAGAAATACATCTTTCTTTACGCATCTAACACTGCTTTCAAATCATGTCTAATCATAATAATCATATTGACGCACATATAACACCACAGTGATGAAATTACCAGTGCACAGACATCACTAGCAATTAAAAAAAAATAAAAAATAATGGGAGAAGCAAATAAGTGTTATGAAGATGTTTAAGAACAGCCTTAAATCTTGTCACAAAAAAAAAAAACCATCTTGTTTGGCTGGTTTATGAGGCGACATGCTTGTGCGACAAAATGACTTTTCCTGTGATTCTCAGTGGCAACATGAGAATAATAAAACAGATAATGCATCAATTATACACTTACTGCAAATCCTTTTAATTTTATTGCATTAGCACTAAAAAGCTGCTATCTTTATCAGCAAGCCAACAAAAATCCATATTCATCCTATATTAGGGTTTGTGCAGGTTTTTTTTTTTTTTTATAGTAAATGCAAAACTTAAAGGAGAAGTCCACTTCCAGAACAACAAATTACAGATAATGTACTCACCCCCTTGTCATCCAAGTTGTTCATGTCTTTCTTTCTTCAGTCGTAAAGAAATTATTTTTTTGGAGGGAAACATTTCAGGATTTTTCTCCATATAATGGACTGATATGGTGCACTGAGTTTAAACTTCTAAAAAGTAGTTTAAATGCAGCTTCAAACGATCAGAAATGCGGTTGTAAATGATCCCAGATGAGGAAGAAGGGTCTTATCTAGTGAAACGATTGGTTATTTTCATAAAAATAATACAATTTATATATTTTTAATCTCAAATGCTCGTCTTGTCTTACTCTGTCTGGACTGTTTTTGTTGCGGTTCATGACAGTTAGTGTATGTCGAAAAACTCCCATCTCATGTTCTCCCTCAACTTTAAAATCATCCTATATTGCTGTTTTACCTTGTTTGTTAAGGGTGTTTGATTTTCTTTGCATGTTCACTTTGCAAAGACTGGGTCAGTACTTCTGCAGTGATGTAGGATGATTTTAAAATGATTTTTGAAGTTGAGGGAGAATACATGATTGGAGTATTTCCGACATACCCTAACTGTCTTGAACCAGAATACACAGAGTTCAGGGAGAGCAAGAAAAGACATGAGTTTGAGACCAAAAAGTATTTAAATTGTATTTTTTCAATAAAAATAACCGATGGTTTCGCTAGATAAGACCCTTCTTCTTCGGCTGGGATCGTTTACAACCGCATTTGTGATCGTTTGAAGCCGCATTTAAACTGCATTTTGGAAGTTCAAAATCGGGGCACCATATCAGTCCATTATATGGAGAAAAATGCTGAAATGTTTTCCTCAAAAAACTATTTCTTTACGACTGAAGACATGAACATCTTGAATGACAAGGGGGTGAGTACATTATCTCTAAATTGTTGTTCTGGAAGTGGACTTCTTTAAGATCAGGCAAAGACAATTTGTGACCCTGGACCACTAAATCGGTCATAAGGGGCAGTTTTTGAAATTGAGATTTAAACATCACCTGAAAGCGGAATAAATACACTTTTCATTGATAATGATGTATTAATGTTTGTTAGGATAAGACAATATTTGGCCGAGATACAACCATTTAAAAATCTGCAATCAAAGGGTTCAAAAAAAAAAAAAAGCTTTTAATGTTGTCCAAATAAAGTTCTTAGCAATGCATATCACTAATCCAAAATTAAGTTGAGATATATTTACGGTAGGAAATCTACAAAATATCTTTATGGAACATGATCTTTACTTAATATTCTAATGATTTTTGGCATAAAAGAAAAATCGATAATTTGGACCCATACAATGTATTGTTGGCTATTGCTACAAATATACATGTGCTACTTATGAGTGGTTTTGTTGTCCAGAGTCACATTTAAGAAATAAATTGACTGGAACTCAATTGGTCTCTAAATACAAATGTACTATATTAGCAACACTTTAAAGTTCGTAGAAGCAACAGGATCTCCATTATTTAATTCATTTTAGCAACACAAAAAGTGACTGTAGCTTCTAACCACACTACAAAGAATGTTTGTTCTTATATGATGTTCTTATTTTTGTGTTGTTTTGCAGATGTCTAAAATTTAAATCAATGTCAAAATGACATAAAATGAGTCTTGTTTTACGGGAAATTAATCAAAATGAAGTTAGTTTATGATTAAAACAACAAATATCTGTCAAAAGGCTTAGAAATATAAGCTTAATTCAAAGCGGAAATAAGTTTTCATTCCCTTTTTACAGATTTTGTTCTTGTTTTCTGAGAAACTGAACTAAATGAAGTGAGTTTATGCTTAAAACGAAACGAAAAATGAATTTGGATCTGTAGTAAGTGTTTCTTAGAAACACTAGTTTTTTTGGCAACACATTTGACATTTAATGCACGCCTTTATGAATGCAAGGCTTTCTGCTGCAATTTAATTTGTGGAAGAGCAAATCAGGACTATCTGAGACCTGCAGAAGCCCTGAATATTCATTTGTCCCTTTGTAGTTGTGGTTTGTAGAGCTGTAACGCCTTTAAAACAGACTAAACTGGTTTCACTCATTTCTGTTACTCACAAAGCAAACTCTTCCCTTAACCTCCGCCGGTACTGTTTCTTTGGTTTCATGGTGTTGAAGTAAGGCAGCTTGATCACGTCCGGCCACACAGCGGGACAAGGGCTGCCACAGATTCGACTGGATTGGACACAAACATATAGGTTAGCTGAATTCCAGACTTTAAAATGGGAACATCCAGTCTGGATCTCCAACCACGCATGGACAGTTTTTCCTACCTTATGAGCTCTAGCTGTGCCAGCTCCTGGTTGGCCTGAAAGATGGGCTTCTTTGTGAAAAGCTCTCCCAAAATGCACCTGTGTGAAATTGGAAGGTTTCAAAACCTGTGTGATTTGACTATTAATAGCAGAACATTTCTGAAGTGTTTTCTCACCCGCAGCTCCACATGTCGATGGCAGGCGTGTACCTCTCTTCTCCCAGCAGCAGTTCGGGTGGGCGGTACCACAGAGTGATCACTTTATTGGTGTACGGTCGACTGGAGAATGAACGCACAGGACAAGTCAGAGTCTGCTCTGATCAGTTTACACAAATCATAACTGCTTGCCGAATCGAGTCAGGATGTTCTGTGGCTTTGCAAAAGGAGGTACGTACCTCTCTTCAGAGTTATACAGACGAGCCAATCCGAAATCCGCCAGCTTGATCTGACCCCTGCAGGACAGCACACATTCAGACATCAATCAGATGATAGATTTGCCAATATGAAAGTTTAGTCTCAATTACCAAACAATGTCTTACATTTAAAATTCTAAAAAAAGAAAAACAGGTAAATAAAAGT
This sequence comes from Labeo catla, assembly GCA_012976165.1. Taxonomy (NCBI): domain Eukaryota; kingdom Metazoa; phylum Chordata; class Actinopteri; order Cypriniformes; family Cyprinidae; genus Labeo; species Labeo catla. Next base: position 1,156,970 of record VONZ01000034.1, on the reverse strand, counting down.
ATACTAATACATATACTTTTAAGGGATTTGTATGTGTATACTTTCTTTTTTCTTTGTTTTGGTTTTATAACTGTACTGCCTTGATGGTTCAAGGTTTTCTACCGTTTAAGAAAAAAAAAAAACACAATTCTGAAAAAGACTCGCGAAATCGTTCTGAAAACCTGATCTGAAATAAATGATTAATGATCTCACACCGAAGTCCTGACCTGAATCAAATGATTCATAATCCATGCTCCGATGCGTCAATCTAAAGCAAAAGATTCGCGAACCCGCACCGAAGCTCCGATCGAAATCAAAAGATTCATGATCAATGCTCTGAAGTCCCGATCTGAATAATGATTCATGAACCATCATTTCAGCTCAGGACTCTGAGTGCAGATTGCAAATCATTTGACTTAGATTGGAAGTTCATGTATCGCAACCATTTGATTTAGAACGGGACTTCAAATCATGTATTGTGAATAATTTGATTTGAATCATTCAATTTGCAAAATGATTCACAAACCTGTTTCAATCTGAATCAAAAGATTCGCAATACGCACTCTTAAGTCCTGATCTGAAACAAATGATTTGTGATCCACACTCTGAAGTTCTGACCTAACGCAAAAGATCTGCGAACCCAAAGTTCCGATCTCAATCAAATGATTCATGATTCATGCTCTGAAGGCCCAATTTGAATAAGGATTCGCAAACCATCATTTCTGCTCAGGACTCTGAGTGCAGATTGCAAATCATTTGACTTAGATTGGAAGTTCACGTATCGCAAATCATTTGAACTGAATCATTCAATTCGCGAAATGATTCACAAGTCCGTTCCAATCTGAATCAAAAGTTTCGCAATACGCACTCTTAAGTCCTGATCTGAAACAAATGATTTGCGATACGCAATTTGAAGTTCCGATCTAAAGCAAAAGATTCGCAAACCAGCACCGAAGTTCCGATCTGAATCAAATTATTTGCAATATGCAATCCGATGGAAGTTTTGAAAAGATTCACCCATCACTATGTGCTTTTTAAAATCGTTACAAGCAATGTCGAAATTCGAAAATGAATGGCTTTTAATTTTATCTGTTTTTTTGCTAGTGAAACGCTTAAAATGAACTATCGAAGTCACGAGTTTGAATCAGAACGGTTCATGTGACTCAATTGATTTGGTTCATCTGTTCCTCTTTTCACATCTTCAACCATGTTTAATTTTAAAAAATTAAAATTAAAATTTCAAAAAGTCAAATTTAAGTACTTCAAGCACTTTAAGCACATTGTACAAACCCTGTTTTTTTCTAATTATAAATCAGTAAAGTTTTTTTCAATTTAAATTCTATTTACAAACTCTCAACAAACAATAATAGCCTAAACTGTAATTTAAAGCTAACGGTTTAAAAAATAAATAAATAAATAATTCACACTTTGCACTTGAAGATAGCCTATTGTTTTAGAATTATTTATTTATTTTTATTTTTTTTTGGAAAATCTGGATCGTTCTATAGGGGTCCGGGTTCGTTTCACTCACATTAAAATGTAAATCTTGTGAAATGATCCCAGACCCTGAAAACAAACCAAATATGAAACACTGTGACTCTCATATGCACTGACTTGTTATTGAGCAGAATGTTGGAGCACTTGATATCCCTGTGCAGGAAGTTCTTCTTGTGGCAGTAATCCAGTCCTTCCAGCAGCTGCCTCATGAAAGACTTGATGTGGCTCTCGTTGAAGTGCACAAGACCGGACTCCAGGAGGCCCATCAAATCGTGGTCCATGTACTCAAACACCAGGTAAAACGCCCCTGTGAGATGAAAACACAGTTACCACAACAAAACAAAGAAGAGAACCTCTAAGAGCCAAAATAAAGGGCCATATCCATGTGATACCTTTGTCGTTCTTGAAGTCTAAAGCATCTTCTTTGTCAGTGACTATCTCCTTCATGTTGATGATGCTCTTATGGTTGAGCTGCCGCAAGATCTTGATCTCCCTGATGGCCGTGATGGGGAAGCCCTCCTTCTCATTGTCTAAACGGACCTTCTTTAGAGCCACCAACTCAGCTGAATAAGCAAGACCAGAAAGATGGAATAGATACACTAAGTGATTAATGGTCTCTGAATGCATTAGCAGACAAATTGAGGTACTTGAGCAGACTACAATTCTATTATCACAGACATTTGAGAACATCTTACCGGTGTCTTTGTCCTTGGCTTTGTACACCTGCCCATAAGTACCTTCTCCAGTGATCCCAATGATTTCAAACTTGTCGACACACCGCTTTCCCCAGTCGATCTCCGTCTCCTTGATCTCTCCGAAGCGTGGACCACATATTCTGCAATACAACCACAGATGATGTTTAATGTGGCTAACCAGAGTAAATCCAAGGATGGATTGTTTGAGAACATACTTTGGTCTCTTCCGTGGAGTGGGCGTCTTTTTGTCATCAGGCGGGCTGTGGGGCGAACCAGGAGTGACACCCGGGAGCTCTGGAGGAAGAGGGAGGTCTGCGAGGAGGTGACGGGCTTTCCTTTCGGGTTTCTTCTTCCCTGCGGTTGCTGAAGGGTCCTTCAAGCTACTCATATTGGAAAAAGGAAGCCATCAGTGGAACTATTTACCAGGGCTAAAGCACTTTAAGGCATTTAAGCACATATGGAAATAAAAGACCATGCAGCAAGTCTATAACCACCTAAATCAATGATTTATAAAAATTGGATTTTTGGCAAATCTATGTAATTTACCACAGAAATACAGTATTTATTTATTTATTTTTTTTTTTAAATGTTTATGCCTGTTAAAAAAACCTAGGACTAACTTGCAAAAGTTTTTTTTTTACATCATCTCAATCATTTAACAAACGATTTGATTGACAGCAGTGGTTCTAGAGGCAATGTTGTCCAGAATGAGGAGTTCTATCACATGATACAAATACTGCATGCGTGTACAAAAAAAACCACGTAATGTACACTCGTTTACGACCTTGAAAAATGCAATATAGCCCCCCAGAGGCTGATATCTTTCAAATTTCTCACAGACCTTTGAGCCGTGAGTCAAACAGGACCACTGAATTTCGCTCCAGTCGGCCTCCATTGACTTTGTCTAATAGGTGCCCACAATCATTGGCCAATGGCAGGATTTTTTTTTTGAGATATGCAAATGTCCTTATAGACACTTGTGACACTTTGGTCCAAGACCGTGCACAGAAATTTTCATGTTGATAGGATGAATGGTTGCGTAGTTATAGCCATTTTTATGTTTTCCCCTACTTATAGCGCCACCAAGTGGCCAAGCTCCACAATTTTTTCCCCATAACCTCAGATTGTGTTCTTACAGAAGTGTTCGGAGTTTGGCTGAGATATCTCATTGCATTCAATAGTTATAGCCATTTTTTAAAAGTGGCACTATCTCTTTTGAACATTGTCATGCCTGTGACAGTGAGTCAAATGTTTTTGTTAATTATCGATATTTACTCTCCACAGAATCTTCCTGCACTGGTTAGGCTCACGACTGAATCTGAGGTGCGTTTTCTGTCTGGTGTGAGCCAAGGATTCCAATGACATAAGACACCTAAGTCTGTGACTGACTCTTTAGGAATGAGCAATTTCGTACTTTTGATCGCTGTAGCGCCCCCGTCAGGCCAATTGGGGTGAGCTTTGGTCACATTGTAGACTGCGTGAGTACTACCACCCCTCCAAGTTTCAAGTCTCTACGACTTACAATTTGGTCTTCACGATCTGTTTTACGTGGAGATTGCGGATCCTTGGCCATTCTAACAATTACAATAGGGTTTGAGTGCTACGCACTTGAAGCCTTAATAATAAAGGAAAAAGCACAATCCAACAAAGTGTGGACAGTGACTTAAGTCGTCTCAAATCACTCCTCCAAAAATTAAGAACTTAAAAAGGTCTTAATTCAGGTCAGAAAGTCTTAGTCATGGCATTACATACTGCATGCACTGCAAAAAAAATTATATCCTCCACAGTATTTTTGTCTTGTTTTCTGGGACAAACATCAAGACACATTTACTTGAAATGCAAAATTAACATATGAAGTCTTGTTTTCTGAGAAATTGAACAAAATGAAGTGAGTTTATGCTTAAAACAAGAACAAATATCTGTCAATGAGGAACGAAAACATGTTTTCCCATTAAATTAAGGCAATTTTTTGTTCTTTTAATCATAAACTCGTAAAATTAAACATTTTGACCAATTGATTTATTTTATTTCTCAGTATAAGAATTTAAGAATCTTTAGACATTTACACTGGACAAAAAATAAATTAAAGTAACAGATCTGTTGGGAACTGTTGTTAAAAAAAGGCTCTCTATACATTTACAGAACATAGTAGTCAACATTTGAAGTGGATCAAAAGGTTTACAGTTGTCCTAAGACAAGAACACATATTGTTTTGGTTTTAGGACAACTTTGGTAAAAGGTTTTAATCCATTTTAAATGTTGACTACTGTATACTGACGTACTATGTTCCCTTCAATTTGGTCCTTGAATTTTCTTCACTTTGCCTTAAACTGATCTTTAAAAAGTCTTAAATGCGACCCTGGCCCACATTATTTGTAGTAACAGCCAACAATTCATTGCATGGGTCAAACTTATCAACTTTTCTTCTATGCCAAAAATCATTAGGATATTAAACTCATGTTCTGTGAAGATATTTTGTACATTTCTTACCATAAATATACCAAAATTAAATTTTAGATTAGTAATATACATTGCTAAGAACTTTATTTGGACACATTTAAAGGTGATTTTCTCAATATTTTTATTTTTGTGCACCCTCAGATTCCAGAGTTTCAGATAGTTGTATCTCGACCAAATATTATCCTATCCCAACAAACCATAGAACAATGGAAAGCTTATTTATTCTTATTTAATCAATAAAATCAATTTCAAAATAATCCTTATGACTGGTTTTGTGGTCGCAGGTCACAAATTAACCTTCATAAAACCCGCAGAAGCCCTGGTAAACTATAAAATAATGAGTGAAATGTATTATATAGTTTTTTTTAAAAGATCAATGTGGAAAACAAACCTGTCGCTTCCATCCAGATGATCCAGGTTGTTGGCTGCCAGTGGAAGAGAGGCTACAGCTGGTGCAGCTGCTTTCTCTCGCTCCTTGTCTTTAACTTGCATGGACTGTCCTCCTTTCTTTTTATCCTCCTTTGCCTTGGCTTCTCTGCTGGCCTGTGAGGAATCTGAGATCCTCTTGGCAGGTCGATCCACAGGAGACTGTGGCTGACTGGACACTGGGGTTCTGGGGCCTTTCTCGGACACAGGTGGAGGTGAGGGTGGTCTGGTCTTCTTGGTTGTGTGGTTGGTGACGGGGCTGGGCTGGGGCGCGCTGGAGGAGGATGAGGAGCCCTTGGTCGGGGTGGAGGCGTTGCTGGAGTTTTTGACGCGGGCGGCTTCGGCGGCCTTAGCTTTCTTCTGCTTGCTGAGCTCGGCGGCCAGGCTGCTCTTGAGGGTCAGCGTGCTGGGGGACAAACTGGAGGGTCGGCTGCGGGACCGAGAGTGGCGGTGGCGGCTGCGCGAGCGAGAATGACGCGAGGACTGGTACGGGCTCCTGCTGCGGGATTTTACCGTCCGCCTGAAAGCGAAAGTAGCATGAATCAACGTAAATCTCTATAACGTATGAAGACAAAATGAGAAATTCCATTTGACCTTTTGGATACAATGGAAACAGCAGAGAACAGGGGGTACCAAGCTCCAAAAATGACAAAAGCATCATAAAAAAAGCCATATGCGATGTGCACTATATGACAAGTCTTCTGAAGTCATGTGATAGCTTTGTGTCAGGAATAGAGTCATTTAAGTCAAAGGAAAAATATACTTGGAATAACTTGTACAAAGCTTTTTTTTTCCAGCTGATGAACAAACATTTCTAGAGAAACTGAAAATTATTTATTTTTTTGACAGATAACTAAACAGCATTGTGTAATTTACTAGAGGTTCTGACAAAATGTTAATTACTGCAGTCTATTTAAAAAATATCCAATTTAAATAAAGTAATTTTAAAAATTAATTTTAGAAACACTCAAAGACTTCACTTGATTCATTACTAGATGAATCTGTATTTTGTACTTAATTGTTTTATATAAAAGACTTTGCTTGTTTTATTACTCGAATCTGCATTTTTTTAGTAAATGTCTCGAGGAAAAGATTCAATGACTCACTCATAAAGACTTTACTTGTTTCATTAATGGAACAAATCAACACTTCTGAATGAATCTTGAGAACGACTCACTCATAAAGACCTCACTTGTTTCATTACTGGATGAATCTGCATTTTTTAAATGAATCAACTGAATGATTCAATGACTCACTCAAAGACTTTACTCGTTTCATTAATGGATTAATCTGCATTTTTGAATAAATCTCATGAGTAAATGATTCAATGACTCACTCATAAAGACTTCACTTGTTTCATTACTGGATGAATCTGCATTTTTAAATGAATCTCAAGTGAATGTTTAATGACTCAGTCATACAGACTTCACTTGTTTCATTACTGAATGAATCAGTGCTTTGAATGTTTGCTTGATTGTCCTTGTCAAAGGTTTAATAGATGACGGATCACTGACATCAAGAAATAAGATTACACGGGTGTTTGAATCACAATCTTTTGATGATTAATCATGCAGCTCTAATTGGCAGCCAATCAGAATCCACCTGACATGAGTATTTAAACACTATCAATGTAGCGCACATTTATGTATCTCGCTCATGTATGCACAAGTTCGATGCCTTAAGATGTGCTGCATCACATTAGACATCATTGGTTGTTGTGTCTTAACCATTCAAGATGCATAAGGTTTAAAAAAAATGTAGAAATGAAGTTTGAGAGCTAAGTGGACAGGATGAATACTACAATAATGATTTCAGCGATTAGGTGTATCAAGCAACAGATCTGTCTGCACTGTCATTGCTCATTTCTATAAAGCTGTGTAAGCGGACATTGAGAAATCTCATTGAGAATGACTGATATCTGGATGTCACTGTGAAAACCCCTTCATGCTTTGGTCTGTGTCCCACACACAGCTATCATATGGCTCCAGAAGTCTGACAATATGGCTAACGAGTCTTACTGACTCATTTTATTAATCTAATTTTACTATATTTGGAGCTTGAAAGACTGTGGTTACTGTTTGTTTTGACTGTGCTGAAAAGAGCATTTGTAACAATCCCATTCGAAAGTCTGAAGTTAGTATGATTTTTATTTTGTTTTAAAGAAACTAAGTATTTTAATAAGTAAGAATGCATTAAATTAAATCAAAAGTAACTAAAGAAATACATGAACTTCAGCAAATCAGCAAATTAGAATGATTTCTGAAGGATCATGTGACGCTAAAGACTGGAGTAATGATGCTGAAAATTAAGCTTTGATCACAGAAAAAAAAATTACATTTTAACAAATATCCACATAGAAAACAGTCATTTGAATTTCTAATAATATATCACAGTTTTTACAGTAATTTTAATCAAACAAATACAGCCTTGGTGAGTAGAAGAGACTCTTTCAGAAATCTTACTGACCCCAAACTTTTGAATGGTGATGCATATGTTCTAAGCGCAAGTAAACTTTAAACAGAAATATAATATTGGGTTGACTATTTATTCAGTGAAGAATAAAAAACAAGTGGCAAATGGCTGTCGTTTACTGCAGTGCTACAATAATCAGTTTCTCCCCACCATCTCTCAAAATAGAAAACATAAAACATTAAACTGATGGTGTCTTTAGTCCAAGACAATGTTCAAACACAGAGATCAGATAAATGATTTCCTGTACTTGAAACCACTTACAAAGGCTTTTACCTTGTTACAATGCAAGCATTTAAGCAATCTAAGAGTCATTAATTGCTAAAAGGAAAGATGGAACTGAATGAAGAAACAAACAACACGACTGCTTAAAAATCATCAAACAGGCATTTGCAAAAAGGAACGGCAAACGTGTTGCCTACATCCTCAACAAACAGCACTTAATACGGAAACACTTGTAGAATTTACTACTAACAAAAGCTAAAAGAAAATAATCCAGTTTATGGTCACTGTCCCTGATATTTGGTTGTGCAATCATCTGACAGCAAAGCGGATGAAGCCACATAATGACTGAATCAGCCAATGAAAATGTACACAATTTGCTTCTCAAACTGAGATTACACTTATCTGCTTTATAATGACAGCCATCATTATGCCTAATACAACAACTGACTGAGCCCTTTATAAAACTCACTGACTCACTTATGACTTACAGTTTTAACTCATAAGGTGGAAAGCAGATGCTAACATGTCGTAAAGTCTAAGGCTTCAGCCTCCAGTGTGTTGCTTAAGCCAAGGGGCCGCTCGACTCCGGTTATAAAGCCTGTGATTCACGTGAGCTCAGCCAACACACAACACGTGTGTACCTCATTCTTCACAGAGTGTGGAAAGAGTCAACAGCGGGTGGAAAGACTATTTTAAGATCAAACAATTCAAATCAAAATGTCTTTTATACTCTTGTGCTGACTGTTACTAAAATAAAAACAAATTCTTTAAAAATGCCAGAAAATAATAGCACAATAGCATTTCTACTGATTTTGAAGTTCTTATTTCAGATCAGTCAAACTAAATTTGATACATTTACATTACAGCCAAATGAGTATGAATTTTAATAGGAAAAAATGGTGTTCTGTACAGAATTCTTTACCAAAATACCATTTGAAGAGTTCAAACGCAAAACCCTCTAAAAGCCACCTCGGTCAGAAATGAGATGATTATCCTGAGTGAATGCTCTCGACACATAGTATAAATCCATCAAATACGTTTACTTCAAACTCGCTAAATCCCAGTCTCAGACCAATCACAAGTACCAGTAGTTAGGTAGAAACCTATACATAGGAGCCAGATAAAAATGCTTATTTTAAACAAAAACATCAGATGGATTAAGAGGCTTTTGCACCTGAACTCTTTATTTGTGCTAGTTTGTTAACCAACTAATGTTGTAATAACAACAACAACAACAGATCTTTGTTTAACAGTGTAAGTAGTTTTATTTAATTTTAATTTATTTTTTTGATTATAGTTGTTGCAGAAAATGGTTACCATAGTATGGATTTGTAATGTAAACCCTTATACAAAGAGAATTATATGGAGGTCCTAAAAAAAAAGACAAACGCAACTCGAATAAAATAGTCACTTGGACAATAAATATAATCTGCATTTACACTAAGCAATACTAAGCTTCATTTACACTGATTATCTGAAAAGGTTTGAGCATTGTATAGAATGCTATTTATTAAAACAATTCAGTTTTGTTTTTTTGTTTTTTTTCTTTTTACTATAAATCCAAGGAGTCTAGGCATTAATATAAAGTATGTTTTATGTTTATTTCCATTATTATTCAGTCAAGTAAATACAAATCAAATACTTAGTTTACTTTAACTAATCGATTCTCGGCTTATAATCGAAAGCGTCGGTACTCTGTTCAAATTCGCGAGATATTGATTCACTTCGATTTTCGATTTTTCAATTGATCGATTTTCAGACTTGTTTCGATAATCGAAAGAGTCAGTACTCTGCTCAAATTCGCCAAATATCGATCAAACACTCGATTTACTTAAACTCGTCGATTCTCGGCATATTTCCATAATCGAAAGCGTCGATAAGTTACTCTTTTTCAAATTCGCCATATATGGGTCAAACACTCGATTCGCTTCAACTCGTCGATTCTCGGCTCGTTTCGACAAATGAACTGAACGAATCGGTTCTCTGTTCAAACTAACGCGTATCGCTCGAGTTGATTCGCTCACAGCGGTTGTGTGAACTGACTTAAAACAACAATTCGAGTCACATGTTGTATTTACAATTCCAGTAATAGTTAATAACCCACGGTCAACACACAAACAGACCCAAATAAGCGTGACACTTTCTTACCTGACGTCCGGACTGGGGCTCAGGGACTTTCTGTAGGGGCTCCTGGAGCGCCTGCGCTGGCCGTACGGACTGGAGGTGAACTCGCCCTGCTCGTAGGGACTGTGTCGGCCGTAGCTCGGAGACCTGCGCCAGTACGGGCTGGACGGGGAGCGCTTCCTCTTACTACTCGAGTACGAACTCGGCGACTTGGAAGCGTTATAGGCACCGTACAGCTCTGAATCCCGACCGTAGTAGGTCGAGCTCGGAGAGAGCCTCCTGGGGCTCCTCCTGGAAATAAACGGGTAGTTTGTGTTAGGAGACTGGTATCCATAGGAATAAGACGTCCCGTAGGGACTATCCGCCGCTTTGAAGCTCGGACTGCTCCTCCAGTAGGCCCTGAGCTCCTCCCGGTCGTCCCTATAAGCCTGCGGCGGTTCCCTATAGGCGGAAGGAGGGTCCTTGTCGGATTTGGACTTGCTTTTGTGTCGCTTCGACTCCTTTTTGTCCGCTTGGGCCGCGGACGAAGGCTTCCTGCCGTTGCTGTCGTGATTCCTCACGCCGCTGCGGGACTTGAACGCCGCGTCCCGCTCCCGGCTGGACCGGTTCCTCTTCATCTCCTTCTCCGGGCGCCCCTTCTCCTCCGATCCGCCGCCGGTTCCGTCCTTCCTCCGAGAGGAGGAGGAGTTGTGCTCCCGCCTGCCCGGCGTGGAAGCGCCGCCGTAGCTCGAGTCCTGGAGCTCGGCTTCGCTCAGCCGGTCCACGGACAGCGTGTCGGTTCTGGGCGACGGGCTGCCGGAGAAGCGCTCGGACTGCGAGCTCACGTCGTCGTATTCCACTAAAGTCCGAACATCCCCGTCGCAAACCACGTCCTGCTGTTGCCACGACTGCTGCTGCTGTTGCTGCTTGTCCCTGGCGTGCTTGTGTTTCTTTCTCCGGGAGGAGGAGGACGAAGATCGCCCCTTCTCCCGGTGCCTCTCTCGGCGGCTCTTGCTCCGTCTCGCCTCCCTCTGACTCCTTTGTGGCGGCGGGCTTCTCCCCCGGCCCTCGCGGGGAATGATCTCCGGGTTCGGCATTTAATATCCCACTTTTATCGCTCGTGTCTCAGTCCCCGGCAAACAAAGCAAAACATTTGAAACCCACTTTAAGCGCTATTCTAGCACCGCTAGCGTCTGTGTGTTCACACAGCCACCGTTCGCATCCAGATCACACCGAATCCATCGCATCCAACTATCCCAACGCACATCAATCGGATAAATCCCTAAAAAGCCTCGGAGAAGTCAATAAAAGCCTCGAGTTGTAATCCAGTTCCGCGCATATGATGAAAAGATTGTGTTAGCCAGCCTGTGCTAACTTAGCAAATCAGCCTCACAGCAGCCTTTAAATCCGCCTCCATGGCTCGGATAGCGTTGTCCTCCCGGTGATGAGTTAAAAAACGCCTCAATTGTTGCGCCTGGCGAGGATTCCAAAGGGAAAATCCCATCGAAAACGTTAGCTAAATCCACACATACTTATGCGGGGCTGAAACTTCTTGTCGCCCTCTCACACCGACTCACTAACAAGGAAGTAGCACGCATGCTAGGGCAGCGCGGAGTTCAGCTCGGCAGATTCCACACTCTGTGGAAAATCACAAATTCTGTTTAGTCCAGCGAGTTCGACTTATTAGCTGTTTTCTATCTAAATAGGATCTCGGTTAAAATACTAAATTTATCAGATGGTTTTGGAGCTAAATTAAGCGGCGTTCGTCCAAAGTGCAAAAACAAAAGTAGCGAATCAAGCGCATTGCCGCCGCCAGTAGGCCTTTGCTCTCTGAGGCCTTCAATCAGAGTAGATTTGCTCTAGCAGTGCCACTTATTAACTCCTAAATCTTGCAAACATATGCCGCTGGCAGCAGAGGGCGCCACCACGTGTCTCCTTTTGTACATGTGACACTTTTTATGTCCATGCAACAGTTGAGAAATGAAAGTGTTGTCATTTTGGTTTAAAGTAAGTGGCGGTGATTCATCTCGTACATTGTATGCTTCTTATTTTTCATCAGCAGGATCAATCTCTTGGAAAACTAGAGTGGTTTTCCTTAGGTCTTATCTGCAGACTGACCTTTGGCTGATCTGCTGCTGCATAAAAGTGTAAATGAATGTTGTAATGAAATAAAACCTGAAAAGTTGCTCAACATTTGCTGATTAGAAAAAAAAACCGTGTCAAATAATTTATAGCTATAGGCCACTATAGGCCAATTATTTTTTTTAATTATTATTATTTAAAAAACGTTTTATAGGTCAAGAAATGAATGATTTCAGTCTTTTTTTTAGTAAATAAGTCAATGCACAACTACAGGATATTGTTTTAATATACATTAATAATAGTTAATAATTAACCAAACATCACACCCAGGTAAATAATTAATATAAAAAGTAATCCAAGACATTTTATGGGCTGCTACTAACAATAAAACCAAAGCAAACTAGACCACAAACTGTTCAAATGAAAGCACAAATAATGCTGTCATTTTAATTTATTTAAATTGTTTAATTTAGACAATATCATTTCTGTTGCTTCCAAATGTTACCTCTACAGTCAGAAATGCCCATTTGCAAGAAAAACATTGAACTTGAATGCAGTTCAGTACTTTACAACTTAGGTTCAAATATAAAACAAACTACAAATACTACACACAACTGAAAATTAGCTATATGTTCTGTATATTTTACATTGTAATCATAATCATGTATTTTTTTTAACAGAACTGTCCCTTTAAATTGCACACAAGTTCTCAACACACACACAGCCCATGCTGCACACACTGTACACACACACACACACACACACACACACACACAAAGGACAAAGCCTTTGTAAGCAGATATAGCACCAACAGAAATGATTAAATAGGCAGGAACACAGCTGCGTTTGCTACTAAAGCCCACAGCCACGGTGATATACAGTACTCTCGCATTTATGACACTCCACTGGCCTTTGGTGGGACATCATTCAGTCATATAAACCACTGCTCACAGTCGATTTTAGACTTTTGATCTTTTCCCCAGCATAAAGAGTCATTTTTGTTTCACATGTTCATGCTATAGATATGAACACTGTGCTATGACAAATTACAGAACTGATGATTATCCCATGCTAAAACTGCCATATTTTATTTATTTTTTTTTTTTGGAAATGTTGCAATTAAAATTTTAAGTGATGGACTTTTTTTCCTAGTTCTTCTTAATAGGGGAGCTTTTAAAGTAATTGTTAAAACTGTATGCCTTCACTTCCATTTCACAAGATCGGCTGATTATGATGAACTAGATATCTCGCACACAATCATTTACTTTGGATCATTTACATTTACTTCTACTTTTAAAATGCAGTACTACAGAAGCCTGTTTCTGCCATCTGATAAATAATAACAACAACAACAGTAATAACAATAATAATAATAATAATAATTCAAATGTGGTTCAAAAAAAAGTTCTGGCTTTTTTCTCATGTAATTTCAAGTTTACATCTTGTAATTCTGTTTTAAAACAATAATTAATAATTTAAAAAATATATATATATATCTCACAAATCTGAGAAAAACAGAGAACTGAGAGAAAAGTCAGAATTGTGAGATTTTGTTCATTTTTAAATATTGGAAATATGTATTTATTTATGGCAGAAACAAGCTTCCCGTCAATACAGAGGTATAATGGAAAAACGTAAGTACTATATATAAATACACATATTTTTGTGAATAATAAAGCACATTTAAATTAGAAAAATTTATTTTTTTGAAATGGCTGAAATAAGCTTTCACATTAACAATACATATATAAAAAAGCAGAAAAGCTGAATGAAAAAAAAAAAAAAACAGTCACTGGATTGATATACATTAAAATGACAATGCATTTCTCTGGTCAAGACTGGAACTGTGGGGCAGGAGCGCACAAGCAGTCCAAATTGATACGTTTTGGATTTTCACATCACATAAAAAGCATAAGATTGTCATCGTACTCGCTGTGCCACATCTAATATGCTGTGTCATCTTTCAATAACTGATGCTAATCCTCTGTCCTGTTCTTCCAGCTGCCTCTGGTTCTGAAATGGTCAGACACTAAAGGGAGTGGACGCAGTAAGTACGGGTGAGTGTCACATTCACAATGGACATCAAGGCAGCAGGAAGTCAAGTACATTAAACTTCCTGTTCGCCCACTGGTTTTGACAAGTTGCTTGGAATATTTAAGTAATTAAAGGAACTGTATCTGGTTACTGGTGTAACACAAATCTCATCGCTTGTTAGTGTACTGCACTTTATGCATAACAAATACTAACTGCTTAGCCACAAACCAACATAAAAATTGACAGCATGTTTTTGTTTTTTTTTTGTTTTTTGACAATGCATCACTTTGCCATAAAGCTTGTCTATTTTTTTTTTTCGAAAGCCTGATGGTTAGCTCCACTAATGTGTTTTTAGTTTTAAGACCCCTCAAGTTAATAAAGCGTAAATTGTAATTGAAATAAATGGAGTCATCCAACATTACAGTAGTAGCAATCACACACTCATTTTAGCTTTAAGCCCAGAGACCCTGCTAAAGAAGACTTCTTTACACCAGCTTTACCATCCTTTTCAGGTGATCCAAACATACATGTAAAACCTTTGTTTTAGTAAGATTCAGTAGGGTTTTTTTCCTTTTATTCAGCAAGGATGCATTAAATTGATCAAAAGTGACAGTAAAGACATTTATAATTTTACAAAAGTTTACAATAAATGGTGTTCTTTTGAACTTTCTATGCATCAGATAATCCTGAAAAATAAAATGCATGACAGTTTCCAGAAAAATAATAAGCAGCACAACTGTTTTCAACATTGATAATGATCATAAATGTTTGTTGAGCAGCAAATCAGCATATTAGAATGATTTCTGAAGGATCATGTGACACTGAAGACTGGAGTAATGATGCTGAAAATTCAGCTGCGCATCACAGAAATAAATTACATCTTAACATATATTTACACGGAAAACAGCTATTTTAGATTGTAAACATATTTTACAATTTTACTGTATTTTTGGTCAAATAAATGCGACCTTGGTGAGCAGAAGAGACTCAAAAACATTAAAAATCTTACTGGCCCTCAAGTGACTGAATCACAGGACATTTCAAACACCTTTTTCACCTGTGTTTAGTGTTGTCTATTTGAGATTGGATCACCCAAGACTGATGTTAAAAGCAGGTAGAACTGTGTTTATTAAAAAAAAAAAAGAAGGTGAGGTGGCCTGAGAACTCCTTAACAAACCTGACATGAATAAAATAAAATAAAAAAGCTCTCTTGCACAGGAAGTGTTCATATGCTAGTCCACTTACACCAATAGTGTCCTGTGCCTCTGGACAGTACTACTGATTTGACACTAAGAGAGTCCAGTTGGACTGCATGAATCTATGAAATCAGCTGTGTCAGACTGTCCTGGTCCTTCATCTAATCAGACACACAAACACCAGGAAACATCGCAGATGAGGATTAGTTGCCAAAAATATAGAACATACAGGTACATATGCAAAAGGAGAGAAGTAAATGATCACAGACACTATAAAATGCAACATCTTTCGCGGATTCGTTTGGCCAGACTTTTTCTCTTCTTCTTTCCGTTCTTTTCCTTGCTGTCCTCCATCTTCCTAGCCCGAATTTCCCTCATGAGGTCAAAGAAAACCTGCAATCAAGACACAATATAATCTTGGAAAATGCATCACTTCAATTAAATTCCAAATTGCTTGTATTA
This sequence comes from Labeo catla, assembly GCA_012976165.1. Classification (NCBI taxonomy): domain Eukaryota; kingdom Metazoa; phylum Chordata; class Actinopteri; order Cypriniformes; family Cyprinidae; genus Labeo; species Labeo catla. The sequence goes on along the minus strand of VONZ01000034.1, from coordinate 1,141,342 downwards.
TCAATACAACAATTCATTTGAAGTGAACAAAAAAAGCTCTTTACAACCCATTTTTATCCATTATATCAGAACAAGTCTAGACTAATCATTGCAACACTGTCTCACCAATGGATCCTCTGCAGTGAATGGGTGCCATCAGAATCCAAACAGAGTCCAAACAGCTGATAAAAACATCACAATAATCCACAAGTAATCCACACCACTCCAGTCCATCAGTTAACATCTTGAGAAGACAAAAGCTGAAACAAATCCATCAAGACGTCTCTAACTAAAATACCGGTGAGTCCGTAATCCATAATAACGCTGACTCCAGTGAAAAAGTCCATCTCCTGTTGTCTCTCACATCAAAATCCAACCACATATTTCTTTAGAGCTGTTTTGGCTTGTAAATGGTGCTTGATTTGTGCAGATTTCTTTCCCGATTCAGACCAGACCACTTTTTCACTGGAGGAAATGTTATTATGGATTATAGACTCGTATTTTAGTTAAAAACGTCTTGATGGATTTGTTTCAGCTTTTGTCTTCTCAAGATCAGTGTTGGGGAAAGTTACTTTTAAAAGTAATGCATTACAATATTGTGTTACTCCCTAAAAAAGTAACGAATTACGCTACTTAGCTACTTTTTATGGAAAGTAATGTTTACTGTTACTTTTTAAATGTGGACTGGCTTGATTTTTTGTTTGTAACATAAAAAGTTCTATTTTTTAAACGTAAAAGCCTTGTACATTTGCATCTGTACAGTAGAACACAGGAGAATTTTAACACTCTTTAGCAATAAAAAAAAATGAAGCACAGTTTAAAATGTTAGTTTAATGTTAGTCTAATGTTATTTTTGCTTATTGAAATGAATTGCATCATCGAAGCTCAGCAGCAAAAACCTTAGTTTATACAATGGATATACGTGTTGTTTAACATATTTAATTATTGCCGGTTTGCCACATATTCTGAGTTCGCCTCTGCACTTACTTCCAGTTTCCCCCAACATGGGGACAGGAGAGCTGTCAATCAGTCAGTGGTAAAAAAAAAGTTAACTGGCGTTACTTATTTGAAAAAGTAACTCAGATATTTTCTTGTAAATTGAAAAGTAATGTGTTACTTTACTAGTTACTAGGGATGTTCATTTTGGTTATTTTTCCTAACTGACTGCCGACGCTCATTAACCAATTATTAACCGTAAAAACATAATTAACAGAAAAACATAATAAAGCTGTATGACTAGAAGGAGTGATTGTGCTGACGCCACACATGTGCACACAGTTAAGCATTGCTAACTTGACAACGCAGCCTTTCCATTATGATAATAAAATACAGTCAGCCAAACATATGGAGAGAGAAAAAAAAATCACACTGCTTCATCATTATCAACATACTGCTGTGATATTTCTCCAAACAATTAGTTTTATGTGGATATTAGAATGTGAGGAAAGTACATAACCAGGTTTACATAATAAATAATACTTTGCCATTCAAATACATCTCGAATATGGAAACATTTGGAATTGTGTTGTATGAGAGACCCAACGTTAGTTTTAGTTTCGCTTTAGCCTAAATAAATTTGTTTTGGCTTGACGTTTATATAGCCTGGCTTCTTATATTTTTCATTCTTGTTCTTTTCTGAATACTGTTAAATTGAAAGGATTTTTTTGTTGAGTGAGGGAAACTAAAATAGCCTAGCATATGTTTATAGTGTTTGTAAACATTTTGCGTCGGCATCTTCTGAATGTAATAATAAAATGCGACTTAACGCTATAGGCCTATGTAATTTATCTTTTGTTTTTTCTCTCTCAAAAATGCTATTTTATTTTGTTTTAACCATCCAGCAAATGTTTTCAAACATTTTGATAAATTACTAAAAAAAAAATATATATATATATATATATATATAACCTTTTAAACTGTTTAACTGGTTGTATTAATTGGTCAAAATTCTTTCTGTCGGTTAACAGTTAAAATGAGCATCCCTACTAGTTACCTGAAAATCTGCTTACGTAACTCACATTACTTGTAATGTGTTACCCCCAACACTGCTCAAGATGTTAACTGATGGACTGGAGTGGTGTGGATTACTTGTGGATTATTGTGATGTTTTTATCAGCTGTTTGGACTCTCATTCTGACGGCACCCATTCACTGCAGAGGATCCATTGGTGAGACAGTGATGACACATTGTTTAGACTAAACATTCCAATGACACATTTCTACAAATCTAATAAAGAAACAAACTCATCCTAATCCTGGATGGCCTGAGGATGAGGTCATTTTTAGCAAAATTTCATTTTTGGGTGAACTATTCCTTTAATAATAAACTGTTTTAAATGTATAGCAATTGTAGTCCAAAAAGCAGGTTAGGAATACATCCGTAATAACTCTTTTTTGCGGATCTAGTTTTGTAGTACTGACCTTGTCTACGTTGGCGCGGGTTTTAGCAGACGTCTCCACGTAGCACACGCCCCACTGATCCGCTCTGGCTTTGGCCTCATCGGCGCTCACCTGTCTCCTGTCCTCCAGATCTGACTTATTTCCCACCAACAGGAAGGGGACGTTCTCATCTTCCTTCACCCGCAGAATCTGCTCTCTGAGTACGAAAAGTATCTTTAAGCGTTTATTGAAAATAAATGCTTTTGCATTTAAATGTTTTTGCGCTTAACCTTTAATTGAACATTTAAAGTACCACAAAAAAGCTGAACTAGTAGACTAGTCACTCGTTGGCCAACTATCATAACCACTGTGGCCCAACCCTAATACAATCAGATAAAAAAGATGATGACATAAACAAGATCATCAATTAAAGAGCAACAGTTTAAGTCTAAAATCAATAGAGCTCTATTAAACAAGCTCAGAGTTGTAAATCACCTGAAATCAGCAGTCGCTGCAAAAGATTCTAATTCGGTGATGGAGAAGACGCAGAGGAACCCCTCGCCGCTGCGGAAGTAGTTATCTCGGATAGCCGCATAATCCTCCTGACCGGCTGTGTCCAGAATATCTATCTGGACCTCCTCGCCGTCCAGAACCACCTTCTTCCTGTAGCTGTCAGCCTTCGTGGGCTCGTAGTCTTCCACAAACTGAGGAAAAGAAGGTAGGTAAAGGTGTTTACATGCAAACAAAAATCAATCAAAATTGGGTTGTATTTAAATAGTTTATGACCTTCAACTGATAACAAAAACACCAGGGCTTCAGCAAACTTCCGATGAGAAATCAAGACACCTAAGATATTACATTAAAATCTAATCTTAATTTAAAAAATTATTAAATAATCTAAATAAAAAAACATGTAAAAAGTATTTCTTATACATTATAATTAGTGTTTCTATAGTATAACTGAGATACTATTAGAGTTTTTATTATATCGAATCAGTTTAATTTTTATATTTTTTATTTTCTTTTTAATTTTAGTTAAAGGTTTAATAATGATACTGTGTATTTTTGTCACTTTTAGGATTTTATTTATTTATATTGTTTTTATTCATTTTTATTTCAGTTAATTTAGTGCACTAAGTTAAACTAAATTAAAATGAATAGGCAATATATTCGTTTTTGTCTTTTGTTTTTATTATATTTATTTTATTTTATCAAGTAACAATTTTTAAAAACTGTTTTGGTTATATTTTACTAAAACGATTTAATACGTTATATATTTTTAAAAAATATTTTACGTTTATTTTTATATAATTATAATACAATAAAAATATTTTACAAATATATTTGTACCCCCATTAACTGTTGTTTTTAATTGAAGAACATACAGTTCTTGAAACCTCTGAAGTCACAAACTGAATCATGTTTTATTTAATATCAATACTCCCAGTTTCTGTTAATAAAAAAGTTTGAAAACAAGCAGCTTTGTCATAATTCAGTGGGAACACTGGGAATTTTCACATTTCTGGGTTTCTCAGAAGCAAACGTCATCACAGTTGAATAAACGTCCATAGTGGTGAACTGAAATTACAACAAATAATTTTTTGTGCACTCGCTTTCTCTAATAGCAAAAGAATAAAATCCACTGCTGTTTCTATTATTTTAAAACAGGTAAACAAATTTGGAAAGATTGATTACAGAGGTCAGAAATGACATAAATGTCAAATTTGCATGCAGGTTACCCAGTCATCTGTATTCTCGTGCCTCATAAATCTCATAAATGTACATTCATTTGTTTTCAATCAAGTCATTGCTAGATTTGTGATGTTAATAATTGTGGAAATGCATCATTACAGTATGCGAAAAGGGTCCACGTTATGCTTAGAGCTCCCAAATACTGTCCTCCAGGGCTGTAGTACTCGAGTCCGGTCTTGGACTCGAGTCCGGTCTCGAGACCGTTTTTTTATGGTCTCGGACTTGTCTCGGACTCGCTGGTATTCGGACTCGGACTTGTCTCGGTCTCGGCCACTGGTCTTGCCAGGTGTCTTTATTATGTTCCCAGTAAGCACACATTTTAAACTTTTTTTCATTTTAATTTTTTCATTTCACCCGCCCGAATTTAATTAAAATATTATTTTTCGTCACGTCATCTGCCCGAACGACCCATCACTACCAATAACCAATCACAAAAACAAAAAAACAAAACAAAAAAAGTAATAACCAATCACACACTAGATTATATTTGCGCGGCACGCTCTGCATCTGCGTGCCCTGCTAACGTTAATTTCCATTGATTCACACACACTCTAACAAACGAAAATGTCCGCCAATTCTGCCATTATCAAGTTTGCTTATAGAAATCACCAGGAATTTATCAGCGCTGCACTTAAAAAGAAACACAGGGCAGACTGCAAATTCTGCAAAGCAACAATTTCGGAAACCTGTGGGACAACGTCAAACTTCGTCAGACACCTGCAGAGGAATCATACATCGAGGTAAGTTAACTGCAGAGCTGGAGTTGCTAAGCCTTGACTATGTGTTAATGTTAACATTAGCTAACATAGCAGAAGATAAAGGTAATGTTCTTGGACATAAATTTATAATAATTTACGTCTGGTATTACTGGTTTCATGAGGTAAAAAAATGTTAATGTTAACTAGCGCAAACTAAGATTCACGTTTAACTAGCATTAGGAGACACAAGCATGTCCTGCACGTCTCTGAAATAAATGAAAATGGAACGGAGCAAAGTATATAGCCTATATTTATTACATGGCTTGGTTGAATTCTAATGTAGAATGCGGTCTGTTATCGAGAAATAGCAGACCACATTCTACATTAGAATTCAACCAATTGAATGTAAGTATAACACACCATTGCCATGAAAAACAGAGCGTTGCTATGGACGCAGAATTCTAACCGTTGAGACGGAACTGACTATTTTCTTTAGCGGAAGCAATACAGTCGTTTTTTAATCAAATTTATTTATGCTTAAATGCTCAGTACTAGTACCTAGCATTGGTAATAGTAGTGGGTTGGTGTTTGTATATCAGTTCTAACACTGCTATTATGAGGTATCACCATATGTCATCATTCTGTCTTCTTTAGATTAATAGATTATATGATATAAAGGGGAATGTCTATACTTAAAAATCATGGGTGTTGTGACACTGTTTTTGCTTTTAGATCAACAAATAATAACCCAAAATGATTGTCTTGATGATGTCATGCATAAGACTTTTTTTTCCTGTCCTGGACTCGGTCTTGACTCGGACTCGAACTTTTTTGGACTCGGTCTTGTCTTGGACTCGAACCTCTTTGGACTCGGTCTTGACTTGGACTCGACTAGTCCTGGTCTTGGACTTGTCTTGGACTCGACAAAGGTGGTCTTGAATACAGCCCTACTGTCCTCAATCCTAAACTAAACTAGGAATATGCAAGCTTTGTTGCTGGAAGTCTACCTGATTTAACCAAGATGCTCTACAAAGGTTGATGCTCTTGGTCAAAACCAGACAATGCAGCTGATATTGCCATCTGGACCAGCTATAAACTGTATAAAACCAGTGATGATTCATAACAATGATTATTACATGAATGCAGATACTATCAAATAATAAATCATTTTAGTAATGTGTGGAAGGCATCCTCACCTCATCGTACATGAACTGCAAAGTTAAAGCGGACTTTCCCACACCGCCGCTCCCAACCATGATCACCTTATGGAGAGCCAGCGAGTTCTGCCCTTTTGGCTTGGCTGCTGCCATGGTAACGGTTGCTATGGGGCAGGACAGACAGGAGAGCTGTGAGGTTTGTAGGTCGGGTCGGGTCGGGTCAGGTCGGGTCAGGGAGGCTGTGAAGATGCTGAAGGTCACTGAAGCGAGGGGTCAGGGTGGGAGTTTGTTCCAGAGAAGATCATGTACTGCCTGTGTGTACCTGGAGGAAATGAAAAAATAAGGTTCACATTTCTTTCTGTAACATTCTACTCATAGTCATCACATAAATCAAGCAAACTTGCTTTTAATTTAAATGTCCTCCTGTCTGAAGCAGTTACTGGAGAAACTATTTTCCGAGTATTTCCCAGAAGTACTGAAATGGCTTACGGCATCATTTTATATTGACGTTTCACTTAAAACAACTCATTTATGTTCTCCTGACTAACCTAACTCTCTTACAATCAACTGATTAAAAAGAGTTCACAGGCATTAACAGGGACAGATAAACTCCCTATGCATTTGCAAAAGCATTTCTGTCATATCTGAGTCAGTGTTGTCATTGTTAATTAACACTAAAACTACTAAATATTGATTTTGTTAATTAAAATAAAGCTACATTTGGTAAAAAAAATTCAAATGAGAAAGGTTGCCTTGGCAACTAATTGAAACAAAATAAGCTGAAGCATTAATATTACTAGAACTAGAAATATTACTTTTTATATCAAATAAAATATAAAAAAAAATACTTAAAAATTATTAAAATGACAAAAGCACACAACTAAATTACTTAAACATAAACTAAATTTAAACTGAAAATTATAAAATAAGTTAGGTACTAATTACTAAAATTGAAATATAACAAATAGAAATATTATTTTTCTTTTTTATTTTACAACTAAATTACTCAAACTTAAACTAAAATTAAAACTGAAAAATTAAAATAAGTAGATGACTGAAAAGTTGAATCACTATTTACTAAAACCAAATTTTTTTAAGAAATAAAAATACTATTTTTCACAATATAAAAACAAAAATTTAAACAACAGATAAAAATATCCAGATTGCGTAACAAAATGACTAAAACTTCAAGTAAACTGAAAATAAATAAATAAATAAATATATATATATATATATATATATATATATATATATATAAAGCACACAAGTAAATAACTCAAACTTAAACTAAAATTAAATGGAAAATTTAAAATAAGTTGAAGTACTACTAAAACACAAATATAACAGAAATATGATTTTTCATTAATATAAAAATATAATTATTAAAAAAGCACACAGTTAAATTAATCAAACTTAAACTAAAGTTCTTTGGAAGTTATAAAATAACAAAATACTAATTACTAAAACACAAATAAGAAATAAAAATATTATTTTTCTGTAATATAAAAATAAATATTTAAAAAAACAAAAATACAAAAGCACACAACTAAATTAGTCAAACTTAATTACTTAAATTACTTAAACTAAAATTAAACTTAAAATAGAAAAATAAGTAAATAACTGAAAATAAGTTGAAGCACTAATAACTAAAACTGGAATATAAGAAAAAAAATCTATTTTTCATAATATAAAAAAAATAAACAAATACAAATGTCAAAAAAAAAAAACACATAACAAAAATTACTAAAACTTCAACTAAAATGAAAATTAGAAATGTTACCAAAATAAAATAAGTTCAAGTTAAAAAAGTAATTAATAAAACTGATATATAAGAAATAGAAATAGTATTTTTATTTAAAAAAAAAAAATAATAATAATAGAAACAAATAGGAGTATAAAAAATAATAAAAGTGACAAAAGCACATAACAATATTACTAAAACTTAAACTAAAATTAAAATTTTTTCAGGCAAATTTAAAAAAAAAAAATGTTGTCTTGGCAACTAACTCAACTGAACTCAAAATAACTTGAAGTACTAATATAACGAAACAGAAATTGGTATTTTCTATAGTATAAAATAGAAATACTGAAAACAAAACTACTAACAACAACAAAAGCACATAACAAAAATGACTACAACTTAAACTAAAATTAAATAAATACTAAATATATAAATAATAAAAGCTACTTCCAAATATCAATACATGCTATTATAGTGTATAAATAATACTAAAATAGTACTGGTCTGGGTGGGGTTACAAGTGACTTACGACTGACAAGTCAACAGCAACAAACATAGCCTCATCTGGATCCTCAGGTTACAAACGTCATCCAGTACCATCATTTAGATGCATTTGTGTTACTTTCAAGTTTAAGAAGCATCAGTTCTACAACGAATCAAAAGTGATAAAACCCAACCAAAAGAAATCTACAACACTAGCAGTGATCTAAAGCTGATCTAACTAAAGGAATGAATGATTCATAACACATGTAGTGAAATATGAGTCTGTGCATGTACATTAGTGCATAAGAGCACATTAGATATGCATGTATGTAGGTATATGTGTGTGTGTATAGCCTGCGAGAGGCCAGGGCTGGGTCTGCTGAACACAACAACAGCTTTCACATTCAGACAGTCACAGTCTGCAGGCTTCACTACAGTGCAATCATAAAGACCTGGGAGAGATGATATGATACCTGTGATTTTTACCCCATTAGTCATGGTTCGTGTGTTTAAAGACATAACAATTCAATTGTTCTTTTGATTATGTACAATGATGATTTATGCTATTCTTTAGGAGTGACATACTATGGGAATCATTCAGTACCATTGTGTATACCATGGTATTAGCATCTGCTACTATGGTATCAGTACTTTAGTCTGCTCTCACACAGACAGACAGACTCATACACACATACACACACACTAGCTGTCCAGCTAGCCATCATCATCACACACACTCATATGTTCATTAGCTTTCATCTATTAGCACCCGGTCTGGATTTAATATTACAACCACAATATTCATGGCGACATCGGTGGCATATCCGCCTCGACAGCAGTGCTGGATCCTACCTTTGTGTCTGCTCGTTCAGCTAAAGGTAATCCAGAGACACAAGGACTCTTGGGAAGGGGAGATTCCTCTTCCCTGATCTCTCTGTCTGTCTCTCCCTGTTACTGCAGCCTCCACATCCCGACCAATGTCATCAGAACCGGACCGAATGTGGCCTCAAACTGCACTTCCGTGTGTATTTACCGCAAGTGAAGCCGGTCGCCGTGATCTTTGGTGTGGCAGCAGACAGAGCTCATGGGTGTGTAGCGCTGATGATGATCCCGATAGGCGGGTCACATGGATCCGCTTCAGTTTTCCATGCAGGGAAGCGCACGGCGGCCGTCTGCGCATGCGCACGAGATCCCCCCTCCCTCACCAGATTCACGTAGCTGGCGCTGATTATTAGATTCCGCGGGAAATAAATTAGTAGGCCTCTGAGTACTAGAAAGTCTTTTTGAAATTTGGTCGTTCGTGTTTATATACTTATCTCGAAGTTATGTGTTATTAATCTGGAGACAAACCTCTTGAGCAGCGGTCTAAAAGTAATTAACAAGTGGCTAAAATGGAGTCCAAAAACGAACGCGGTAAATCTCATATTAGTGCTGACAAAAATATTTGCTTAAACTGGTCTAAGCTAGTTTACTTGTCTAAGATCGTCGCACAGAAGCCTTACCATGCTGATATTCGGCTGACAAGTGCCCAAAAATCGGGCTAAAAGACCAAACAACGAGCTTAGGCTGGTTTAAAATATGTTGCTTTTTTGTTTAGCAGGTATCTACCTTATTTTGCAACGCGTAAGAAAGCTATTTCTTGTAAATGTGCCAGACTTCCGACAATTGGTTAGCCGCTATAGGTAAGTTAGCTAGAATAACAAAGTGCACTAACGTTAAACGTTAAAACTATTTGTGCCACAAACCAGTGTGTTTAGGATTACGATAAGAAATTAACATTAATATGCTACCAAGCAATACCAGTTTGCAATATTAAGCAGCATAACGGAATATTTTTGTACAAGTAAATTAACTGGTAGCCAATGACACCGGAAGTTACGCACATTCAAGTTACAAATGGCCGCACCTGTTCTCTTACATTAAAAATTAGATGGATATAATAACGGGTTGCCCTGGACCACAAAACAAAACATTTTATACATAATCTGAATAAAGACGTTTTGCTAGGATAGGACAATATTTGGCTGAGGTATAACGTTATTTGAAAATCTGAAAATAAGTTGAAGAATTAGTTACTAAAACAGAAATATAAGAAATATAAATATTATTTTTCTTTAATGTAAATGTAGAAATATTAAAAATAAAAATACAAAAGCACACAAGTAAATTACTCAAACTTAAACCAAAATGAAATGGAAAATTATAAAATAAGTTGAAGGACTAATTACTAAAACAGAAATAGAAATAAAAGAAATATTATGTTTTCCTTATAAAAATAGAAATATAAAAACAAATACAAAAGCTTACACCTAAAATTAAAAATTGTAAATAACTGAAAATAAGTTGAAGCACTAATTACTAAAACTGAAATATAAGAAAAAAAATAGTTTTTCATAATATAAAAATAGAAATATAAACAACAAATAAAAATGTCAAAATCACATAACAAAATTACTAAAACCTCAACTAAAATGAAAATGGAATCTGAGGGTGCAAAAAAATATTAAGAAAATCGTCTTTAAAGTTGTCCAAATTAAATTCTTAGCAATGCAGGTTGCTAATCAAAAATTTAATTTTGAGATCTTTACGATAGTAAATTTACAAAATATCTTTATGGAACATGATCTTAACTTAATATCCTAATGTTTTTTTGAAAAATGTATCATTTTGACCCATACAATGTATTGTTGGCTATTGCTACAAATATACCTGTGCTACTTAAGACTAGTTTTGTGGTCCAGAGTTACATACGTCTCAAAAAAAAACCTTTTCTGGTCTGTCACCTCCATAGGTTTTGTAAGTATGAAGACCAAGACTTTAATGTCTGACTTGAAGTCCAAATATGCTGACAAATCTTGGAATGAGACCGTTCAGCTGGTCCGGAGATGTATGGTAAGGAAATTGCCTTCAAGAAATAGTGAATTTAAACAGGAATGTTCTGCGATTTATTCACTGTCATGTCATGTCCGTCTATTTTACTTGGAACAGAAAAGGAGATATTTAGCAGATGTCAGAGCTGATCTTTTCTGTTCACAGTTTTCAGCCACATGACTGGCATAGAGACCTGGAAGGTAAAACATCAACAGAACTGCAGCACAGGCCTGTTTCAGGCGAGGAATATTTTGATCCGTTTAAGAATATAGAGGGTTTGCACTTACATCATGATTTGGTCAGTTACCTGGATGTAGGGCCACACTGGCTATACTGAGATGTAAACAACAGCATGGATTGCAGGTTAATGTACTACTGAATATGTTGTTCTGTTAATTTATGTCTAAACTGTGAGAAAGCTGCTATAGAGGAGGAGTTAGTAAGCATGAAAGTGTGGAATATTTTGACAACTGAAGTTAATAGGTGGTAAAGATGCGTAAGAGTGGTATTAATTAAGATATTAGTCTAATATTTCCTGGTTTTAACCTAAATCTATAAATCCTGGTTTAGTTTGGCTAACCACAAACACCTTTTGTTTTGGCAATCTATAGTATTCCAAATGTTATAGTATTCCAAAAGTCGGAATTGTGAGATGTCACAATTACCTTTTAATTATTTTTAAAATCTCTTTTCTGTGGCAGAAGCAGACTTGCTTATACGGTATAATTTAAAACAGTGGAACATTCTAAATGGCTTAATATAAAAAAGCTTGTACTAAGGAATCAGATTCAGTATGCATGTTATTGATGATGTGTGCAATACTCAGGCAAGGAGATGAGCCCAGAATATGAACACAACAATTACACGTTACATTTTTTTTTTTGTAGTAGTTTATATTCTTGCATGTATGTTTTATACTTGCATATATTGAATTTGGTCCTCCAATATCACTGCATTGTTAATGTGCAATTTAGCATGTTGCGCTCATATTCTAGGCTCATCTGCTTGCCTGTATAGTATGTTTTATTAATAAGGTGTATACTGAATTTGGAGATTCAAAATCACAATATCATTTAGTGCATTAGTACTTAGTGCAAACCTGGTAAAAATAGCTGGCATTCAGCTTGTTCTGCTTTCCAGGTGGGTGTTTTTATAATATGTGATGCATGCTTTGGCTATATTAAAAGTACATGTTGATTCATCATCAAGCTCAGGATATTCCATATGGATTATTAGACCGTTTGGTGCTTGTGGTATAAATTGCCATCCTGCAGCTTTGACATTTTTCTAAACATCTCTCTTTGTTTTCCACGAAAGAAAGACTATCATACAGGTTAACAATGACATAAGGATGAGTAAATGATGATAGACCGTGTTTATACTACTTAAATTCGCATTACACATCAAGCCATATAGCATCATATATGCACGTGGGATTAAAGCAGGGTGATATCAAACGAAAGAGGTCAAGGCTGGGTCAATAACTGCGCATTAGAGTCCAAACTTAGGTCTCACAGACATCAGCCTCAGATTTTTGCTATTATGTGTGTGCACAACCCTCCAAATCTATTGCAGATGTGCAGCTTAAGTCTGTTGCAGATTGCATAAATCAGTGCCAGAATAATATGCAAACAGCAGGTCGCTCTCCAGAGCGATGATTAAATCTGAGTTTCTCTGAGCGGCTGTAAGGTGCATAATGGTCTGTGTTGGTTGGAAAGTCACTGCACGATATGCTCAGGGTTATATGTTTCCCTCTGAAGGTAATTTCTCAGTATTGCTGTGATGAAACAAAGGTGAGGAATGTTTTTCTTCGTAGGAAAAAACAAAAGGAGACGACAGAGTTTGTGAGCCGATCGCTACATGTCTTCAGAAGATCAACGAGGTGCTCAACGGTGAGGATGTCCTTGAATTAAACTCTAACGTTGCTCTGTGAATAAAAAATGTCTTTTTCTCTGTCTCTTATATTTGTTATTTCTGTTTGGTCTGTAGTGTCCTCCTTGACAGCAATGGTGTCCAGACTCGAGATGATTGCCAGACAAAGAGGGTTTGAGCCTTTTCTACATGCAGATATTGTATTTATATTACAACTGTTTTTTTTATGCGTTAATATTAGATAATCAGCAGGGAAATCTTTGCTGAAAGTCGTGATGAAATATAAATTAATGTGTTTTCTAAATGCATGTATTTGTTCTTTTTGTGAGCGCTTCATCCATCTATTTTATTTTATTTTTTTAATTGAGCTTGTAATTTTTAATCATAACTATCTAACAAATGATGGAATGAAGTCCTCACCCAATTTTTTTTTTCTCTCTCTCCCCAATCCTCAATTTTGTTCAGGTGTAACTTTGGAATAAATGTTTTGTTAAAACCAAGTATATATAATTTATTTATTTATTTTTTTTAGAAAATAGATTTTAAAAATCTGATATAAATTACAATTTTATTTATTTATCTATTTATCTTTATTTATTTTGTTTTTATTTTTTGTCTGAATAATTAAATTAATAATTAATTAATTTAGTTTAATAAACCTAATCAAATTGACATTTGACCTATTTTTCAAATTTAATGAAAACATCCCAGCGCATCTTCTGGCGGGTTTTCCCAGATCGTTTTTAAATTATAGTTTGTTTTGTTTTTTTTCTTACATTATGTATTTATTTATTTATTTTCAGTTTTAGTATTATTTTAGTTTTTATTTAATTAGAGAGTTTGTGTGTTTTGAATTGGCCATTTTGGTTTTAAAGGTTTTATTTTAATTTAAGCTTATTTATTTTATTTTATTTATTTGTCCATGCTTTTGTCATTGTTATTAGTTTTTTCTACAATACTCAATTTTGCTCAGGTGTAACTTTGGAATAATTTTTTTATGTTTTCTTTTTTTAAATATAAATTACAGTTTATTTATTTTTGTTTATTTTATTTTAATTTTTAGTCTCACCCTAAAAATGCCAGAGGCAAGCATGGTGTTAAACAAACAAACAACAAACACTTGGATGTATGTCACAATGCGGAAGAAATTTAAGTCAGAACTATCTTGTACAACTAATTGAAAAAGTGTAGATTATTCTGGAAAACCTGTCTGAATACAGTCAGTATTTTTGCAATTCCGCGCATTGCAACCAGAGATATAGAAATTACACCTTTAACTGATCATTCATCTGAAGTTTCAGTGTTTTATTGTTTTTTCAGATTGTGCTCTCACATAGACATTTCTCACAATTTAATACTTTGTCAGTATTTTAAAACCTTGGATGAGTTTCAGATTTTGTTACTGTTCCTTAAAACTCTTTGTGCAGTTGTTTCTTGTCATTTTAAGCTGACAGACTCCTGGTTTTTGTAGATTGGGGTCACATATGAGTCCCACAGAGACTGTGTGTTACCTGACAGCAGACCTGTTTTACATCGAGGTGGTGCTGCTGTCGGGGGGACGAGTGGAAGATGTGAGGGTGGCCCATCATGGCGAAGCTCCTGTGGTGAGATAATGTGCTTATAAGTTTGCGGAAAAGATTCTGTGAAATGCATTAACGTGGTTTGGTTTTGTTTGTAGTCCAGCCCATCACTCCTTCAGTTGTTAAGGTAAATAGAAATGATGTTTGATTCAAGAGAAACATGTTTTGAATTTAACTGGTGTTGGAGTAAGAATAGTTATTGTATTCCCACAGGATGAAGAAATTTCAAGAGTTCTCTCTAAAGTTGGACGACCTTGCTTCTTTTTACAACATCCCAGGAGACAGGTATTTTCTTCTGATTTCTGATTTTATCATTTATACTACTAGTATATTTGTCTAATAATGAGTGTGCTTTGGCAGTGATGTCAAGATTAAAATCTACACCTCTCTTCGGCACCTGGAAACCGACCTCTTCAAAATATCCCATTTACCAAGGTGTGGGAAACTAATGCTTTACGTGTTTCTGAAGATGAAATTCTATTATCATATAATTCAGTGAACAGTGCCTCCTCTAGGTCTTTGAGAGAAAGTGACCTTCACGTTGACCTCATTATGAACGGCAGGATTGGAAACGTCCAATCAGGCAAAGAGGGTACGCAAGCGAAAAATTTGAGTGTTTGATCAGCATGTTTTATGTCATAATATTAAACTGTTCTCTAATGTGTCCTTCCTCACAGGATCTCCACTGACAATCAAGTACTACATCAGTCCATTAGATGTGCTTATGGGGTTGTCAAGCACAGGTAAACTGTAAACGGTACCTTCTAATCCAGTGTTGTTTTAGTTTTTATATATGTGATGCGATCTAGGAAACCCAACACATGGTGAAATTTTACCTTTTTGAGGTTTTGATACCATATGAAAGCTGGGTTCAAGCCCTTTCCAAAGCTGTTTTTATTTTGTCCATAGCGTAGTCTCTGGACTTTTGATCATCCCTTCTATGTTTAGATGGCATGAATAGCGTACCTTGTAGTTTACATTTAGAAAAGCGAGCGCAGCGCAACTGTTGGCACACTGTGCAAATAAGACTGTCATTGGTCTCCTCCTCTTTAGTAACTTCATCCAATCCTTCATCTCTGGATGTGAAATTGTCCATTATAACATAGTTTAGGGCACTGACATCACCAAGATTAAGCAGATTGAGACGAGAAAGATCGTTTCAGTCTTGCGCTCTGCGATCTTACAATATTAAAAAATAAAAAAGTAAAACTTTGCATGCCATCGTTTACACAGGCCTGGTGGGGAATGTGCATTGATATGCCTTTACTAAATATGTTACGTGGTTTATTTTGATAGGTTAACTGTTTTGTGGTGTTAAGGGAAAGCACCTCAGCAGCACGTTCTTAACATAAGAGAAAGACACCGTCATTTCTGCTTGCTGCAATAAATTGCTGTTTTTCTGCACTAAACAAGTGAATTTTGGAGAGATATTTTCAGAGATGATAGACAAGATGTTACAGAATAATAATTTAATTTAATGATTAAATTAAATTAATTAATTTAGTAATTAATTAGTTTAATTTAATTAACCTAATTTTGCCAAAAAAAAAAGACATTTGGCCTATTTTTAAATTTCCTGAAAACGTCCCAGCGCAACATCCAGCGGGTTTTCCCAGATTACATAGAGTTTGAACATTATTGCCTTTTAAAATTGTAGTTTTCTTTCCTTTTTTTTTTTGTGCTTTTGTCATTTTTATGTATTCATGTATTTATTTTCAGTTTTAGTGTTAGTTTAGTTCTTATGTGGAGTTTACGTGTGTTTTGAACTAGCTATTTTTTATTATTAATTTTAATTATTATATTTATTAGTTTTATTAGTGTTTTATTTATTTATTTATTTTTTGGGTTTTTTTTCCATTTTTTTTATTTTTAGTAGCTATTTTATTTCTGTTAGTTGCCAGCGCAGCATTTGTAACTTCTTTAAATGTAAATTGTTTATCCAGTTTTTTTATTTTATTATTTTACTTTTTTTTTTAAGCTTTAGCTCAGTTAACCAAAACTATTTTTGACAGTTTGTTTTAAATTTAGTACACAACACTGTTCTAATCAGTCCAATCAGAGATAATTATATAATACCCAGTAGCATCAGTGTCAGTGTATCACTGAAATACTATTTTAGTTTTTATTAATTTTTTTTTTTTTTTGGGGTTTATTATTGTGTGTATTAGCTTTAGTAATTTTAGTTTTCTCTTTATTTCTAGTGGTTTTTTTTTTTATTTGTTTAGAAGTTTTTTGTTTTTTTTTTTCAATATAGTTTTGAATTTATCAGTTTTGAATTTTTATATAGATGAGGTTAGCAGTGGCCAGGTTGCTCTGGTAACAGTGGGAAGCAGTGACGCCTGTCACAAGCTGCAGATGGAATCGCTGATCTCTTCTCCACCTCAGGTCGACTCTTTCGGGTGAGTAGTGGAGTGTTTCATACCAGATGTCTTTAAAAATTGTGATTATCGCCTAATGGTTGGGGATTTGGGCTGCTAATACAATGGTTGCATATTCAAGTAGAGACTGCCAAGGAAATGGGAAGTAGTAGTCACCCCAGATAAAGGCTTTTGACCCTTCCCAATTCCCTTTACCACCAGTCTAGCTCAAGAGAGAAGAATCAGTGGTGCAATATTGATTTTTCTGACCCTTATTATGTCAACCAAGATAAAATCTTTTATTTTTCTGTGCTTTAGGTTTCCAGTGTTTCAGCCGCTCACTGAATCCTGCTCAGAATTACTCCCGGCCACCTTTCTTCTCAAACTACAGCCACCGTTACCCATGCTTATTTCCTTCATAGAGAAAATGGGCGAAATCACAGGTGCATTACACACCGAGACACTTAAAAATAAATTGAATAACCATATTTCCCCAGTAACCAGTCTCCTATCATTACTCAGGTGGTGTTGTAGCTGAGAAACCCCAGCAGGTGGAGCCTCTACCTCAACTTCTGATGAAGACCTGCAAAATGCTGAACTCAAAGATCTGGACTGAAGGGGTTCAGTTTGTTGTGGTCTGTTTGCAATTCAGCCCACCAAACTTTACATAAACAAGCATGCTTTGCCTTGCCATGATAATTATATACTGCAAAGAGAGATTACAGGATATTCAGAACTTTTGTTTGGTTCGTTACTGGCTACTGTACATTAATTTTACATGTCATTCTTTGCTGCTAGATGTTTATTTTTGGTCAGCAGAAACTGACATTCATTGATTTGCTCTTCTCTGTTTCGGTCTTATTTACCTTGGTTACGGTCTTTAATGTTTCTCAGCCTTTGCCCTCCTCGGAGTACCACAGTTATGTGTTCCCTGGGGCCGAATGGGGCCGAGAGTCCTGGAAAGGGGCCTTAATTCACACAGTCCCCTTCACACACCCCGGCCACGTCCCTGCCTTACTGGATATCCTTCGCCATCAGTCTGCCATCAACGTCCTGCTGGCAAGCTGTTTCAGTAACCACAACCACCACATAGGTTATTAATACAGCTTATTCATGCATTCAGCTGGCAGTAGACTGGCAGCGCATTCTCCTGGCCTTCTCAGACTCATTTGCCGTAATTTAAAATGAAGCTTTTGCCTTCTCGCTTTTCATATACTAAAGATGCTGGCTTGCTATATGGCCTGAGATGTGAGATCCTTCCAGAATCAGACCACAGCCTTTCTGTTACATTCAGCCTTGATGATGATAACCACCTGGCTGTTCGTAAGGACCATTACACTATATTAAAAATATTTAATGCGTGCAGCAGATTCACTATAGTATATATTCACTATTAAGCAAATTCACTGCATGCTATCTGAAATGTGTTTTGCATCATATTTTGGCACAAATGGAATCCTGTGGAAACTAGTCAGCATATGCACAATTAAAAAAAAAAAAAATGTCTTTTTCTGTGTTAGTTCAGGTGACGGTGGTGGATTCTCATCAGATGAGCTGCAGGCTTCTGATGCCTGATTTTGTGGATCATAAATTGGACGACTACATTTCCAGAGTCCTTACGCGGTGCGTCCAACATTTTGCATCACTTTTGCACATGCTCACTAATTAGGATATCCTTTTTGCATTTAAGAACTGTTATGCTTAACTATATCAATAACAAACTCAAAATTTAAAGAGTTAATTCGTGCAAAAAAGAAAATTGGCATCAGGTGTCCAACCTGATGTCATTCCAAATTCATAACTTTCGTTCATCTTCAAAACACAAAGATATTTTTAATGAAGCAAGAGAAACTTGTTCACCTAAAACTTTGTTTCAAGAAGTTAAAGCCTGAAGATTGTAAAAGAAATCCATATTAATGGAACGGTTTAATCTGAGTCTTCCAAATTGACATGATCACTTTGTATGACAGAATTATTTTAGGCTTTTTTTTCCACATGTGACCCTGGACCACAAAAATGTTTAATAAATAAGGTTTCCATTGATGTATGGTTTGCTAGGATAGGATAATATTTGGCAGAGATACAACTATTTAAAAAATCTGGAATCTGAAAATCACCTTTAAAGTTGTCCAAATGAAGTTCTTAGCAATGCACATTACTAATTAAAAATTAAGTTTTGATATACAGTCATGGCCAAAAATATCGGCACCCTTGCAATTCTGTCAGAAAATTGTTGCAGTTGCAAATGTTTTGGTACTCGCATGTTTAAATTCTTTGTTTGTTTGTTTGTTTGTTTGTTTGCTTGCAGTGGAACAACACAAAAAAAACAAGAAAAGTAAAATCTGATACAATTCCACACAGAACCCAAAAAATGCACTGGACAAAGTTATTGGCACCCTTAACTTAATATTTGGTAGCACCCCCTTTGGAAAAAATAACTGAAATCAATCGCTTCCTGTAACCATGAATGAGTTTCTTACACTTCTGTACTGGAATTTTGGGCCACTCTTCTTTTGCAAACTGCTCCAGGTCATTCAGATTTGAAGGATGCCTTCTCCCAACTGCTGTTTTGAGATCTCTGCACATGTGTTCTATGGGATTCAGATCTGGACTCATTGCTGGCCATTTCAGATCTCTCCAGCGCTTTGTTTGTAACCATTTCTGAGTGCTTTTTGAACTGTGTTTCGGGTCATTGTCCTACTGGAAGACCCATGACCTCTGGTGGAGATGCAGCTTTCTGGCACTGGCCACTATGTTGTGCCCCAAAATTCTTTGGTAATCATCAGATTTCATGAGGCCGTTCACACAGTCAAGGCATCCAGTGCCAGAAGCAGCAAAGCAACCCCAAAACATCTTTGAACCTCCACCATGTTTGACTGTAGAGACTGTGTTCTTTTCTTTAAAGGCCTCATTTCTTTTTCTGTAAACAGTGCCATGATGTCCTTTACCAAAAAGCTCTACTTTTCTCATCTGTCCACAGTACGTTCTCCCAGAAGGATTGTGGTTTTGTCATATAAGTGCTTTTTTATGCCTTTGTGTCAGCAGTGGTCTCCTACCATAGCGTCTTTTTTCATTCAGATAGCGACGGATAGTGCGAGCTGACGCTGTTGTACCCCGTGTCTGCAGATCAGCTTGAATTTGTGTGGAAGTTAATCGGGGTTCTTTATCCACCATTCAAACAATCCTTCATTGTAATTTTTCATTAATTTTGCTCTTCTATCCACGTCCAGTGAGGTTAACTACAGTGCCATGGGCTGTAAACCTGTTGATATTAATAAGCACGTGAATACCAAAACATTTGCAATTGGAACAATTTTCTGAGAGAAGTATTGCATTTTCTCTCAGAATTGGGTGCCGATATTTTTGGCCATACAAAATATTTTCATGGAACACGATCTTTACTTAATATTTTAGACATAGGCATAAAAAAAAAAGATCATTCTGACCCATACAATGTATTGTTGGCTATTGCTACGAATATACCCGTGCTACTTAAGACTGGTTTTGTGGTCCAGGGTCACATATAAACATTGATCACATAAGAAATGGTCAACCAAAGCTCAAATGTGTTTGCTTGACATGTGGAGGATGGGAAAACTCTTAGGTTTCATTCAGAATACCCTCTTTTGTGTTTCAAAGATGAACTAAATCTTATGGGTTTGTAACATGAGGGTGAATAAATGATACAATTTGCATTTTTTTTGGTGGAATTATCCCTTTAAAGGAAAAAGTGGTTTCCACTGAATTTAAACGCTCTTATTTATAGAGTCTAGATGTTCCATGTTTGCTAAATATTTTGCTTTTACCTTCCTGTAAACATGTTGTTCTCTCAGATTTTATGTTTAAAGCAATTCTTGATGCCCAGAAAATATGTATGAATGATTTAAAGTGAGCCTTGTCCTAGACTGCTTCTTGTTTTCTGGAAACTCCCTCTTTTCATGAATCATCCTTCACCCGTTTGTTTTTCTTTCCAGATGCATGTCCATCCCTATTACGATGAGAGCCATACGCAGGAAAGTGGCTGGCCGGACGTTACCTCTAGCCGACAGAGAATCCTCTGTTGCGGTGGAGAGCACCTCAACTCCCCACTCTGATCAGTCTGTTCCCGATATCATCAGTGCTGTCTACCCATCTGCCTCTGTTTCCCGTGAGGCCGTTAAGGATGAGAGCATGGCCTCTCCTCCAGGCTACTATGTTATGTCCGTTGCTGCCCCAGTGGCTGATAATGCGAATACAGATGTTGTTGCTAACCGTTCCCCATGTGCTTCTCTGGGTGTCTATTCACATTGGGCGACCAGCGGACTTCCTGCAGAGCTTCTATGAGAAGAGGTTTTATAAGAGTATTTTAAGAGATTACTTACACTATTTTAATCAAATCTTAAATAAAGATGTTATATTAAAGCTTATAGAAAGCGGTTTATCCCATGAATGCAAGTCTGACTACATGAAGTCAACACGAAATCAGCTGTTCCTGGTATAGTGTGCATGATTCATCAGTGTGCATTTATTTTAGAAAGGAAAAAAAAAACTTGTCTTCATTATTGACTGAATTACAAAATAGTTTTTATTACTAAACAAATTGCAAAATGCTGCATTTTTAAATGCATTTATTTCATGCATGGATTGTTTCTGACAGCACTGCAGAAGCTAGCTTTTAGTTGTCCATGGGACACCTTTAGCATTTCTGCCAAGTTTGAAAATTAACACTCCACCAAATGTGTTAAAAAAAAAAAAAAATAGGCTTTGGCAAAGTATATGAAACTTAGTTACTTGCCAGTTGGTGCAATTTATTGAATTGCCTTTTGGAAAACGCAATAAGTACCAACCGTCTTCCCAAATGTGTAATAAGAATCATTTATAAATCTGTGCTCAACAGAAGAGATACTCTTCCTGTGGTTTTTCCACCAAACTAGATCTGGAAACTCCTTCCTGCGATATTCACAAGTAAAGTCTGCTTGTACTTTGTGGTCCAGTATGATGGTCCAAGAATTGTATTATCATTTCAATGCTTAAGCCCCCTTTAAAAATTAATTATCTAACAGTACAAAATAAAACATCCAACCAAGTGCCATTTTAACTAAGAATATTTAAAAAGGTTCATAAATACATGTAGCATCAAGGAATATTTTCCATGAGATAATGTGAAGCACATGCAGAGCATTCAAGTTCAGTTAATACAGGCACACAACTAAAATAATGCGTATCCTGCTCGAAATGTCACATCAGGACATGTGGGAACAAAATGTGCAGTGGACATTTTTCTTTATTAACATGAAAGGTTCTTTTAAAGTTAAAGTTAATTTTAAAGCACTGCATACAGCAACACATTGCCCTAATACAGTTTGATAGCTGTGTTACTGTAATGTCAATACATCTGGATGCAGTACTGTTTGGCTGTAATACAGTACTTCAAAAGAACTATGATGCTAACTGTTATAAATGTGACCTATAAACATCAGTTGCATTGCTTCACTGCAATTCACAATCCTCTCCTTTGGCCTCATGGTAATGCGCCCATTGTATGCGACGTTCAGAATCTTGCCGGAAATAGTAGGTCATCCATGTACTTTTCGCCTAATCTTTCATGAGTACTTTGATTTCAGACATATTTCTGTTTTTCTCATACTATGTAGTAGGGAGCAGTGTTTGGGAAAGTTACTTTTAAAAGCAATGCATTACAATATTGTGTTACTTAGTATCTATTTTTATGGAAAGTCATCTGTTTTGAGTACTGTGATTTCAGACATCTATTTTTCACCTACTATTTTGTAGGGAAGAGTGTTGGGGACTTTTAAAAGTAATGCATTGCAATATTGCATTACTTCTTTTAAAAAGTAACTAATCCTGTTGCTTGGTATCTATTTTTATGGAAAGTAATCTCTTATGAGTACTGTGAACTCGGACATCTGTTTTTCACCTACTATTTTGTTGGGAAGAGTGTTGAGGAAAGTTGCTTTTAAACGTAAACAATATCGCATTACTTTTTAAAAAAGTAACTAGTCCTGTTACTTGATATTTATTTTTATGGAAAGTAATCATTTATGAGTACTGTGATTTCAGACATACTTCTGTTTTTCACCTACTATTTTGGAGGGAAGTGTGTTGGGGAAAGTTACCTTTAAAAGTAATGCATTGCAATATTGTGTTACTTCTTTAAAGAGTAACTAATCCTGTTACTTAGTATCTTTTTATGGAAAGTAATCTTTTATGAGTACTGTGATTTCAGACATACGTCTGTTTTTACCTACAGTAGTAGGGAATAGTGTTGTGGAAAGTTAATTTTAAATGTAATGCATTACAATATTGTGTTACTTCCTTAAGAAGTAAGTAATTGTTACTTTTTATGGAAAGTAATGTATTAAGTTACCGTTGCATTACTATTTTTCATCTTTCACATTATTTATCATTTAATTATTGCAGGTTTGCGTCATATTCTTAGTTTGCATTTCATTGTTTCTATTTTGAGGAATACTGAATCTTTTTGTGCCGTGAGATGAGTAAATGCATGTTGACATTTAGTCTAGAACTATAGCAACATCATGTTCACACGTTGCACGCAACGCCTCTGCACTTACTCCCAATTTCTCTCAACATAGCAACATGAGAAGTGTCAGTCAATACTTGGGAAAACAGTAACTGACCTTACTTTTATGAAAAAGTAACATTTTATTCTGAATTAAAAAGTAATGCATTATTTTTCCAGTTACTTGAAAAAGTAATGTGTTACACAACACTGGTGACGATTGAGATGACATCACAGTAGGTCATTTTCAGTACCTGATGCCACCGTTATGAAGGCATATGGCTGTTAGTAAAATTTTCAGCAATAAAAACTACAAATGCTACCTTTGGGGAGTCTGAAGCATGAATGTGGCCTTCTAATTCTGTGTTTAATATGACTCAAACCTCAGATTTTGCAACGTCAATATCTGACCTTTAAAGTTGTCTCCAAATCTCGGGTTTCACGGCCGTTTTCAAAACCACATTTAAAGCAGCTGGCTTAAGGTTTTCTTCCTGTTGTTTTCAGTATCACATCTGCACATGTGTCTCTGTGTGTGCCAGCCTGCATCAGTAGAGCCCCAGAGACAGGAAGTAGATAGCGTTCTTGGGTTGCATACCGTCGAGGCAGAGCGCTTGGCTGTAAAGGCTTTCTCTGGCTTGGCATTTGACCTCAGTCCAGACAGCCAGCAGACCGCTGATTGGTACCATGCAAGCCAAACAGACCAGTCGAAAGTAGACGCTAAAAGTTCTCTCAAACCCGCTTCCAAGAAAAATAACTTTTGTGCAACTCGGCATGTTTTGACTCTGCTCAGATCTGCATTTGATAGATGAATAATAAATGAATACATAATTAACAACAGCCATTGCCATTTACAAAGATCTTTATAAAAATGTGTGGTCCGGACATTTGGCCATGTATATTGTCCCAGAATAAAGTTGTAAGATCTTTGACATCAGCCTGTTCACCTTTGAATTTGACAAAGAGAGAGATGTTGACTTGTAAAACGATACGTGTCCACCCATTCAGGGCCACCAGCACAAAAAACAATGTCAGCACTTGCAAACAATAAGGAATTTTGTATTGTCGCAAGAACATAAAGGTCACAGGCGTTTACTAATTGATGGGAGTTTCATGGAAGTAATTCCTAGACAAAAATACCCTTGTGTATGATTCCTGTTTTGTTCGGTGTAAAAGGTTTCCGTTAATAGTCCCAGATGGCTTTATTCTGCACAGGAAGCCTAACTCACAATAGAACACACGGTAAGGACACAGACTAGTTCGGTTTAAAAGGAAACATGTCCTGCCACTGATATTAATATATTATTTTATTAATGGCCTCTTGAGTATAACACAATTCTGACATGTACCCATACTCAATTCAGTTCATATTAATGCAAAACTTTTATAAAGTGACATATGTGTTCATAGATGCATCTGCACTGCAATGTCGATTACTGTATTATCACAGAACTGACTGTACTTTTCTAAACCCTTTTGGCAATGTGTTTTCATCAGATTTTCAAGTTTTTGCATGGCACTACTTTCTACTGTTTAGAAAGGCTTAAATTCATGGCATTGAATGATGCAAAAAAACTTTAGAAAAGGCTGTTTTCACTACTGGATGCTCAGGAGGATGTGTGGCATTTTAAATAGGGGGTCTCTTTAAAGCTGGTCCAGCCCCTCCATCACATTCTCGTATAGTCGCAGTGCAAGTGAGTTCATGTGGTTAGTTTCTCTTCACACATCTGTCGGAACCGCCCGCTCGACATCTGCGCAACTTCTCTCCAATAATGGTCATTTTTCTCAGCGAAAAGATTGTTGTCAGCTTTCGCCAGGACTGCTGGATTCCGCGTCTGAATGTTGCGTTATAAAGAAGACGTTGTCTTTTCCCATAATGGAGCTATATTTTGTGTGCTCGAGGACTTTCCCCGTGTAATCTGACTGCTTTAGATTTGTTATTGGGAGGAGAGACTATGTGTTCTTCGGGATGGGTGCGAACAATGGCAAACAGTGTGGAAGCGAAGGTAGGTGATCTCCAAAAACTAAAACACTGCACTTTCTGTGAAATTAAACATGAAGTATCGCAAATGGCGGTTTTGGTTGTAGAAATAAAGATACAGAGCTGCCTTGGATGAGTTGCAATAAATTGAGCACATTTTGGTGCTGTTTAAATGAGTAATGAGGGGGAGTTGTGTGGCTTGGTTGATTTACATTTATTTGTAATGGTCCAAAGTAAAATTTACTAACAAATTAAATAAAGCCGGTAAACTTATAGGATGTGGCTGGTTGAAGCTAAAACATAAGTAATTGTAGTAACGCCCATAAAATGTGGTATTAAAAAAAATACTACCTGTCAAGTCATCCTGAGACGCACTTGTCTCTGTGAGGCGCTGTTAAACAGCAAAAATCTGACTGCGGTCCCCGCGTGTTATCAATAGAAAAACGTGGGGGCGTGGTTACCTGGCAAATGTATCTTCGTCTGTCAAGACTAAACCACGCCTACACGAAGTTATATCAATTACAGACCACGCCCACCACTATTGGAACGATACAGGCCACACCCACTATGAAATACAACCTCGCAGATACAACACAACAAATTTTTTTTTAACAAGAAATTCTCTAATTCTCTAGAAAGTGTCTAGGATTTAAGTCAGTTTAATTGTTAAAATTTTTAGTACTCTTATAGCTTTTGAAGCCAAAACAATGATTTTTCAACAAGCCTCTTATTTTAAATTCCCATCTTCTTTCTGCTGCAGGTACAGTTAGGACAGTGTTATGTTAGTAGCCTATCAATGAGACCATGTTATAGTTTTTATTAATTTAATTTATTATTATTTTTTTTTTTACATTTTTACCTTAGAGCTCTCATCTTGCATTTTTAAAATTAGCTTTAGTAATTTTGTTGTTTTTGCCTTTTTTATAAGTGTTTTTTTAATGTCTACGTAGTTTCTATGGATTTTTTTACTTAAGTTTTTTTTTTATTATTATTATTTATTTTAGTAAATCATGCTAAGCTACATGAAAATGAGAAATGTTTCCATGGCAGCTAGCTGAAATAAAATAAGTTTTATTTTTTTATATTTTATTTTAGCTAATGTATTTTATTTGAAATAACGTTTTTATGGGTTAGTTAACCCTGGGTTAGCACTGGATTTACACTTGTTATCAGTCACATGACAAAGTCCCAGTCACATGACAAATATTCTGCATGCTCATGAAGTAAAGATGGTATCCGGGGTGTTTTGTTTCAAATGGAAATCCTAACAGATACCTTTCTTCAGGTATTGTACACTTCCTATCCATGGGAAATAAGGGTAATATTTGGGAAACCTGTTTGGTAACACTAATCATTTGTGTAACTTTATATGGTACCACTAGCAGCACAAAGTAGATGTTTTTGCACAGTTCTGATCCTAGAAGTAACAGCTGATATTTACAAACAGTGTTGAGCTCCTTCACACCGTATGATGGTCTCGTGCAGATGTGTGTACTTTATGCAGTTTTCAGTAAAACTCAGCACTTGTGGGTGTGTGAAACTGCTCTCATTCAGTTCTCTCTGGTCTTGTTTACACCTGCCACTCACATCTGTCTTGTGTGATTTGATCACAAGCGGTCAAGTGAAACAGATCACTGTGTACCTGATAATGAAGTGTCTCAAACGCACTTCCTGTGAGCACTTGTGATTGAATTTAGTGGGGAGGATGTCTGATTTTGTAACTCACCACTACTTTACCCTCACCATAAACATGATGATTTAAGCTAAATATAAATCTAACCAACATCTTGTTTTAACTGAGATCTGCACCTTTGCGGTCTCTTTCTAATTTTAAAAGACCAGTTAATGGATCTAAAACTGATTTACTATGCAAGTACAAGTGTGTTCATTCAACACGTTTGCATTTTCTTTAAAATGGTGTGCAATTACTACGGAAGCTTAACTAAAGGTAATTACAACTTTTTAGCTCACAATTCAGATTTTTTGCAAATGCAATTTTGCATCTCACAATTTTCTTCTCTTAATTGAGAGTTGCAGTTGCAGTTTTGACTAAATTTGCAGTTGTGCAAGAATTATGAGACAAACTCTGAATTGCAAGAAATAAAAGAATGTAAACTCAAAATTATTATAATAATATAAACTCACCATTGCAAGATATGAAGTCACAGTTCTGAGAAGAAAAGTAATGCAAATGCAAATGCAAATGCAAAAAAAAAAAAAAAGTTAGATTTGTGAGATAAAAGTCCTACCTTTTTTTATATAAATCCAACGTTGGAAATAGGCTTTCATGCATTACAGAAATATAAGTTAAAATACATCGCTTTTTTTTTTTTTCGTTTGGACCACCGTGATCTAAGCAGGTGCAAAGTGTTTTTGGAAGAAAGATACTAGTTATGCAAATATAACTGAATGAACTTCTTACTCACTGAAAAGTTTAAATGCAAAGTCAAACTCTTGTTTTTGCAGTCATACCAGATATCATGTGGCATTTTAGTGCAGCAGCACAAATGTGAAGTTGATATTGCTTAATGGTCTAAACAATGCCAAATAAAACATTCTGGCTCTGTAACACTATTTACTGCATATGAAATACACAGATATACATTATGCATCTGGGACTCTGCAATCTGTTCTTAGGTTTGACCCTGATTTTGAATTTCTCTTCAGGCCTGGCTAAATTCTCCTTGTGCTTTGCATAAGCACAGGACAGGAAACATATGAAAGCTTTTGAGAAGTTGTTTTCCAGACCAGAAAACAATTATGTCTCCCCTCAGCCTTGGCTCTTTTGATAACTCTGTTTCTGCTGCAGCTCATGGTGATTTCAGCTCAGTGGGAGAGTCAAGTGGTGTGTTCATTAAACTCCCTCACCATCACCCTCTGGAATCAACAGATGAATATGTACCCCTGTCATTTAGGAAAACAACATGGATCCTAGAGAAACCCCTTAAGTAGTGAGGCTCCACTGATCTTTGACCACGAAGACACATGTGGAGAAGAACAATGACATTGGACAACTATAATATACTGTAAAATCCTGATTACATTCATTCCAAACTATGTTAAACAGTACAGACAAGCTTCAAACTGTCATTTGCTTCCCTCTAGATACCCAAAAAATTAGCTGAAAATGTACTCACGCTCAGGTCATCCAAAATGTAGATGAGTTTGAAATGCGTCATTGGACGCATTTCACAGCAATTTCACAGCAATGGATCCTCTGCAGTGAATGGGTGCCGTCAGAATGAGAGTTCAAACAGTTGATAAAAACATCACAATAATCCACAAGTAATCCACACCACTCCAGTCCATCAGTTCACATCTTGAGAAGACATAAGCTGTGTTTGCTGCATTTTTTGGTGAACTACTCATATAAAGACTCTTTTAAGATTCGCTTAAGTGTCCAAATATGTTCTGTGGCCTCTGGGTAGATTGTCTTTTATGAATGCAGGGCGTGTATTGTCTGCGAATGGGTATAAATCACGGCAAATGTGGCAATGTGTGCTTAGGACAGTCCTTCTCATTTAAGCTCCATCTGGAATACTTAGGAGTGTTTGAAATTTCCATTATAGAGGAAAAGAGCTCTAATATGACTTATGGATTAGGGTCATTGGATCAAAAGCAGAACTGGCCACTCGGGCCATGAGTGATGGACCGTTTGTGAAAATTCGAAGGAAATCTCTTTGTCATTTCTCCCTTCACGTGATGGGAAATGGCTGTGCTTGGGATGGCAAACGACTGACAGCTTAATGAATCAGATTTATTTTCACAGTCAAGCAGAGCTCTTTTCTTCCTAGTTTAGGAGGAGAAAGTGGAAGACTTTTGGATTTTCCAGCTGTCAGTTTTTACAGGTCAGAGTTCAGTCAAAGTTCAGAGGCAGTCTAGAGGAAAGACAGATCTCAAATCAATGATATCTGGCAATCTTAAAGGACTAAGCTGCTGTGCTTTTGGTTGCTAGTTTTAGCCGAATCCCACTGTATCAGATGATGGATCTCATAAACTTTGACGTCTTCTCTCTAGCCCATTGGTAGTTTTGTATTGCATTCTCATCTTCGCATTTAAAGGAGAAGTCCACTTCTGAAACAAAGATTCACATATAATGCACTCACCCCCTTGTCATCCAAGATGTTCATGTCTTTCTTTCTTCAGTCGTAAATAAATCGTTTTTTGAGGGAAACATTTCAGCATTTTTCTCCATATAATGGACTGATATGGTGCCCCGATTTTGAACTTCCAAAATGCAGATTAAATGCGGCTTCAAACGATCACAAATGCGGTTGTAAACGATCCCAGCCGAGGAAGAAGGGTCTTACCTAGCGAAACGATCGGTTATTTTCATAAATAATACAATTTATGCACTTTTTAATGTCAAACGCTCATCTTGTCTTAATCTGCCTTAATAGATGAGATCCTTCTTCCTGAAAAAAATCCTGAAATGTTTTCCTCAAAAAACATTATTTTCATACAACTGAAGAAAGAAAGACATGAACATCTTGGATGACAAGGGGGTGACTACATTATATGTGAATCTTTGTTTCGGAAGTGGACTTCTCCTTTAAAGACTGCAGATACAAATATTTGTTCAATTATGAGTGTTCATAAGCTGTCATGGAAAAACATCTCAAATTGTCAGAATTTCCATATAAACAGCCTCATTCCATAAGTTATAACAATATAGCAAATGTTTTTACATGGTTTGGCTCTATATTGTTTTGCACTTCTATAAAAATGTATCATAAATTGCACATATATGTTAATATAAATGTTAGAAATGTTCAATTTAACTCAGTGTTACATTGTTTAATATTCATATGACAAATTTCCATTGAAAAAAAATATTGTAATTTGTTGATTTTAATTAGATCATTGGTGTTAAAGTTTTCAGATGGTTTTAAAACCATCTTAGACAATTTAATTTATGTGAGAGATTGTCACTCAATAGTATTACTGTCACTTTTTAGTCATAAAGTCAAAGTCATGGTTGGTAACAGTGTCATTAAATTAAATTAAATTAAATTAAAACAAACTTGCTATCAGTTTTATTGGAGAAAACAATCCTTAAAGGGGCAGTTCACCCAAAAATGAAAATTATGTCATTGTTTACTCTACGTCAAGTTGTTCCAAACCTACCAAAACTTTTTATGTATGTTTAAAGAAAGTGTGTGCATGTGACAATAAACAGGTGAGGGCTGACTACTCCATTTTCCTGTATTGTATTCATATCATAATATAAACTTCATGCAGTACTGAAAATTGATGTATGGCATACAACTGTGGCCTGCACTTGTATGCCATACATCATTTTTTAGTATTGAGAAAATTTCCTGTGCAGCAGTACCAAAGCAGATCTTTCAGCAAATATCTGTGGTTTCAGCTCGTGATTCTGAGTAAGAACGCTGCTGTGTCTCTTTTAGCAGCAAAGTAATAGAGTTTCATCATCCATTTTGATTAAAATGAAGACTTTAAGCTTTGTGAAAGCCTTGCCTAGCAACATCATAATAACAGCGTCTGTATCTGGTCGTTATTCAAGGCGTGCAAAGCACATGGGGTCCACTTGAGTCACGTTCTGCCGACTACAACAGGAACCGAAGCAGATGTTCTGGCTCACTGATGTCACCGCAACACGTCCACACAGCGGTAACGCCACGTTCGGCACGGGTCACGTTATTCTGCTGTTTTTCCGTCGTGACCGAGGCGATAAGGGTTCACGGAGTCATTCGATGCATCAGCGGTAATCTGACAGCTTGTTTGAAAGACCTTCACACAACAGCTTTACAGGGTGGACGTATGTTGGCAACTTGTAAAGGGGCGTTCACACATGCAGCGTTTTGCAATGACCGGCAATACGGCAACTCCGTGACCTCTCTATATGTGTGAAAACAGCGTTAGTAAGTGTTTCTGTGTGTTTGTTCCTGTATGGATGTGTGTTAAGAGCGAGAAGAGGAACTTGTTTACAGAGAGAGAACAGTGTTTGTGGGATGAAGGCTGTTGCACTGTGCTCACATGGAGCCACTTGTGGTTCAAGTTTATGACCTGACAGAGGATAAAGTGCCGTAACCCAGCCCTGCCAAATTAACACACATGCACAGACTCGCATCTTCTGTTACAGAAAGTGAGACCTTATGAAAGGACCTCAATTTCTTAATGCTTTGTATCATCTTGTCAAATTAAATATAGGTTAAAATGAGTCTGAAATGCATTTAAAATGGGTTTGACCAGTCATGACTGTTTCTAGAAACCATAGTAGGTCCCACATCCATTGCTTGAACCACACAATTTGCATATATCACCAATTTTGGGTGTCAATCTTGTATGTCTAGACTCATTACTTTTCATAAATTGAGAAAATCCCTGTTTTAAGTCAGTAAGTGCATCACATTTTGTTTTAATCAGCTTACACATTACTAAGTTTGTCATAGCTATATAGACATTCAGTTTTTCCTGTCGTTTAATACAAAATCTAATTTTAAAAAGATGAAGTGCTATGCGAAGGCTGTTAAAGACAGTATTGGTTATGACCAGATGGCAAATGCTAGACTAAGACACTCGTCTCCCATAAAACATTAGCCTTTATAGACATAGTGTTTCTTAAGGAAAGAGGGCGGTGTACTAATTCAGACAGCCAGTTCTTTATTCTTTCTCTTCAAACTGCGAGCAGTATTTTGTTGAAGATGGACACGGGTGGAGCTCTGAGGTTTTCTGACAGTTTGAGGATGCAGTGGAGTTTCAGTCACGAGCTTGTTAAAGGGGTCATGACATGAGAAATCAACTAGTGAAAAGTTTATTTTTAATGGCATCCCGGATCGTGTCAGAGCATGTTGTTTTGTAAACGAGGCACAGTGTCATGGAGTTCACAATGACACAATGATTAAACGATAAAGCGGTACTAGATCTGATTGCAGCTGCATCACAAACTGTAAGTAAATGATTTCATAATGCATTGTCTGGAAATAACTGCTTTATTTTGATCATGTTGTCAAAACACTCACATGCAATAGCGAGGGGGCACTGATACTGTTTCCTACGCAATGCCGTTAGTCAATCATAACAGTGGGCAATGACTGACTGAAGCCTTTTTTATGCAAAAGCTTTATTAACATTATAAGTAATCCTTAAGGAACATATTGAAATAATTAAAAAAAATCCATGTCCTGACCCCATTAATACTGTTCATTGGTTAAATGTGTGTCAGTCACAGAAAAATAAAAGGAGTGATCAATAGCATTGATTAAAAAAAACAAAAAAACAATAAACGATCTCCATGTAGACCAAACCGTAAGTTGTAGAGACTTGGAGGGATGGTGGTACTCACACCACCTACAACGTGGCCAAGTCTCACCCCAATCGGCCTGACGGGGGCGCTACAGTGATCAAAAGTACGAATCGCTCATAACTCCAAACCAGTGCAGGAAGATTCTCTGGAAAGCAAATATCAATAATTATCAAAAAAAAGTTGAAATTTCGACTCACCGTCACAAAGGGGCACCAAAATGTTTGAAAGAAAGGGCCACTTTTGGTAATTCCTATAACTCCTGAACAGAATGAGATATCTCCACCAAACTCAGAACACTTATGTAAGAGCTTAATCTGAGGACACAGGAAAAATTGCAGAGCTTTGACACTTGGTGGCACTATAAGAGAGAAAAACACGGTGTTGGTCCAAAGTGGCCGCCACTGGCTGATGAAGTTTGAGCACCAATTAGACAAGGTTAACGGTGGCCGATCAGAACAAAGCTCGGTCGGCCTGTTTGACTCATGGCCCCAAAGATCTGTGGGAAATTTGAAAGAAATCAGCCACTGTGGGGGGCAATATCACATTTTTCAACACCGTAAATGATTGTACATTGTGCGTTTTTTGGCACATACATGCAATATTCATATCATACAATACAACTCCTCATTCTGGACAACTTTGCCTCTAGAACCACTACTGTCAATTAAATCGTTTGTTAAATGATTAAGAAGGTGTAAAAAAGCTTTTGTAAACTAGTCCTAGGTTTTTCTGGAAAAAAAGCACTGCAGTGCAATTCTCTGGACTCTCTAGGTTAATAATTATCAAAAAAAAAAAAATTGAAATTCACTCTTTGGGAAGCTATAACGGGGTCGTTAATTTACCCAAAATCCTATAAAGCCTAAAGGAAAGCTCTAAACTTCACGAAACCTAGCGAGCACATGCGACAGGTGATTCTAAACAAGCATGCAAAGTTTTAAGGAGATCAGACCACAGCTGGTCCTATAATAGTCACAAACGTTAAAAAACAATATTTCTATGGAAAATTACCTAGTTTGGCAAAAATGCTTTTTTTAACTCATTGATTTAGGTGGCTAAAGCCAAAGATGAAACCAAAGCAGCACATCAATGGCAAAAAATGCTCAAAATTGGGTGCTCAAGAAAAAACAAACAAAAGTTGTGACACCACAGGCAATTTTTTTTTAAAAGATTTTATTTTTGGCCTTTGTTATGATAGGACAGATCATACAGGACAGGAAGCAGAGAGAGAGAACGGGGTGGGATCGGGAAAGGTCCTCGAGCCGGGATTCGAACTCGGGACACCCCTACCGGCAATCGTCGCCGACACCATAGACAATTTAATAATGGACTTCACAGTGAAACTTTACCTTGACTTTGACCTGACTTGACCTGACTTTAGTTTGTTCTTTCAAATGAGTTTCACGCAATTCTTTTCAGTGCTGCAGTAGTCTAGCAATTGGGATCCAAAAAAAACAACATCCGAAAACAACTGCTGACAGATTTGTTTTGACTGTGAAAGTAAACTAAGTAAAGAAGCAGTGAATTTTCTCTGGATGATTCATGATTTGAGTAAACTTTGAGTCATATGTTTCATAAGTTCATATATTTCATAATTTAGTTTCTGACAAGCTTCATTAAAGGTTTTCTGTTGTTGTTGTTTTTACCCTGACTTTTTGATGTTTTTCAAAGCTTTTCTTTTTTTACAAACTGATGGAAACCAATAGGGGAGTCAGTTTGACCCCAACACATCTGTGTGTTGTATCTTTGCATGCACCAATAGTTGGTTTATTAAAAATCAAAAGTGGGTCAAACTAACCCCAGTAAAACAGGCGGGATAAGTTTTGCCAGTCAGCTCGACCAGCACCAAGCAGGCACTCACATCAACCAAGATGGAAATTCATGCAATGAAAGTCAGCTACTTAACACTGGCTCGTTTCTGCGAATGGGGAACCATAATCTAAAGGGTGGTGGTAGTGTTGTTGATTTATGTGTGAGTCTCCATTCCAGGCTGTGAATGACCACACTTTTATTACAACACCAATCCAACCTTCACATCCACAAAAGTGAACTAATGTGTAAGTATTGAACTTATTCACCCTCTTAAAAAAACATCAACCAAATGCAAGTAACAAGCCGTCATGAATGGTCTCCGCTCCTAGTCTTGCACAGTGGCCAAATATGTCCTAATGTATGATAGATAAATCTGTCTTGGAGGATCTTAGCGAAACTGCAGACTCTGCCAGTGTTGAAGATACTAAAGTAATTTCTTCCATCTATTGTTCCAGTCACGGATATTGTCTTGGCAGGAAGACGTAAACCGAAGGGTTTTGCTCAGCTTCAGTGCGTTCCTGATGAGTACTGAGTAATGAGTTCCTCTCAAAATCTTTAATCATGAAAACCTCAGACCTCACTTTGGATTAGGAACAAGAGGAGTTTCCTCGCTTTCAGTAATGGTTCAACAAGTGAATGAGCGATGGGGCCAAAATGTCCGATCGTACTTTTATTGCATCTGTTATAATATTGACTTACAGTGGGAACCGATGCACCCCACCCTTCTGTGAAACTGCACACCAGCGTTCCCACAGCTGGCCAATGGAGCTGACCGTACAAATCGTGAATGCACGCAGTCAACAAGCTGTTTTCACAAAATGTCATTTTCTTCTTCCCTTCTGTCCCAGGCAAGGGTAGCTCCAGTATCTCCTCCGATGTGAGCTCCAGCACTGATCATACGCCCACCAAAGCTCCCAAGAATGTGGCTACCAGTGAAGGTAAAGCATCTGGTCTTCATTACGAGCCAAAATGCCTGCTTAACTCCCATTCGCTCTTTCTTTTTGCCCCCACACCCCCTCTCTTTCTCTTTATGAAATGCTTAACATTTTGGAGCAAACCCATGTGCTCGTAGGATAACCTGGAAATTGAAAACAAACTTGACGTTCCCATCAGAAGTAACTCGTGGGCCGTTTGTCTTGTGAGCGAGCGGAGAGGAAAAATCCCCAGGGCAGGTTAATATCTGGATATTAGCTGCAGGACCGCAGTGCGTGTGTGGCTGTTTTTCTTAGAGGTTCTCTTGAAATTAGGAAAACATTATCGAGATTTTTTTACATCACAGTGGTGTGGATTGCACCCTTTGCATCCCCATGCTGTACTGTAAAAACAGATAATAAAAAAGACAGTAAATCTGTTAATCCCTGTGTGAGTTTTTCTTGGCTTATGCTTCACAGATTCTCATGTACTACATGACCTCCCCAGCAGATATATTCCACACATTAGATCACTCCAGAGTTGTTTTGTAACTTGATAGGAATAAACGATTACGACGGTCCTTTGCGTTCCTTTCCATTACGGCTAACCGTTTGACCTGTGTTATTGTATATATCAGTCCGTGTATAAACAAACTCGTTTATTTATTGGTTCCATAGCCTTTTTAGTTTCATTAGAGTAAATCTTGTCTGCAAAAAGCTTGTAAATATTTTTACTGTGCATTTGGCGTGGGATCTCTATCTGCTGGGTGCTGAGAACTGAGCTCAACCATCACTTTGACGCCAACCGTGCACGCATGTTGTCGAAACGTTTATGCGGTGTGTTTGTTTTTGTCTGGACTATGTAATGCTTTACTCTACACAAGTTTGTGAACACAGGTGCTTCTTACTGCTCAAGCTCGATTTGACATGTCATTGCAATGCAAAATGTGTCAGAGACGGACTGATAATGCAATGCAAATGCACAAGGGCCGTTATAGTAGCTGTAATATCATACCAGCTTTAATATAATTCCAGAGCAAGAGATTAAAAAAAAAAAAAGAATATTGCCGAGCAAGTTGCTTAAACTTAGTTAATCTGTCAACAAGTTTATAGCTAGTGAAATTAATTAAACTGTTGACATTTTTAAGTTGGTTAAACTGACATGTTTATAGCTAGTTAAAGTTAGTTCAACTGTCAACATGTTTATAACTAAGGAAATCAGTTAAACTGTCAACATTTGTATAGCTAGTTAAGCTACTTAAACTGTTGACATGTTTATAGATAGAGTTCAACTGTCAACATGTTTATAACTAGTGAAATTTGTTAAACTGTTAACATTTTTAAGTTAGTTAAACTGACATGTTTATAGCTAAAGTTAGTTCAGCTGTCAAGTTTATGGCTAGTTAAAGTTAGTTCAACTGTCAACATGTTTATAACTAAGGAAATTAGTTAAACTGTCAACATTTTTATAGCTAGTTAAGCTACTTAAACTGTTGACATGTTTATAGATAGAGTTCAACTGTCAACATGTTTATAGCTATTGAAATTAGTTGAACTGTTGACATTTTTAAGTTAGTTAAACTGACATGTTTATAGTTAATTAAAGTTAGTTTAACTGTCAACAAATGGTTAGTTAAAGTTTGTTAACTGTCAACATGTTTTTAGCTAAGGAAATTAGTTAAACTGTCATCATTTTTATAGCTGGTTAAGTTACTTAAATTGTTGCTTTGTTTATAGATCGTTAAAATGAGTTCAAGTGTCAACGTTTATGACTGGTGAAATTAGTTAATTTGTTGACATTTTAAGTTAGTTATACTTGACATGTTTATAGCTAGTTAAAGTTAGTTATACTGTCAACAAGTTAATGGCAAGTTGAAGTTAGTTGAACATGTTCAACATCTTTATAGCTTAAGGAAATTAGTTAATCTGTCAACATTTTTATAACAACTTAAGTTAATTCAACTGTTGACATATTTATAGATAAAGTGAGTTCAACTGTCAACATGTTTATAGCTGGTGATGGTGAAATTAGTTCATCTGTTTACATTTTTAAGTTAGTTAAATTATTGACATTTTTATAGCCAATTAAGGTGAGTTCAACGGTCAACAAGTTTATTGCTAGTTAAACTTAGTTGAACTCAACAGTTGTTTAGCTAAGGAAATTAGTTCAACTGCCAAAATTAAAATGTACTTAAACTGTTGACATGTTTATAGATAGTTAAAGTGAGTTCAACTGTCAACATGTTTATAGCTAGTGAAATTAGTCAAACTGTTGACATGTTTATAATTGTTAAAGTTATTTTGACTGTCAGCAGGTTTGTGGCTAGTTAAATTTAGTTAAACTGTCTACATGTTTATAGCTAAGGAAAATAGTTAAACTGTCAAAAGTGTTTTATAGCTTTATAGTTAGTTAAGTTACTTAAACTGTTGACATGTTTCTAGACAGTTAAAGTGAGTTCAGCTGTCAACATGTTTCTAGCTAGTGAAATTAGTTAAACTGCTAACATTTTAAGTTTGTTAAACTGTTGACATGTTTATAGCTGTTAAAGTTAGTTAAACTTTCAACATGTATATAGCTAAGGAAATTAGTCAAACTGTCAAAACTTTTATAGCTAGTTAAGTTACTTAAACTGTTGACATGTTTATAGATAATTAAAGTGAGTTTAACTGTCATCATGTTTATAGCTAGTGAAATTAGTTATACATTTTAGCTCATTTCTGTTGATCTGTTAAGTTGTTTATAGCTAACATTAGTTAAACTGTCAACAAGTTTATAACTAGTTAAAGTTAAAGTAAAATGTCAACATGTTTATAGCTATTGAGTTTAACTGTTCATCTTTACATAGCTAATTAAGATGTTGACAGGCTTATAGCTAGTTCTACTGTTCTACTGTCAACAAGTTTAAAGTTAAAGTAGTTAAAGTTAATTTAACTGTTAATGTTTTTATAACCAGTTTAATTTGTTACACTGTTGACATGTTTATAGCTAGTTAAACTGTCAAGATAATAGAAGATAATATAGTTAGTAAAAGTTAGTTGAACGGTTTTCTTGTTTATAGCTACAGTTAATTAAACTGTTTTTGACATTATTAAGATTGGATTTCAACAAATTTATAGTTAGGTAAGGTTAGTTAAACTGCCTTCATGTTAATAGCTAGTTATTTAAACATATTGTGTTTATAACTAGTTAAAATTAGTTAACCTCTCAATATGTTTTCAACTAGCTAAAGTTAAGTAAATTGTTAGTAGTAATTAAACTTATTTAAACTTTTGCCATGTTTATAGGTAAAGTTACAAGTCTTCTTGTTTATAGCTAATATTAATTAAACTGTCAATATATTTATAATTAGTTAAATTAGTTAAAATGTTGGCATGTTTATAACTTGTTGAAGTTAGTTCGAATGTCAACAAGTTTATAGCTCAAGTTAGTTCAACTGTCTTCTTGTTTATAGCTAAAGTTAGGTAAACTCTTTATAACTAGTTTAGTTTTTTCTTACATATTTATAGCTAGTTAAAGATTTAAAACTTAAAACTGTTTACATGTTAATAGCTAGTTAAATAGCTACTGTAATATCATGTGGCGCTAACTTTATCGCCCTCTTGAGTACTGGAGGTTTCTTTATAAGTCTTTTATAGAGTGTGTTTTTGCATCTAGACATTTAAATTAATTTACATGAATCTGTTCGTATTTTCATACTGCGCCGAGATGCGTGTTTAAATCTGACATTTAGTTTTAAAGTCAGTATGTGGTTGGGCACCACCACAGCTCCCTGGAAAGCTGTTTTCCCAGTTGGCACTGTTCTTGATACACTGCTGTACCCACCCCACTCGGGCTTCACGCCAGGGAAATCTGGTCCAACTGCATATTGTCCCCAAAATGGGGCATGTGGTGTGTGTGAAAAAGACTGAGCCAGGTGCTAATAGAGTGTGACCCGTGATTATGGTCGTAGTCGTAGTATTTCATAGTTTCTTGGCTCAGACAGGTGGAATAATGAATATCAACAAACATTTCGCTAAGCAACGCCCGCCATTAATGAGGGCGACATAGTGTGCGTGTAAAGCTGCCAGTTTGTGTGGTTCAGTGAGGGAAGCTCAAAACATGAGGGAAATGAAAATGAGGTTAAAGTCAATATTAAGAGCAATGATTAGATGTTTAAGCTGTGTG
This sequence comes from Labeo catla, assembly GCA_012976165.1. Classification (NCBI taxonomy): domain Eukaryota; kingdom Metazoa; phylum Chordata; class Actinopteri; order Cypriniformes; family Cyprinidae; genus Labeo; species Labeo catla. The sequence continues at coordinate 1,101,818 of VONZ01000034.1, read as the reverse complement.
AAAAACTTGGAAACTCATGCTCCCTAAACTTAACAAAGGAATAATGTGATCACATAAAAAAGTTGAAATGTTAAGCACACAGCGCTGGCCTTCATATACGATATGGAGCCAGTGCGCGATCTAAGGTAGTTGCTAAGAAACTAGCCGCTGTTTAAAGTCAACACGAAACGGCGTTCACAACCCATTTGACTTTTTATAATGTGAAGTGAAACAGAATATTCAAAGAGATAAAAAAGGGTGGGACTTTAATTGGATTGTAAAAAGATGGGTGTTAGTGAGCGGAATAGTGTTTAGATTATTTAGATAAATATTAGTTACATTTATTTATTTATTTTTGATTTCATGTTGACGTTTTTAAACACTGAAGGGTCATAGCACATTGGAAATGTATATTCTGCATATTTAGTTAAGAATGAATTAATTTAGCAATCAGATTTTCCTTCCAAAGCCCATGATCATTCTCATTTATTGTGAATTATACTTTTGATTTCTCTGGTGAATCCGTAAATCCATAAACTCTGACTGACTCTTTCTTCTTTATCTCTATTTTGTGACAGATAAAGGTCAGTCACAGTGATTCATTCTTTTTTATGAACAATATTCAGACGTGTGTATGTGCACAAACACTCACACACAATGTAAAGACCTTGAATCCCTCTATATTTTTGCCTTCAGGGAAGGATGAAATCCACTTGTGTGGGACGGCGCTTCCCACAGGATAACAAACACATGTGAGTGTGTCTGAAATGTCGGGATATATCATATTGTCAGTCAGGAGACTGTTTGACCACAGTGATGTGTTCTTTGTCCAAGAATGGATATGCCACAAGCACACATAATGCCTGGACGACTGACAAAGGCTTGGCATTGAGAACGTCAAACTTTTGCACTGTGGGAAATCATATATGTGTATATTATGGAGGGAGTGCACCATATTTGTGGGTATAGTAATTTTAGTAAAACATACGTCTTTATTAATTGAGACAGAATGTCATTTTATGGGTTGTACTACAAACATATTAAATATAATGTAATATAATTCTATGACTGCATTATATATAAATATGGTATTACAGTGTGCAAAATGAAGACAATATTGTCAAAAGTGAAAACGGGAATGCAAGTCACCAATTAGTAATTGCTTCGCTAATTGCAGTGTTATCATTTCATGTAATGCAAGTATGAGGAATAAAATAATAACAGGTCTTGGCACTTTTGTGACAGGTTGTTTATGGTTAGTGTTCCAGCTATGATCGGCGCTTTTCTACAGAATTATTGCCACAAATAATTCATTTTCGAAAGGAAAAATATATATTTATTTTAATGCAATTGTACCAAATACAATTTCATGCCTACAATTGAATAATAATTCCCATCTGAGCTTAACAGGGAACATCTTGTTCTCTTAGCTTGAACATGCTCTTCTCCATTTATCATTGAACACTGACTAGCTTTCTGAAGGGTGGGAAAGTCTCGAACTAAACCATAAAATGCCCAAACCAAACCATTAAAATGCTCAGAATGCCTTGTGCCAACCATACTGCCATCACTCATATAATTCTAGCCTCAAGATCCATGTTTTTGAACCTTGCTGAATGTAAGAAAGATGATGTTCCTCTGTGGTATGTTATTCAACACTATTGGTTGGTTTTGAAAGACTAAGTCGAGGTTTGGTAGCGAACACACGTTTTAAACACCTGCAGCCTTCATCTGTTTTCCACAATCTCTGTGGCATCTGGTTGTTCAGCTGGAAAAAGGAGCAGTGGATAGACCACCCTCGCTCATCTGAACTTCAGGGGATATTTGAGAGCTTATTTCAAAGAACACTAATAAAACCGCTTTGAGCCTACAAAAGATAATGCTCAATGGAACATCTCAAATTTCTGCCCACTTTATGGAAAGCATCTAAAAGTGGGACAATTTTCTAGCGGAGCACAAACGGAATTGCTTTGTCATCTTAAAAGGATTGTGCCGTCTCTCTTTTTTAAAGACAAATAGATTACTCATCTTATGAGTAGCTAAATTTAGCTCCTCACAAATGGTCAGTACGAGAGAGCATTTCACGAGGTGCTTAGCTAAAGTAGTTAAAACGCTCACAGCTCACAAGTCCACATTCCTTATTTGGGATGTGGTTCAAAATATACACTATAAGTTCAGGCCTAGGAACGGTTGTCCCGGGATAGTTTTCTTTGGCTCGCCGTGTGTTTGAGGTGTGGTTTCACTACAGATTGTTCAAGGACGAATAACAAATTATGAGACCAGAGCTGTTAGCACAGGAGGATTATTAACCCACTTTGTGGTGCCACTTGGTCAGTTTTCTTCAGTGAGAAATTGAATGTTTTTTTCAACCTCTTTCAAAGAGTTGTATTGAAGTTTTCGTTTTAAAGACTTTAATGTACTATGTAAACACACTGTGAATTTCTGAAATAAAAATTTCCTCAAGTCCAAAAGGACCATTTATCAGACATTTGGCTCAGTCACAGTACTAATAGATAAATAAGCTACTGCTATTCCTAAAAAAACACACACACAAGAAGATTCTTAACTAGCAATAGAGTAAGAAAAAAGGAAAGGTTGTCAAAATGTTCTTATTTCACACGCAAGAGTGCCTTACATACTAAAAATAAATTTTAAAAACATTTAATTTTAATGTCAGGGAGAAAAACGTTCAAACTTTCAAAACTGTTTCAAATTTTAAACTGCTACAGACTTCAAGCTTTTAAAATGAATTCAGATTTAACGGCTTTTTAAACTGCTTTCTCAAGTCAACATAAGAGTTTGCCCTGCCAAACCTTTTAATCTATTAGTATTATTTTCATAATTAAAATAGTTTCATACAGGTGCATCTCAAAAAATTAGAATATCATGAAAAAGTAAATTTTTTTTATTGTAGCTTATTTTTAAAAATGAAACTTTTATATATTCTAGGTTCATTGCATGTAAAGTAAAACATTACAAAACGTTTTTTTAGTTTTAATGTCATGAAAGTCAAAAATCCAGTATCTCAAAATATTAGAATATTTACGTTTGAGTTTCATTAAATCACTATCCCTACGGTATAAATTCCGGGTATGTCTTGTTCTTTGAAACCACACTAATGGGGAAGATTGCTGACTTTGCAGTGGTCCAGAAGACAATCGTTGACACCCTCCACAAAGAGAGTAAGTCACAGAAGGTCATTACTGAATGGGGTGGCTGTTTACAGAGTGCTGTATCAAAGCATATTAAATGCAAAGTTGACTGGAAGGAAGAAATTGGGTAGGCAAAAGTGCACAAGCAACAGGGATGACTGCAAGTGTGAGAATACTGTCAAGTAAAGTCGATTTAAACACTTGGGAGAGCTTCACAAGGAGTAGAATAAAGCTGGAGTTAGCGCATCAAGAGTCACTACACAGAAATAACGTCAGAAGCATCTTACCTGGGCTGAGGAGAAAAAGAACTGGACTGTTGCTCAGTGTTCCAAAGTCCTCTTTCCAGATAAAAGTAAATGTTGCATTTCATGTTGAAATCATGATCCCAGAGTCTGGAGGAAGACTGGAGAGGCACAGAATCCAAGCTGCTTGAAGTCCAGTGTAAAGTTTCTGAAGTCAGTGATGATTTGGGGTGCCGTGACATCTGCTGGTGTTGGTCCATTGTGTTTTATCAAGTCCAAAGTCAATACAGCCATCTACCAGGAGATTTTGGAGCAGTTTATGCTTCCATCTGATGACAAGCTTTATAGAGATGCTTATTTCCTTTTCCAGCAGGACTTTAGCACCTGCCCACAGTGCAAAACCACTTCCAAGTGGTTTGCTGATCATGATATTACTGTGCTTTATTGGCCAGCCAACATGCCTGACCTGAACCCCACTGAGAATCTATGGGATATTTTCAAGAGGAAGATGTGAAAACAGTCAATCCAACAATATACAGATAATCTGAAGGCTCAGTAGTGACTCAGCAGTGCCACAGGCTGATCACTTCCATGCCACACTTCACTGATGCTGTAATATGTGCTGCCGACCAAGTATTGAGTGCATAAATGAACATTCTTTAAAAAACTTGAACTTTTCTTTTTTGCAAATCCATTTTTTGATTGATCTTAGGAAATATTCTAATATTTTGAGCTGTAAGCTCTAATCATCAAAATTAAAACAAACAAAAAAACTTTAGAAATATTTTACTTTACATGTAATGAATCTAGAATATATGAAAGTTTCAGTTTTTAAAATAAGTTACAATAACAAAAACTAACTTTTTCATGATATTCTAATTTTTTGAGATGCACCTGTATACTGTTGCTGTAAATATATTATTATATGACAGAAATAGTTAGAGTACTATGTTAGTATGTGGTTCCAAATTCAGCAAATCACTTATTTTGTTCCTGAGCGAATCAGTGTTTTTTAATGGATCGGTTGAGTCAATGATTCAATGACTCCTTCATAAAGACAGCTACTGTCATAATGCTTCAAAATGCTTTTGCACAAGATAGCCTGCTAATACTCTCTATACAAACTGTAAAATGTTTAACAGGGAATGTTTAACATGTAACCTTACTAGCCTATCTTGTTATTAAATAAAATAGTTACACAGACACACATACTGAGTGGTTCATTTTTTTATAGTGTTATGGTTGTTTCCATTTCCAAGTTTCTATAGTGATTATCTTAATGCATTGTAAGAGATTCAAATCGCTGTTACACACAGGGAGTAAAGTGTAAATCCTCCCATATATTGGAATTTCCTTAGAACAAGTTTATCTCGAATAAATGGACTTTCCCTTCCTCAGACAAATGCATGGGCAAATTCCCAGCAGGACCCATCTACTGTGCTGCTTCTGCAGGAGTGATATGTGCATTACGCTGTGAGGTCAGCAGAGGTGAAGTTTAACAGTTTGAGCTCTGCAGTGCAGTCTGTCTCTGCTGTGTTCAAGGTTTCTCTCCCCTCAAGGCCTCCTGTCATTAGCAGTTGTTTGTAAACTCGTAGATTACTAACAGTCCCTCTTCATATTTTTCTGATCATACAGATTTGCACAATGTGTTATGTGTCATTGTCAATCTTCTCTTGTGCACATAATAGAAGCATGAGTAGAAATTTGTTATACTGGACTTCAGAGACCTGCACTATGGAGTAATGGGGTTTTAAAGTAAAGCCAAGTGACAGTACTGATTACTGATTGCGAGCACTAAATAACAGCAGATTGAACAGTTCAGCCCAAGTATAACCTATTAATCAACTTATCCCGATTCAGACCGATTGCTTTGCCAAAGACTTTCAGCTTTAGTGAATAGCCTATTGCATAAAGAGAGATGTGGGAGAGTACGGCAGATTTATTATGCTATGGATTAAACGGTACGGAAAGTAAAATGTCGTAACTTAACCTGGCATGCGAGAGTGTGCGGTTTATGCAGATGTAGTTTGGTGTATCCATTTCTTAATGACATTTCCTTAATATTTCTTTGGGAACTGGCTACAGCGTTCTATGAAGAAAACAATTAAGAATCTACCTTCCGATGGTTATTTATATTTCAAATACTAATTAATTGTCTCTTAGAATACTTAAACTCAAAATAATTTGTTACATGGCGGCTTAAAAATTGTAAGTTCAGTCAACTCAAAAACGTTTAGTCAACGTGAAATGTTAAGTTGTACTAAGTGAGTCTACTAACTAGAGTTTATTCAACTTCAAATTTTAAAGCAGCTGGGTAACAAGCCCAGCTTTTAAGTTTAACAAACCAAATTGCTTGTTTAGTAACCTCAAATATCTAAGTTTTCATTTAGTACGACTTAACATTTCAAGTTCACAAACCTATTTGAGTTGACTGAACTTAATTTTAAGTCTGCAGGGTAACAAATTATTGTAAGTTGACTCAACAGATTGTTTTTGTTTGTTTGTTTTTTACTGTGTATGTCTTAAAAACAGACAATTTTCACCATCCAGAATTTTTTTTTTTTTTTTTTTTGGTTTGCATTGGACCAGCATGACTGCAAATGTGATATTGCTTTTATATAGCTTTCATTAAACAAGAATTTAACATTGAGTAACTTACAATTTGGGAGACACTATCATCAGTTCATTTTATCTTTCTCCACCAATGAAAATGGTTCTAAACAAAGCCAAAACAGAATCAGCTGTTTAGCTGCATGATCGAATCAAGTGAATTATTTAGTGACTCACTCACAGAGATAATTTTTGTAAATATATCATTATATGACAGAAATAGCACAAGTAGTATGTTGGTATGTGGTTCCAAATTCAGCAAATCACTCATTTTGTTCCAGAGTGAATCAGTGGTTTTGAATGAATCAGCTGAGTCAATGATTCAATGACTCCTTCATAAAGACAGCTACTAGCATAATGCTTCAGAATGCCTTGCACAGAGTCAAGATAGCCAGCTAATACTCTATATATCAAATGTAAAACTGGGCTTGAAGGAAATGTTTAGCATGTAGCCTTACTAGCCTATCTTGTCTGATGTTTCTTGTTTAAATCTGTTTGTATGAAGAACAACAGTCATAACATATATGTGACCCTGGACCACAAAACCAGCCATAAGGGTCAGTTTTATGAAATTGAGATTTATACATCAGCTGAAAGCTGAATAAATAAGCTTTCCATTGATGTATGGTTTGTTAGGATAGACTGGCTGAGATACAACTATTTGAAAATCTGGAATCTGAGGGTACAAAAAAATCAAAATAAAGTTCTTAGCTATGCATATTACTAATCAAAAATTAAGTTTTGATATATTTACGGTAGGAAATGTACAAAATATCTTCATGGAACATGATCTTGATCTATCCTAATGATTTGTGGCATAAAAGCAAAATCAATTTTGACCCATACAATGTATTTGTGGCTATTGCTACAAATATACCTGTGCTGTTGGCACCGATAGCCTTGTGGGCAGCGCGCCAGCATACAGTGCAGTTGCATTAAGTCGTCCCGAGGTCGAATCCCGTCTTAAAGACCTTTCCAGATCCTGCCCCTTATCTCTCTCCCACTTCACTTCCTGTCAGTTCTGATCTGTCCTATTCTAATAAAAGCAAAAATGCCAAACAATAAATCTTAAAAAAAATAAATAAATAAATAAAACTATACTACTGTGTTTATACTGTAGTATGCATTTTTGTGGGACATTTTCTATTCTTAAGTTTGGTTTCAGTCGAATTGACCCTAACAAACTCACCGTCATCTCAATTTCTACAAACATGTTCGCTGTAGTTGATGGAAAACAGATATTGGGGTTTCAGTCATGTTTACTCGAGACAGTGAAAGACCACTTAATTATGTCTTTTTTTGTAGAAGCTGTTGAGCTGTATGTATATTAAATTAAATGTGTTCGTGTGTGTAGATAAATGAGCCTGCCATGTGGCTAATTACTCAAGAGCTGCAGGACTGTGACGTTATCTCAGTAGTGATTGGCTGATGGTACCAAACGGTCACGAGTGACTATCCTGAGCAGTGAAAAGAAAGGCAGTAGATCAGAAAAAAAAAAAAAATACCCAGTGTTAAACTTTTAAGACTCCACCAAAAAATATCTGTCATTGGTAAAACATCTAGTATATTATAAAGAGGTGTTAGCTCACCATACCGCAGATGAAATGCCTTTTTGTAGTCCTAATTCGCTTCTGATGGACAACAGGTGTTGCCAATTCAATTACTCCACCCAGACTCGTGACCAAGTTGTTTTCATTTTCCAGGGCGATGCTGACATGTGTGCAGAGGTTAAACCTCATGCAGTGTTGCTTAATAATGTGTTATAGTGCAATCTACATTTTTAAAGAAATTTGTGCACCAAGCAATTTCATTGCATGTTGTTTCCGGGTCTCTATGACTTTTTTTTCTTCTGCAGAACACAAAATAAGATATTTTGAGGAACATCAGGGTCCAAACTTCCAAACTGAGACATGTTCTACAGAAGACAGAAAGTCTTACAGATTTGGAATGAGTAAATGATGACAGAACGTTCATTTTTAGGTGAACTATCCATTTACCAATCTCCAGACAGCTGTCAGCTGTCAAGTTTGTATTATGAATGCATTGGGCAATGAAAAGTAAAACCTTCATTCAGTCATAATTGTGGTTTTGGCTCTCGTGCAGCTGGTTGAGTCAAGAATTGAGCCTTATGTTCTCAGTGTTTCACCTAGACCTGTCTCGGTCATGTTAGGCAGAGTTGTGTTTGGCTCTTCAAAGGAGGCACCCTGTTGGTATGAACTTCTCAATCATTAGAAACACAACTGTGCAAATATGTAAGTCCTTACCCTCTGACTGAACCGTCACACGAGCAGGAGCCGGGTTTTGACGAAGCCAAGTTTGGGGGGCTGAACCCTTCCACGACGTATGATTCAACACCTCTCCGTGGAGGGACGCAATTTTAACAACGAGGTTCCTAAACAACAAACTTTTACGAGGTGCTTGGGGATAATAGTTCATGGAATGTTGGAGCGTGGCTTTCTTTCTGGTTAAGCCCGAATCTACGGGCCGAATCTGGACAGCATAGCATTACCTCATCAATCCCTCTCTTTCCAAATCAGAGGGCTTAGTCAGTCAGCCCTCCAGATGTCCATGACCACATTACAGCAGTTACCACAATTTGCTTCTTGTCATAACTATATAGTGCAGGGGTCCTTCCCAGAACATCTTGCAACGCATTACGACTGTTTGCCTGTGATTTGTGTGATCTGCGAGAGTTTCGGCGTGTCTGCTGTGCACATGTCGTTGCAGATGTCATTAAGTTTCAATCTTTGATATTCCAGGCAAGTTGCTCAAGAACTTTTGATAGCCTATATTTCAAGGTGCTAAATGACGCTGCGGTGCCATGATGGAAATCGGATGGAGTTTGAGGCGTTAAGCCTATGATTAGGTGTAAAACGGACCAGATCTGCTGGACTGGCTCTTGACTGGTGAAATACTGCTTGGGAGTGATGTAAAACACAATAGTCTGCCTGTAATGTTGCTTTTGCCCTTATATTTCTGCTGCATGTAAAGATCTATGAGCTGTGGAGAGGAGAAGGAACAGATCGAATGTCCTTGCAGCAGATTTTGTAGGCCTTGGAAGAGGTCCTTTGGGTATTTTTGTTTTTCTTGGTGAACTCTCCAGAAGGAGGACAAGACCTGGTTGCACATGCTCAGCAAAGACTCGTTTCCCCTAGAGTCTCCTCTACTGAGGATATGAAAGGAGATGTTGACTGTGCTTCAGTGGGGCTCTTCATTGAAGACCTGCTTTTCCATATTCTTGTCTGAACGGCCAATTATTAGCTCATACTCATTGTATGTCCTCAAATTATGCAACTTGTTAAGAGGAGATGTGCTGTGTCCTTTCTAATTAAATTTGGCCAGGCGTTCCATATAATATAATGTGACAGCATTTTCATTCTGTGTGCCAAATTGCATGTGCAATTCAGACTGAACTTCCATGCCTTACTCTTTCCACAGCAGAGACGTATTTATTTATTTTTTAAAGTTGCCAGCCACCACCAGCATTTTTCATAATTTTCACAAAATGAAAAAAACTGTCATGGCCCTCAGAATATTTTGTTGTATGAGTTCCTGGACGTGGATTATGTCAAAAATAAGAACAGACCACATTTTATTTTAGCTTTATGCATTTTTTTGTTTTTGTTTTTGTTTATGAAGTTTCATTAAAAAAAAAAAGCAACATTTTGACAAAAATTGCATTTTTGCACAAGACCAGTCTTAAGTAGCACAGGTATATTTGTAGTAATAGCCAAAAATATATTGTATGGGTCAAAATTATCGATTTCTCTTTTATACCAAAAATCATTAGGATATTAAGTAAAGATCATGTTCCTTGAAGATATTTTGTAAATTTCCTACTGTAAATGCATTGCTAAGAACTTCATTTGAACAACTTTAAAGGTGTTTTTCTCAATATTTTGATTTTTTTGCACCATCAGTTTCCAGATTTTCAAATAGTTGCATCTCAGCCAAATATTATCCTATCCTAACAAACCATACATAAATGGAAAGCTTATTTATTTCAGCTTTCACAAAATTGACCCTTGTGACTGGTTTTGTGGTCCGGGGTCACATTTCATTAGGTAACATTAGGTTTTGATTTATATGCTGTTTAATGTTTGATGATCGCATTATTTTACATTAGAGCTGCAGCGATTCGTCGACGTCATCGATTACATCATTTATGAAAATACGTCGATTGGCATGGAATGCGTGGACGCGTTGCACCTTTAGCCCACGTCCATTGTGCGAACCTGCAGTTATCCCTACTTAAGACTGTTTTTCTGCTATGTTTAACACAAAACAAGACTCTAGAGCAGAAGGTAAAGGCTAATATGGCAACGTCACTTAATAGAGTTGCGTTCATAGAGCATTTTATTATTATACGACCGTCAGGCATATATAGCCGGACTGACGCATTTACATTGTAAGGATTCACAACCGCATTCTCACATTCAAAGCTGCGTTGAATGAACGGAACAGCACAGGACATCGAGTTGCCTATATAATCATGACTAGTTTAATTCACCTACATAAATGGAGAAGGAGAAATGATCCAAACACGGTCTCTGCACTCACTAACAAAGCATGTAAGGTCATTTTTAGCTGTTTAACTGTGTGAAGGACTGGACAGGCCTCGGCTGGGCTCATTTATTTAAAAACAGGCTGTCAACTGTGATAAATCTACCCGGTATTATGATGCCATTTTTGATTCTGTCGCTCTAGTGTCCTGAATGCAGTTGTGACTGCAACTGTTCATTCGAGCCATTAAAATGCATATAAATAGTACCCCGAATAAAAACAAAAACTCCCTAATCCTACCCATCGCGTAGCATATACATGCCAAAGTCAGTTATTGCGTACCACGCTTTTTTTTTTGTTTGTTTTTATTTGGCGTACTGTTTATACGCACTTTAATGAGAACGGGTTGGTTCATTCATACAGATATGTTTTAATTCTTTCTTTTTCTCTCTTCTTGTTTTTTTATTGTTATCTTCTTACTTTCAATTTTTTTTTATTATTTATTGTTATTATTTTTCTTTTTCTCTCTTATTATTTTTATTTATTTATTATAATTTTCTTTCTTTCTTTATTTTTTGTAAAGTATTAATTATGAGAAAACGTTTGAATAAAATATTACAAGATTAATAGCAGAAGTTACTGTTATTATTATTATTTATTGATAATTTAACTAAAGAATCCATCAACTGATAAGAAAATAAATAGATTCACTGAAAAATAATCGATAGATTAGTCGACAATAAAAATAATCATTAGCTGAAGCTCTATTTTACATACGCATCTGCTTACATATGTGATAGTGTTTTTCTGCTTCTTCATTGAGTTTTGATCTGGAGATTCAGTACTTATTCAGAAGATGTGTAATAGCTCCCCCTACAGTATGTATAAAAGCTGGAAAATTCTGTCAAATTAGTTTTAGGCATTGTTAAATACATCTTTAATCAGTAAAAGGGAAGTTTCTACACTAAAATCACACATATTGTTTATGTCTTCTAGTCTAACCTAGATTTGTTTGTTAATTTATTGTTTTTTTTTTCTTTTGGTAATCAACATTAAGCCACAAGTGCTGTTGGTTAAGTTTAACTTGCCCAGGAATATTCCTTTAATGAGTTAATTTAGTGTAGAAATGACCTTAAATCACTGCTACACCTACCATTAATGTCCCAGACAATGTTCTCCCCTCATTTTGAAAAAGCGGCGTGTCTTTGCCAGTGTCAATTGAGTAAAGAATAGTAGAGTGTTTCTCACACTCTACCAACAGCTTTCATTTGGCAGCGCTGCACATGTGGAAAGATCTGATGGAAGGAACTCATCAAAAGAGCACTTGAACGGCGCTGCTGATGTGGACTGTGAGCATTAAGCTACTGGCAGTGAAACACCGGCTGCCCTTCACACACTTGAGTCATCTTGGCTCGAGAGCTTTAACTCATCACCAGACTCCCTGAAGAATAACTTAACAGATATTTTACTGCTGCCTGGACCTTGGGAAAATTAGTTTCGTAGTGCCAAATGTATCCTCCCCCACTCTCTCTCTCATCATCTGCATTTTTTCAATAATTACCACTGACTTGTTCTATTCCCTGCTCTATCATTCAATTCTGGCCTCCTGTATTTCCTCACAGCATGTGCAGGTGATATGTTTCACAGAGTCTATATTTAGTGGTGTTTGCTAAGGCAAAAATCACTATTATTATTGCTCATTTAAGGTTAGGGGTTTGTTATAAACCCTAACCTTTGGTATTAAACCTCAACCCAACCTGCCCACACTGTTTGTGATACTGACATGATTGATGGGAGAAGCCTGCTATTGCTAGATTTTAGAGTCTTGTCTAGAGATCAGGAAGCGGATTCACAAAAATCTTATTATGGAAGAAGTTAATACTTTCCTTAAAGGATTAGTTGACTTCCGGAATAAAAATCTCCTGATAATTTACTTAACCCCATGTCATCCAAGATGTTCGTGTCTTTCTTTCTTCAGTCGAAAAGAAATGAAGGTTTTTGAGGAAAACATTGCAGGATTTTTCTCCATATAGTGGACTTCAGTGGAAGCCAGTGGGTTAAAGGTTGCAGTTTCAATGCAGCTTCAAATGGCTCCACACGACTCCAGCCGAGGAATAAGGGTCTTTTCTAGCAAATAAAATAATAATAATAATAATAAATAAAAAATAAAATAAAATGCACATACTTTTTAACCACAAATGTTCATCTCGTACTAGCTCTGTGATGCGCATGTGCATCTTCATGCATTACTAATCATTACATTGTTATTTTACCTTTTTTGTAAAGGGTGGTTGACTTTATTTGTGTGTTTGCTTTGTAAACACTGGGTCGGTACCTCCGTCTATACATCACTTGTGATGTTTTCAACATGACTATGTAATGCATCAGGTTGAGCTTGTGTAAGATGAGCATTTATGGTCCAAAAAGTATATACATTTTTATTTATTTATTTTTAGAAAATGACTAATTGTTTAGCAAGATAAGACTCTTATTCCTCGGCTGGGATCGTGTAGAACCCTTTGAAGCTGCACTGAAACAGTTATTTGGACCTTCAACTTGTTGGATCCCATTGAAGGCCACTATATGGATGAAAATCCTGGAATGTTTTCCTCAAAAACCTTTCTTTTCGCCTGAAGAAAGAAATACATGAACATTTTGGATGACATGGGGTTAAGTAAATTATCAGGAAATCTTTATTGTGGAAGTAAACTAATCCTTTAAGAAGTTTCTCCTAACAAGTTCTTAAGAATGTTCCTAAGTGCAATTCTTGAAAAAAATCTTAAGAGGTTCTTCAGAGTTGTTTAAAAAAATAAAAAATAAATAAATTCTAAAAGAACATGACAGGACATGTCTGAATATAAAGCAGATGGGTTTTTTTGTTGTTGTTGTTGTTTTGTTTTAAATTGTGAAAATAATTCTTAATTCTTAGAAAAATATTATTGGAAAAATAAGAAGAAAATAGTAATTATGAAGAATTTTATTCTTAACCCTTGTGCTGTCCTGAAAATTCTTAAAAGTGACTGGCCTTTTAAAGATAAATGTCTTATTATGCTATATTATTACCAAATATTGGATTAAATATTTTTATTAACTTTTTTTTTTCTTTCAACACTTGAAGCTGATGAGGTTTAAGCTCTGATCAGTGAGGCCTATGATCAATCAGCTCCAAAAAGAACTCCAACACCTGGGCTAATTAAAAGAAAAAAAAAGTTGTTAAAAAGTGAAATCCGAGATTTGGTAATAGTATAGACCAAATCAGTGTTTGCAAACAGTAGGTGCGTTTCCATTACCCTTCAAGATGCGCGAATTGAAATTGCGAATTGAAAATACGCCTAATGGAAATGTGTCAATTTCGCAAAAACTCCCATATATCGCAAAAAATGACGGAAAATGTTTTTACTCTGACACGGTCACCGGAGCTGATGTCATGTTTATACCAGCATCGTCGCACAAGTTTCTGAAGCGGCTCTCCGTTCTGCTTCTGTAAAGATACACGCATGTGCCTCTATAATAAAGCCAAAATCCGTCCAAATCCCACCCAAATCCGTTGCCATGACTTATCACGAGAGGAACAAATTACGTTTTAGTCACAGAACATCAGTTAATGAAAACGCTGTCATTTTGCAATACTTTTTTAGTGACATTTATAAAATATCGCCAAAGTTTTGCGCAAATCTGTAATGGAAACGTGCCTACTGATGGCGTTTTTTTTTTTTTTTGTAGGTGGGGCCTACAAAAAATTTCAGTTTTTAAGTGGCAGGCTATGGAAACCATGGATTAAAAGTATAAAAAAGATAAACTGGGGTTTACTTTTCCAAATTCAGACAATTCTGGTAAGAAAAAGCTCATCATTCTCTCTTTTGAGGGTATGTCCCACACTTCTGTTTTTTTTTCCTCGCTATTGTTGAGTTAAATCGGGTTTAAAGTCTGAAATACGAGATACAAATTTGCATTTGCAAGAAAAAAGCTAGAATTGTGAGATAAAATGGCTAAATGTTTAATATTTATATATATAATATTAATATTTTTGCATTTTGATTTTGACATCCAAAGGCACAACAATACATTTTATCTCTCATTCTGTGGATTTTTTCCGTTTCACTCCACCACAAGTGATGCAACTGTGACGTCCAAATTAATGTGTAGCATAATGAGAGATTTAAAAGCAATTTTTTGCAGAATAGTAATTTTTGACACCACAAGTGTAATAAGATAGGGAAAAATCCCAAGAGTATTAAGTTATAGTTATAGTCTGTGTGAGCAAAGTTAGTTTAGTCCAAGTTTTAGTCCAATGTGAGAACACTAAATAGCATTTTTGGGGAAAATAAATGACATGTAGGTTATCATTGGGATGGACTGATTAAACTTGGGCCAATAAGCAACCACACAGAACAAAGTAGCACTTGCATGTGTTAAAAAACACTCAGAGCACATGGATACTGCATAGCAGTGCAACAATGGCAGGGAATTCTGTTCCAGAGAGTCTTTGTCCCATTACTTCTATTCAAGAGCATGCAAATGCTGTGATGTTCATTATTTTCAGTGCTGTAAGGCACATGTCAAAGTGCTGTGTGGCGTCCAATGATTAGCTAATGAATGATCACTTCTTTTGAACTTCTCGATCGGTCCTGTTTTGTCCATCACTGGGGAATAGCTTCAGCCAAAAGGCCTCACTGTGGTTTCCCACTTGAAATGCACGAGCTTTGCTTTGTCCAAGTTGAAGACCAGATGGTTAACCTGTTTCTCTGATATCTCATGTCTCTGGATTCCTTCACCATATGCAGACTTTGGCAGTTCACATCAAGGCCAGTCAGCTGGAAGAGATACGAGGCTAATTATACATTCAAAAACAGATTGGAAAAAGCGGAGAAATTCGCCAAGTATGAAACATCATACGTGCTTCCGAAAACTGGCCTACAGATGAGCAGTTTATAGTCAGATAGCTTTGTACCAAGTTACTTCCCATAATGTTTTACTGTGAGAATCACTAGCTGAATATATAACACTTTTTCCAGGCCTGAAAGATGTTTGGTCTGAATTGTTTTGGCTGTTTCTCTGTGTTTTGTCTAGCGTGTGTGTATTTGTGTAAGTTCTAAGTTTAGGCTACGTTTCACAATTGGAATTAAACAGATAGTTCGGCTTTGATTGTGATTCCAAATCCAACACTGCAAGTTGATCTTAGTTTCTGGCCTCAAGGCTTCGGATCAAACAGGAGAAAATATTTGTGGCCAGCCACAATTCAATTGAAATTCATTTGGAAAATGGATGTTAATGAACTCTGCCTGCTTGGCTTTATACAGAACATTCCCTTGATCAGTGACACATGTAATTATAGCTCATTAACTGCTTATTTGCTGTTGACAGCTAGCAGTGGATCTTGTTTTCAGATGCTTACGTTCCTTAAGAAACGTTGGGAAAATATTACTTTCTTAGTTCTGGTTTAGCTACAGTATCCTTTTTAGTCAGCTTAAGCAGTTATCTTTCTGTCTATATGTTGTGTTGAAAGGGCTGATTCATTCTAGTGTATCAATTCTTTTGGATGATTTATGTTAATGAACCAATACTAAAATGAGTCCCTATATGTAAAAGTTCCTGCGTTGCGTTTTAAGTCTAAAATATCTTCAGTTAAATGGTTAAACTAAAACTAAATATTTAGTGAAATGCTGAATTAGTTAAAAGCTCTGTTTATTACTGTTTTGTCTCCTTAATGGTCTTTTCTCTCATCTGAAGCATTCGAATGAATGATTCATTCTAGTGAACGAGTTTGTTTGGATGGTAAATTTATATAAACCAATTCAACAAACAATGAATTGTCATGACATCTCTAGGTTGCATTTTTAGGACAAAATGTTTAGTTAAACAGTCTGTTTATTAATGTTTTTCATTCAGATATGTTCAGTATGTTGGAGTAATATATAAAATAAGGTAAGTTATATAAATTATTATAGTTGTATAGTTGCATTTACCATATTCCTTTTTTATTCTTTTATTTTTTTTAATAAAATTGAAATAAATTAATTATATGCAATTATTATTTTTTTTTTTTACAGTAATGCTGCAGTATTGAACAGACCAGTGTTGTTACTGTTAATTAAAATTTTTTTTGTTAGTTAAAATTAAAATAAGCAAATAAATAAATAAAATAAAAAATGCCACCTTGGAATCTAACCTAAATAATTTGTGTATGTT
This sequence comes from Labeo catla, assembly GCA_012976165.1. Classification (NCBI taxonomy): domain Eukaryota; kingdom Metazoa; phylum Chordata; class Actinopteri; order Cypriniformes; family Cyprinidae; genus Labeo; species Labeo catla. The sequence goes on along the minus strand of VONZ01000034.1, from coordinate 1,085,143 downwards.
GAAGTACATTACTACCTAAAATTATATATATATATACAAAATTTTGTGAAAGAATCACAAAATTGCTAAAATGTAAAATGTCAAAATCTAATTCTACAACAGTATAAATTATAATACTCATAAGAGTCAGTTTTTTCAAATTGAGATTTATACGTCACCTGAAAGCTGAATAAATAAACTTTCCATTGATGTATGGTTTGTTAGGATAGGATATTTGGACGAGATATTTGAAAATTTGATATTAACTATTTGAAAATCTGTAATCTGAGGGTGCAAACAAATCTAAATATTGAGAAAATCACCTTTAAAGTTGTCCAAATGAAGTTCTTAGCAATGCATATTACTAATCAAAAATTAACTTTTGATATATTTATGGCAGGAAATTTACAAAATATCTTCATGGAACATGATCTTTACTTAATTTCCTAATGATTTTTGGCATAAAAGAAAAATCAGTAATTTTGACTCATACAATGTATTGTTGGCTATTGCTGCAAATATACCCGTGCTACTTATGACTGGTTTTGTGGTCCAGGGTTTTACATGTACCATTTAGATACTAAATATGTATTTTTAAAATAATAATAAGTACCTTTAAGGTACTAGTATACACCCTTTCTAAAGGTACCAATTGTATTTCTTATGGAGTGCCCTCTAAACAGTCAACTTTAAAGATCAAATAGTCAAGTAAACCAAACGTTCAAATAAAGAATTGTCATGTACATGTCACTGTGGCATGTTTATGTGACAGATGTGTGTTGAATTGCTTAAATGAGCCATGGCATGCATTATGTCTAACAGTGGTTTTCAAGAGAGCGGGTCATTTAGCATCAGTGTTCCAAAGCGAGCCTGAATAAGCTTGGGGTCAAACGTTGGCTAAACAAAGGACGCATCCATAAACACTGGATTCTATCCAAAGTCTGCTCTATTATTTATAGAGTGCTTGAATAAACACATGGGCTTCTGAGACCAATGGTCATCATCATGTTTTTTTGTTCAGGAATCCCAAGTATGAAAGCCAGCGAGCTGAGTAGAGCCAGTCCTTTGAGTGGTTGGGATATTTGATGGGCAGTTTGGTAATGACCCATTATACCACAGTGGGAGCCAATCCTCCCCGGACTCGTTCCAGCTGCGAGCACCAAATCCATAGATACTGACTGTATTGCACGCTACACGTCCCTAGGGAACCACGATACGAATGGACCACCCAGAATTGCAGATTTTGTTGCAGAGCAAAGCAGGGGATCTAGCGAATCCCCTCGGTGCCGTTCTTGAATCCTTAATCTTTCACGGTGTTTTCCTCTTTAAGCCTGAAGCTGATCCGTGAGCCGCTGCTGGTTGCGGCCGTTAGGAAAGCCTGCGCCGAAGGTCACGGGAGAAGTAATTCAGAACCCCTTCTGTAAAATTTGTTTACTCGGTCTGTCAGCTTGTCCTGCAGTGGATTTTTAGGGCCGTTAGACAGCCAGCAGTTGCACAATCAAAACAGGCCCTGGTTTAATATATTGATATTATGCAAACAGCTCAGCCTGAGTGTATTTATAGAGCAAAAGTGGGAGCCGGTCCACAAATACCACAGTTGTCACAGATGCAGGACTGGAATAATAATCATAAGAAATGAATGCATCAGCAAGATTGTGCCAGCTGTTATAGTCTCCATTTATTCAGACTTTCCAAAAGAAACATGTTAATATGAACTAATAGATGAGACATTGGAATAGATTGTGATAAAACAGACACTATATTAGGACTTTTAAGGTTGAGCGAGTGCTGCATTCTCAGTATTCCCACCGGAGGTGCTGTAGTCAGAGTTAGTCTATGTTGTCGTCCTCTATGGTCAGCAGGAATCAATGATCTCTTATGTAACTGACATCCAACCTCTACTTCTGAAGAAAGTGTCTAGTAAACAATGTCATTGTTTTTCAAGCAAATATTGTATGGTTTGGAATACAGAGCTTTTTTAGTTACTTGAATAGATAGATAGCTTTAAAACAAGAAGCTTTAAAGCAGTGAAAAACAGTGTCAGTCTGCTTTCAATCAAAATTACAACTTCAGTTTCTACTATAAAGCAGCTCTCCAGTGTGTTATGTTTTTACTCATGGATGTCTGACCTCGATGGACTGAACAGAAGAAATGAACTGGAGAAGACTTCAACATCAAAAGAAGGTGGAGCCCCAGAGCCACACCCACTTATTATATAATCACCATAGACCAATGGGAGTTCAAGGGGTTTGCCAGCCACAGCCAACTTTTCCATAAAGTTTACTTTAGCAAGCTGTTTAAAAATCCCGAAACAAACTTCAAACTAACTGTGGCCTGGTTTTATTTGGAATGATGTTACACCAATTTGTCCTTCGATTTACACTTGATGTAAATCGGATCTGTCCCTTACACAAAGAAAATATATTCAATATATCAAATTATCTAATGAATATTGAAATTATTTACGTATGGATAATTTTAAATATGTTTATTCCATGGAATGTCTGGATACTGGATTCTGATTGGCTTGCAGGTATGCAGTAAAACTGTTTAACGCACAGGGAGTTCCAAGTCAGTTTAATCACCGCTTCCTATGTTTATTGCTGCTTTAATTGATGCACGCAAACGCACATATACAGAGAACGAGAGAGAGACAGATAGATTGGAGATCGCATTGCGCTGCGCACATACATAAACTTGTTGTCAGCGCTTCCCCACGATTCCTATTAATAAAATAGCCTAGATACTAGATCGCTACATTATATTCCTCAGCAACCAGGTGGTAAAACTGCTGTTTTTGAATACTGTCATCTCTCTCTTTCTCTCTCTCTCACCTTCTCTGTCTCTCTGTCAATCAATAATTTACTGAAATAAATGCTATAATTCATTCATATAAATGTGATCTTACCACACTATTTCATCTCTGTGTCTGATTTGAAGTGGGCAGAATGCTAGAGCTGCGTGTCTTTTTTTACTCATTTGGTCAAATATTGCTCTGCAAAGAGCAATACTACTTTTAACTTGTCTATAACTTGGCAAATGACCATGGAATAAGCGGGATAATCAATGGCTTGTTGTGCATTAAAGGATTTTAAATGCACTTAATGGTGCGTTTAAAATCCTTTGATGGACGGCAAGTTGTTGATTATCCCTTACATAATATGTACAGTATGCATTAATGTCAAATCTAATTTTCACCATGTTGCTATGAGTTTAACAAAAAGAAGAAAAAAAAAAACTCTTTTCTTATATACCATCACACATACTTTCATATGCAAACAATAAAGTAAGATAAGTGTATGAATGTGTTTTTTGTACGCTTTTGTACATTTATGGTTGCAAACAGTGTCTATGCCTCCCTACACTCATAGTTTGTTTAATTCATTGACTGAAACAAGAAAAGACAACATGAAATGAAATATAAATGTGACACTTTGGAAGTATTTATTTATTTATTTCTGTAGATATCTTGGTAATCTTGTTCTTTTGGTCAGGATAATTGTGTAATGAAAATCTGATATGCTATCTGATATGATATCTATGCTATCAGTTTGCTAACAGTTTGTTTTTATTTGTCTTGGATCAGTCTTGTAATGGTGTGGAACGTGGCTCTGGCTGAGTGTGTGTGTCTCTGTGAGGGTCTGGAGGGGTTTTGTGTAACTGTCTTCTGTCATGCTGAAGACATTTTGCTCCCTGGAGAGGGAGAGTCTGTGTATGTCATCATGACCTGGCCGTGAGTCAAACTGATCTCAGGTCAAGTCTGGAATACAAATCTCCTTGACTTACTCCACTTAAATGCGCACGCACACACACACACACACACACACACGTAAGAAACTACGGTAACACACAAATCTACACAGCAGAGGGCTTAGCGTGTTGTTCATTCTCACATGAAGGAGGAAATGAGTCTGTCTGCCCTGTACGTGCAGTAAATCACTGTGGGATGACAGTCATGTGGATGTCACTGTCTCACTGTCTGGAGCAAAAGCATTTAGAGCCAGTAAATTCATCTGAAGAACAGTTCTTGGTACACTAAACTCAGATTTTATTATATGCATCTGATTGACTGAACCGAAGCCAAAAACTAATGTACAGGTCAATGGCATGACATTCATTTTTGTCTGTATCTATTAATTTATTAAAGGGGTCATCGGATGCCCATTTTCCACAAGTTGATATGATTCTTTAGGGTCTTAATGAAAAGTCTATAATATACTTTGATTCAAAATTCTCAATGGTTTTGTAAAACAAAACCCTTTTTACCTTGCCAAAATCAGCTCTGCAAAAATCATCTCATTCTAAGGGGTTGTTCCTTTAAATGCAAATGAGCTCTGCTCACCCCGCCCCTCTCTTCTCTCTGTGGAAAGACGGTCTTGTTTACATTAGCCACATTTAGCCGTCAGATGTCAGGAGTACATGACGACCACTATGTTCATTATTACATCCAGCAACACAACACCTCAATCGCTCAATCGGAGACATTCTTGTCTAACTTACATCCCTGCTCCGGCATCAAAACATGGAAAGTTACTGGACTGTGACAGCTGGTCTAAGGTAAGGGTTCATGTCGATCAACTATCGTGGGAGTGGCCTCTGTGGGTGTGACGCCACATCGACAGGCATCTGAGAACGGCTCGATTTGAAAAAGGGGTTATTTTTTTTTACAGATTAATTAAAAACCACTGCATGGATTTTTATCATTATAGGGTAGATTTGTACATACACTGACAACACACATTAATGTTCAAACAACATGAAAAAGTGAACTTAACATCCGATGACCCCTTTAATTAAACTGACATAAAAATGTCATTTATATATACATAGTTCAAGGCACATGGTTTTAAATTTCTGAATTTTACAGTTTTTGTAAAGAGTTTATGTATAATGCATTATAAATAATACCATAATGCGCAATGCAATCTTTTCATAAATGATTATAACCAAAGTTAAAATGCATTAAAATGCACCTTGACCAGCAACATGACCAGCAAAAACCAGCAAAGGACCAGCTTAAACCAGCATCAAAACATACATACCAGCATATGCTGTTTTTTTCACCCGGGTTCCTAGCATTTTTCTCCTTAGGATCTTTCTTGGGGTGCGTCTCAATCAGCTCCTTAGCTCCCGAGCTCATGAATCAGTAGATCGTGTACACAAATTCGATCACCGGTAAGTTCCCTGCTAACTGCACATTGGGACAGTGATCACTAGAATTCCAGTGACATCACTACATACAGCGTCAATGGACAACATTGTAGAACGTCATCACTGGAATTAATAAACAACAGGCAGGACCGATCTCACGTTGATATTATTTTTTATTCTCTTTAAACACATTGTTCCGTTACATGCTTTTCCAACATTTCAGCTGAATATTAAATTGTTGTTAATTAGATGTGTTCATTTCCTGTCTAGTGATGTGTTTATGTTGAAATATATTAAAAAACGGTCTGTCTTTTTTCTTTTGGTCATTATATTTACCGAGTGTGGTTTATATTTCCCGCTTCAGAAATGTGATGTTATTTCCGGTAAGGGAGCATAGTGTGCACCAATGCTCCCTAAAATTCGTGATGCATTGTGGGATATTTCAGGGAGCAAACGTTCCAGTCCACTGGAAGGAATTCGCGATTGAGACGGCCCTTAAAATGGCTGACTCCCTGATCAGTGCCCTGACTAGTGAACAAGGGAGCTGATTGAGACGCATCCTTGGTTTCTTTCATTATGCTGGCGACCTCAAGTCAAGTCAAGTCAAGTCAAGTTGAGCTTTATTGTCATTCTGCTACATGTGTGGACATACAGTGGAACGAAATGTCATGTCTCACAGGACCACGGTGCTACATAAATAAACATAAATATGAACATACATACACTAGACGTAGAAACAATTTTTTAAACCTATACATGTAACTATACATATACTATAAATAATTGACTATACATACACATAACCTAAGACAGACTATACAAGTACTTTACATGATAACTGTGCATGATAATGTGCAGAAGAGGTATTTTAAAGGTTAAGAAGCAAATAGTGCAATATGATTTGTGGTGCATTGACAAGTAAACATTTGTTAAGTCCTTATTAGGTCCTTGTAACGTGGAGTGTTAGATCCTCCTATGATAGCGCCACATTCATAGTCATTAAGCTCTTTGGTGTACGTTCCTTCTACTGTAAATGTTTGTGTAAGGAGTTCGTTTGGCTGTATGCTTGATTTTATGCACCTGTTGGTAATAGTAGCCAAAGTAGCCAAACCCGTAAATTAGAGAGTGGCGTCCACATACTTTTGGCCTTATAGTGTGTATTAAATTCTTCTTGCAGCGCTTCATCTGGAATAAAAAATATACACCGAAGACTGTTAATGTAGCGTTTATAAATGCAATCTTGCATGCAAAAAGTGGCTTGCAGAGGAAAATTCTGCTTAGGCTTATCCATCATGTCACCGAAGTTCCTTCCTAAAGAAAATTTCCTGTACAGAAAGCATCATTTCACATAAACCCTCACTTCCTCAGAAGGACCATCCTGAAGCTTAGCAAAGAGCCATTAATCCAGAGTTTAGGGACGGGAATCCATGAATCCAGAAGACAGTCTTTGGAAATGTTTTGCTCCCATTCTCTCATCCTTTGTGCTCATTTTTGTGGAGGAGGCTTGACAAGGACGTGAAATAGAGAGGAAGGGAAGACAAGAGCTTATTATAAACGGTTTTTCCCCTTAATATTTCTCCTCATTATCTTTCAGTTTACGACTGGCTTACGAACCAGTTTCCTAAACGGAAATCTACACAGTAAAGCGGTTCAGCCCCACACTGACCTGTGGAGACATCAGTTGTGTAACTGCATATATGATTTATAATTTATGTAATAGATTATTTTTGCTATATTGATATGTAACGTGCTCACTTTGAAACTATGTGGAAAGCATAGTATTCAGTGAATTTAAAACAAAGTGGTATGTGCAGCAACCCATAACCTTGATGTTGGTAATACCTTTTTTAGCTTCAAGAACACATTTCCAGCAAAACTTTTTTAGCCAGTTTGTGTCAGAAAGAAAACAAAAATACAGACAAGGCGTCCCAGTGGCAATCCACAGTTATGATGAGATCTATCAGAGAGCTCTTAAGCTATCTACCGTACCACCCAGTCTTCCTCTTGATCTTTTTCAAATCAGTGAAACATCTGCAAAGAATGAAAGCTTCAGCATTAATAGAGACTCAAGCGTGGCAAGCACTTTAAGTGCACACAGTGCATTTGAGATAAACTTGACACTTTTATCAGCGTCCAATAACGAGATATCAAAAACAGTTTTGAGAACAAAGAGCCCAAGAGCGTCGCTTCAGTTAACACCATTTGTGCTAAACGTGTTTCTCAATCCAGCTGATGGCTTCCATATTCAAGATCCTTTGTGCTTCTAGAAATTTAATGCATTATCAGATTCTTTCCTAACAAGAATCAGGTTCTCTTTTACCTATATACAGTAAATTACATTATTTTACATCTTTATTCTGAGTTTTAGACAGTATTTAATTGAAATTCTTCAGTGACAATACTTTGGTCTTTCTCAAATCTGACATGCATTTGCTTTCCATTGATTCTCATTGATGTGTAGTCAAAATAATTGAGATAAAGAGACATATTTTTTTTCTTTTTCTTTCAGATTCAGACCTGAGCATGAGGACGCTTAGCACTCCCAGTCCCGCTCTCATTCTGAAGTCAAACCCTCCTCAAACCGTCCCAAATGGCCATGAAACATCATCCACGTCTTTTAACGTCACTGGCGAAACGGTCGCCCTGGTTCACCCGCCTCCAGGCGCTCGCTCACGGCCTTCCAAAGTTCCTCCCATCGCCCTCATTGATATCCTGCCCGATCCTGTCTTACTACACGTCCTGTCGTACCTGTCCACCCCTCAGCTGTGCCGCTGCGCTCGTGTGTGTCGCCGCTGGTATAACTTGGCTTGGGACCCGCGGCTCTGGAGTTCCATTCGTCTGACCGGAGAGCTGCTGAATGCTGACCGGGCCCTCAAAGTGCTCACCCATCGTTTATGTCAGGACACTCCCAACGTCTGTCTGACTCTGGAGACGGTGGTGGCCAGCGGCTGCCGGAGGATGTCGGATCGTGGGCTGCGTGTGGTAGCTCAGTGCTGTCCAGAACTGCGGCGTTTGGAGGTTGCAGGCTGCTATAATGTGTCCAACGAAGCAGTGTTTGATGTGGTGTCCCAGTGTCCCAATCTGGAACATCTAGACGTATCAGGTAATATTGACAGACTTTGCAGCTGGTGACACCATATGGCTTTGGGTGAATCTCATGAAACCTGTCAAGAACGAGATAAAATAAAAATATTTCACTCTAGCAGAAAAGAGAAAATTAGAAATTTATATTTTGAAAAAAAATTATAAAAAGCCCATATTAGCATAATTTTAACCATATTTTATGACAAAGTGTTTAATTCTCCTTAATTAGTAAAAATGCAATTTATATTACACTATATTTTGGTTTTGAAAAGGCATTGTGGGAACGTTAGCTTTACATTACGGTAATGAAAATCTAGTAAAAAATGGAAATTTAAAAAATAAATCACAGAGTGAAAAAAATCTAATTTATATTTGTTTTTGTCTTTAGATTTTGGGGAGAAACATGACCTCAGAATGTTTCTTTGGGTGAATCTCATTAAACTTATAAATTATATTTTACAAGAAACTGAAGCCTATATTAGGACAATGTTTAACCATATCTGATGACATTTAAAGTATTTATTTATCTTTTATTAGTAAAAAAAAAACAAATGTTAGAAAATGCAATTTATATTACATTATATTATGAAAGGAGATTGTGGGAACTTTGGCTTTTTAGCACAGAATTTACATTACGATGGCGAGAATTTAGGAAAAAATTGAAATTAAAATTAAAAGAAATGGCACAGTAAAAAAAAAAAAAGCAATTTATACTTGTTTTTTGTCTTTAGATTTTGGGGTGAAACATGACCTAAGAATATTTCTTTGGGTCAATATCATTAAAATTACAAATGATATTTTACAAGAAAATGAAGCCTGTATTAGGACAATTTTTAACAATATTTGATGACAATTAAAGTATGTAATTCTTATTAATTAGTGAAAAAAAAAATACAAAAAATTGCTATTTATATTGCATTATATTATGATTTTGAAAAGGGATTGTGAGCACGGAATGTACATTACGTTAATGAGAATTTAGGAAAAAATGAAACACAGTGAATAAAAAATGCAATTTATATTTGTTTTTGTCCTTAGATTTTACATGACCTCTGAATATTTCTTTGGGTTACACTTTATTTTGATAGTCCACTTTACACATTCTACTAACTATAAGTAACTTTGCAACTACATGTCAGCTAATTCTCATTAACTTGCAACTACATGTCTACTAACTCTCAGAGCAGACTATTAGGTTAGGTTTAGGTTTAGTAGAATAAGTTGACATGTACATGCAAAGTCTAGAAGAGTGTTAGAAGATATTAAGCAGACTGTCTACTAATACTCTAATGACTAGTTGACATGCAGCTGCAAAGTTACTTACTGTTAGTAGAATGTCTAAAGTGGACTATCAAAATAAAGTGTTACCTTTCTTTGGGTGAATATCATGAAAATTAGAAATTATATTTTACAAGAAAATATAGCCTGTATTAGGACGATTTTGGGCATTTATTTCTCTTTAATTAGTTTAAAAAAAATTAAAAAAAAAAAAAAAAAATGCAATTTATCAGCATGGAATTTACAGTAATGAGAATTTGGGAAAAATTGGAAATTTAAAAAAAATGGTACAGTGAATAAAAAACAAAAGCAATATATATTGGTTTTTGTCCTTAGATTTTGGGGTGAAACATGACCTCTAAATATTTCTTTGGGTGAATCTCATTAAAGTTAGAAATTATATTTTGCAAGAAAATTAAGCCTATAATTAGGACAATTTTGGGTATTGGGAACTTCAGCTTTTTAACAGGGAATTTACATTACGGTAATGAGAATCTGGGTGAAAACTGAAATGAGAAAATGGCACAGTGTAAACTATGTTTTAACTATGGAACTATGTTTTGATTTTGGGGTGAAATATCTAACATTTAATTGCAATACATATTTAGTTCATTTTCAATAAATCTCATATGTCTGGGGGTGAGACATACCACTACACCAGGGGTGCCCAACCCTGTTCCTGGAGATCGACTTTCCTGCAGAGTTTAGTTCCAACCCTAATCAAACACACCTGTCTGTAATTATCAAGTGTTCCTTGAGATCCTAATTAGCTGGTTCAGGTGTGTTTGGTTAGGTTTGGAGCTGAACTCTGCAGGAAAGTCGATCTCCAGGACCAGGGTTGAGCACCCCTGCACTACACCATGTATTGTTGTAGATTTACAATATTTTTAAGATTTTCAAAATTCTAAGTGTTGCACCACAGGTGGGCTGCAAACGTATGTATTTGCATGGCACATCCATTACCTGGTCAATGAGTAAAACATGTTATGTCTTGATTATTTTCAAGAGCTCTTGTGATGGATTAGCTGCCATTATGCATCAGAATACCATGCTTGGTTGTGGATTTATTCAGGGAGTAATTCATAGTGGTGAAGTTTTTTCTGGGAAAGCTGGGAAAAACATTATAGGATCTAGGAATCGCTGCCAGTCTTTCAGTCTTTCTCTGGGGGAAGGTAAGGCCTGCTTGCTTTTGAAAGATGGACTGCTAACCTCAACCGAAGAGTAAGAGTCCGTCTGCTCAGTTCATCGTACGAGTCACACACTGTACAGTTATTCATCATGCAGAGGGCACAGCATGCGTCCTGCTTTCCACAAGTAATACACCCTTTGTTGCAAAAGTATCCTACATTTCTTGTGGTTACATTTACTTTTAAAAGCAGGTAGTATGACTGTAATAGGAGCAAAAACAGAAACTGCCTGGGTTTTGTTCCATATGAGGTTTCTGGATTGTATTTCTTTATTATTTTTCTCTGTTTTCTCCTATTTTATTTGGCCAAAATTCACTGTATTTCATTCATTCGCCTCGATTTAAAAACCTAATGCACACTCTAAATTTCAGAATTTTAAAGTAGTTTTATTTGACTCTTTTCCTGTTTCCCATGTGACATTTCCTTTTTCTCGGCGATCTGCACAGTTGCAATGCAGGATTTTGATTTATTGCTTGAAAAAGGATCAAAACAACAGGAACTGTTGTTGTATTATTACATAAACTGTAATAATGACAATATCCCCTTCCTTTCCCTAAGGCTGTCCTAAAGTGACCTGTATCAGCCTGACGGAGGAGGCGTCTCTACAGCTCACACATCTACATGGACAGCAGATCGGCCTGCGATACCTGGACATGACAGACTGCGTATCACTGGAAGACGAAGGCTTGAGGACCATTGCATTTCATTGTCCGCGTCTCACACACCTCTACTTGCGGCGTTGCAGCCGCCTAACAGACGAGGCCATGCGACAGCTAGCACTGCACTGCACCGCGTTACGTGAGCTTAGCCTAAGCGACTGCCCTCTGATCGGAGACTTTGGCTTACGTGAGGTTGCTCGCCTGGAGGGCCGCCTACGCTATCTGAGCGTGGCGCATTGTATGCGCATAACAGACGTTGGACTGCGTTATGTAGCGCGCTACTGTCCGCGGCTCCGCTACCTGAATGCGAGGGGATGCGAGGGGCTAACGGACCAGGGTTTGAGCCACTTAGCCCGCAACTGCCCCCGATTGCGGTCTATAGATGTTGGTCGCTGCCCGCTGGTGTCGGACGCTGGGCTAGAAGCGTTAGCACGTTGTTGTGAAGGGCTACGAAGGCTGAGTCTGAGGGGCTGTGAGAGTTTGACAGGGAGAGGGCTCATGGCGCTAGCAGCGGGATGCCCCGAGTTGCAGTTACTAAATGTACAAGAGTGTGAGGTGCCACCTGAGGCACTTCGACTGGTCCGACAGCACTGCAGACGCTGTGTAATCGAACACACCATACCTGCTTTCTACTGAGGGGACAGGTTGGGGACGCCAGAGGTGTCGACCTCTGAAAAACAGATGTTTATACTTTTTGCATTCTTTCGACTGCCTGATGAGATGCAACAAGGTGGATGTGTCTCAAGACCTAGTGCAGGAGTGCTCAGTCCTTCTCCTGGAAGGCCGCTCATGCAGAGATTTTCTCCAACACACCCCACACGGAAATAACCTATATAAACATATATGTTTTAATATAGGTTTTGATATAGGTTTTTAATATATGTGACATATATAAAATTGGCCGTTTTCCTATATTATATGTACATATATGTACATATAATATAGGAAAACGGCCAATTTTATATGTCACATATATTAAAAACCTATATCAAAACCTATATTAAAACATATATGTTTATTAATTTCACGTGTTCGCACATAAGTTTTTTGCATTTTTTTTTTTTTAGTTAGTTCTTAGTTATTGCCTTGATAATAGAAAATATGAGCTAGGCATCATGTATGACAGTTGCCAAAGTGAGATATGAGCTAAAATGACCAGATCCTGCCATGAGCTATATAGGAGACATATCTTGTATGTACATATAGGGCTTTTTTGTGGATATAAAGAAGCAATACAGGAGACCTATATGGCCTGTATATGTACATATATGCACCTCAATTTTGCCTATATGTGGCATATATACGCATATATGCAGCATATATATTATGATATATGTGCATATATACTGCATATAGGTTTCATATATGCGCATATATCCTCATATAGGTTCTTTCCATGTGGGACCTGACCGAAGGTTTCTAGTAAACCTGACTGTAATTGGATGGTTCAAATGTTTAATTTGGGTTGGAGCTAAACTCTGCAAGACAGTGGCCCTCTAGGAGTAGGAATGGACACCTGTGACCTAATGAATCAGTTCAATGTCTATTGCAGTGTTTTCCAACTTTGTGCCTTGAGGCACGCTAACAGTACACAGTTTGGATATCTCTAAAATTCTGAGGCAACTTATGGGTGTCAAACCCTGCTCCTGGAGGATCACTGTTATGTAGAGTTTAGCTCCAACACCTGCCAAGAAGTTTCAAGTAATCCTAAAGAACCTGTTCAGATGTGTTTAATTCAGGTTCAATCTAAACTTTGCAGGACAGTGGACCTCCAGGGTCAGGAAAGGTCACCCTGATCTAGTGAGTCAACTTGTCATCTACTGCAGTGTTTCCCAACCTCGTTTTGGAGGCACACGAACAGTACATATTTTGGATGTCTACTTCATCTGACCCATCCATTTTAAGTCTAGGAGTCACTACTAACAAGCTGATTTGATTCAGATGTCTTTGATTAGGAAGAGTTTGAAAATGTGTACTGTCTCCACAAACAGGCATGGGAAACATTGGCTTACCGACATTCTGGAGCAACTCACAGAAGTTTGCAGTAATCCTAAATATTTTGATTAACTTGTTTAGATGTTTAATTCAGGTTGGGGTTAAACTCTGCAGGACTCTCCAGGTCAGTGGGGGTCCAAAAGGGGTGTTCTGGAGGGCTTGCGCCCTGCAGAGTTTAGCTTCAATTTGCATCAACACACCTGCCTGAAAGTTTCTAGTATGCCTAGTAAGACCTTGATTAGCTGATTCAGGTGTGTTTAATTAGGGTTAGAGCTAAACTCTGCAGGACAGTGGCCCTTCAAGACTGAGTTTGGACACCCCCGCTCCGGGTGCAGATGATACTAAGTCAGGAGTAGCGAGCTCCGGTCCTGGAGAGCTGCAGCCCTGCAGAGTTCAGCTCCAACCCTAATTAAAACTCACCTGCCTGTTGCTTTCTAGTAACCCTTCAGACCTTGATTAGCTTGTTAAGGTGCGTTTGATTAGGGTTGAAGCAAAACTGTGCAGGGCTGCGGCTCTCCAGGACCGATGTTCGCCACCCCTGTACTAAGTCATCCCTGACCTAGTGAATCAATTCGCTATCTACTGCTGTGATTCCCAGTTCTTTTTCTGGAGGCACACCAACAGTACACATTTTGGACGTCTCCTTTTTCTGCCCCCTCCATTTTAGATCTAGAAGTCTCTACCAGTGAGCTGATGAGTTGAATCAGGTGTGTTTGATTAGGAAGAGTTCAAAAATGTGTACTGTGTCTCCATTAACTTGTTTGGGAAACACTGGTCTTCTGCCTACTGAAACTTTGGGGCAACTTTGGGTGTCAAACCCTGTTCCTGGAGGATAACTGTTCTGCAGAGTTTAGCTTCAACATACCTGCCAGGAATTTTCTAGTGATACTGAAAACCTTGATCTTGAGCTTGTTGTGTTTATTTCAGGTTGGATTTAAACTTTACTAAAAGGTGGCCATTTGAGAGCAGGATTGAACACCCCTGATCTAGTTAGTTCTCTTGCTGTTTACTGCAGTGTTTCCCTATCCTGTTATTGGAGACTCACTCACAGTATACATTTTGGATGTCTCCCTTATCTGACCCATCAATTTCAAGTCTTGGAGTATCTATTAATAGGCTGAATCTAAGCTCTGCAGGACAGTAGCCCTTCAGGTGCAGGATAGGTCACCCCTGACTTTGTGAGTCAATTTGTTGTCTACTGCAGTGTTTCCCAACCCTGTTTCTGGAGGCACACCAACAGTACACATTTTGGATGTTTACTTTATCTGATCCGTAACAAGCTGATTTGATTGGGATGTCTTTAATTAGGAAGAGTTTGAAAATGTGTACTGTGTCTCCATGTACTTGCTTGGGAAACACTGGTCCCCTGCTTACTGAAACTCTGGGGCAATGTTTGGCAGAATTTAGCTCTAACACACCTGCCAAGTATTTCTAATGATACTAAAGGTCTTGATAAGCTTGTTCAGATGTGTTTAATTCAGTCTGGAGTTAAACTTTACTGGAAGGTAGCCCACTTGGAGCAGGATTGGACTCCCCTGATCTAGTTAGTTGACTTGCTGTCTATTGCAGTGTTTCCCTACCCCAGGGACTGGGCAACTTCGGTCCTGGAGGGCCACTGTCCTGCAGAGTTTAGCTCCAACCTAATCAAACATGCCTGCCTGTAGCTTTCTAGTGGTCTTGTAGACATTGATAGCTTGTTCAGGTGTGTTTGATTAGTGTTGGAGCTAAACTCTGCAAGACAGTGGCCATCCAGGACTCAAGTTGCCCAACCTACCCTACCCTGTTCCTGGAGGCACACCAGCAGTATACATTGTGGATGTCTCCCTTATCTGACCCATCAATTCCAAGTCTTGGAGTATCTACTAATGAGCTGATGTGCTGCTGGCAGGCTTGGGAAACACTGGTCTCCCACCTACTCTGGGGCAACTCCAGGGTGTCAAACTTTGCTCCTGCAGAGTTTAACTCCTTCCAAGTTTCTAAAGACCTTGATAAGCTTGTTCAGATGGGTTTAATTTGGGTTGGAGCTAAAGTCTGCTGGAAGGAGCAGGACTGGAAAGCCCTGACCTAGTGAGTTGACTTGCTGTCTACTGCAGTGTTCCCCTACCTTGTGTTCCCCTACCCTGGAGGCTCATCAGCAGTATGCATTTTTGATGTGCATCTTATCTGACCCATTCATTTCAGGTCTAGGAGACTGTACTAATAAGCTGATGACCTGAATCAGATCTGTCTGATTAGAAAGAGTGTGTACTGTGCCTCCTCAAACAGGCTTTGGAAACACTGGTCTCCTGCTCCTGCTCTGGGGCAACTTAGGGGTGTCAAAGTCTGCTCCTGGAGGACCACTGTCCTGTACTACACACCTGCCAAGAAGCTTCTAGTGACTGGCCTTGATTAACTTATTCAGATGTGTATTTGGGTTGGTGCTAAACTCTGCAGAAATATAGCCCTCCAGAAGCAGAATTGGGCACCTCTGACCTAGTGTGTTGACTTGATGTATACTGCAATTCTGGGGCAAGTCAGTGGTAAACCTAATTGAACACCTAAACCATCTAATAGAGTCTTCAGGTGTACTAGGAAGGTCTGGACAGGTGTGCTGGAGTAAGTTAGAAATAAACTGCAGGATGGAGGCAATACAGGAACGAGATTTGACATTAATGGACAAATAAACAGCATCTTAAGCCTAACCGCGCATATGATTGATGCAACACTCACAATTTTGACAGTAGCATGTCAAAGGCAGTATCTTAGGTTTTGAGACACATCCGGTGCGTAATGTTGCTTCTTGCAGAGCTGTATCATGCTGTTGTAAAAAAAAAACAATAAAAAAAACTACATGACATATAGCATAATATTTATCACATGAAAGAGATGCATTATTGTCACTGTACGTCACCAGTAAGCTGGTGTTTCCTAGGTGTCTGAACTATGTTTATTTGAGTTGATTTATGTATTGTTTTCTACAAAAGCTCTTTAGCTGGTTGTCTATGTTCAGAGTCCATCCATTACATGGTTAAACTTTAAACTATTCATTTAGTTACATAGAATCTTCCTAGTTTTCTTCAGAAAACTGATATTTGATTTCAAGAGACCGACTTGGTTCAAAATAACGAGGAAATATGGGCATTTGCACTTTAAAGGGCATTACTGACAATCTCGAAATGATCTAAAAGTCGTAGAAAGTCTTTATTTGATATCCCAGCTAACGCTAGTCAAGGATTACATGAGATTTGTAAAGGTTTCATTTTTGTGAAAGCAATATGTTGCTGCTAAAAACACTCAATAAAGGGCTACTTATTATTTATACTTTCTTTCATTTGTTGTATCTGTGGAACTATTGGGAAAGTGACAAGTGTAACACATGCAAACAAAGGAAAGTTCCTTAGTCAACATAATGCAATGAACAGTTATCCATGGGCAAGAAAGCTGCTTCCAGACAGGAAGGTTAAAGCCTTGTGGCAAGCATCCAGATATCAGTTAGGACTTCCTTTGCAGTTCTTTGAGAGATTAGATATATTTGAATGAAGTATATTATTAGGGAGATCCAAACTCTTGCTTGTTCACACCAATGAGCTCAGTAACACTTACAGATTTCCCCCTAAATAAATCCATAGTAAGAACCATCAACAGCTGGACCTAAGAACATCTTGACTTGAGTCAGACGTGCATTATCCTCACGATAGCCATAATCGTGATTTATTTCATTGTTAGTATATGAATCACTACTACACAAACAAATGGATCATGAAATAGCAAAGATGAAATCAATTACTCAGTGAGATGGATGGTAAATATGTGGTTGTTGTTGCAGCAGAGTCATGTGAGGCACTTGTCCTCTACACGTGAGTGTGCCTTCAGCTGAACCGCACAACTTCATTTTGCTTGCATGGGTAGGAAAAAAACAAGCAAACCATTAATATATTAAAAAGTAACTTGCTGACATGCCAGTGCTTGTTCATTAAAGATCAGTACAATTAGTAACAGGCTGTCTCTAATATAAAGCTAATTAGTTCGCAGTCATGTGGTTTCCACGTGACCACATGGGGCTGATCTGGTGAAAGGTGGGGACCTGTAAATGAATAGAGAACAGCCTGAAACACAAGTGTGTGTATGTAGCTGTCAGTCATTGTTCTGTGGTCATAGTCAGTGTTTGAATGAATGGTGTAGTGGTACAATAAGTCCACTCTCACTGATACTTTCAAAGTCAATGGTGCTTAACTAATGGATCGTGTTCTCTCTCTCTCTCTCTCTAGTTTACAGTCTCGTTTTGTTCTAGACAACTATAATTATCTTCTGCTGCCCTCTGTTGGGTAATATCTGTTCCTGCACTTAATTTAAACTCAAAATGGAGTACTTGTAGGCCTATACTACGTACTTTAAAATTTATATGTAAAACGACATACACTATGGAATATAGATATTTAACATGTTTAATCAAAACTGTAATCAAAAATGTCAACTTAATCCAGTCCAGTCCAGGTAATTCAGTCAAACAGTGAGTCAAGAAAGAGATGTTAATAAACAATTGATATTTCTTCAGATCCATTCATAACACTGAAAATGCAAAGTTGATCACGTGGGAAATGTATCACGTTCTGTATTTAGAGAAAAATTGGAATTTTGTTACATCTTGTAGGTCGACCTACTATTCTATTCACAATGTACTAACGAGTTTCATAGAGCAAAAATGGTGTAGTATGCTATTCTTAAGTTATATTAGATAATAATAATAAGCAGTCAAGTGACATTTTCGTTTATTTAAACGTCACAAAGATTATGATTATTGATATTGTTATAAGCACATCTATCAGTATCACACAAACCTTTCTGATGTCTACTAAGCTTGAAAAAAAAAAACATGATCACAGTCTTTTAGATTTTGTTTTAATAAATAAATTCAAAATTGCAATATTGAGAAAACCGGAAAAGGCACTTAAAAAAAAGAAAGTCAAGCTGGTAGACTGGGTGTTGTGGCAGGCCATCTGTTTGTCATCCTTCAGCTTGATATTTGAGACCCTGGACCACAAAACCAGTCATACGAATCAGTTTTCTGAAATTATGAGATTTATACATCATACATATGCAATGCATATTACTAATCAAAAATTAAGTTTTGATATATTTACGGTGGGAAATTTACAAAATATCTTCAAGGAACATGATCTTTACTTAATATCCTAATAATTTTTGGCATAAAAGAAAAATCAATAATTTTGATCCATACAGTGTATTGTTGACTATTGCTACAGATGTACCTGTGATACTTAAAACTGTTTTTTTTTTGGTCCAGGGTCACATTTATTATTTTGTCAAGCACTCCTGTAAAAATTAAAATGATTCATTCTGCTTATGTTCAATTAAAATAAGTAAAAATAAAGGGTCGTTGTACCTTTGCGTATATGATATGAACATTTAAACACAAAACTACACTAATTCTTCAGTTTTTCCAGATAATTGTCTTAACAACAAAGAGCTTTGTCTTTGACTTCAAATATGCAAATTACAATGTCCTTTTTTTTTTTCATTTAAAACACCTGAAAACACATTTGAAATCTGTAGGCATCAATAAGTTTGCCCATTTCTAATGAGCAGTTTAAGGACATTTGTCTACCAACTACAGGATATCACCTGAATACACTGATACTCATCAAGAGCCACATAATAATTCAACAAACAGTCCTTCATAACGTATAAAATACACAGACATTTTCAGCTGAACACAAGACACGTGCCATAATGATTTCCTAAGAGCAACAATAAGTGGGAAATAAGCTGCACTAAAAACAAAGAAACAAAGACATTTTTGGCATGAAATGCAAGATGTGTCTGACAGTAAGTGAATATGCATAGATTATTAACATATCAAACCCAAACTTACATCAGCCCAAAAAGAAAAAAAAAAAAAACATATACACCAGTAAATAGCCAACATATGACTGATGACAGTTTAAATGCAGAAAGAACATGATGGAATATTACCAAAAATGTATATGATGTTTTAAATGTTTTTGCAATTTTTGAATGGTTCAAGGATCCATTTGCTCTGCATCTTAAAGTAAAACACTCTGCAAAGGCACAAATATCTGTTCTGTTTGAAAAGGGCAAATGTGTGAATGTACACAGGGTTTAAAAGAGAAACGGATGTAAATAAAAAGACTATACAAACTGTACATGTTTGCAAGGGACGAGAGGCAGCCAGTCTTTCATAAAATACTACTACAGAGCTACAATACTGTTCTAAAAGAATGACATACATGGGGAAAATAAACAATTTAAAGGAAAACTAAGGATATCTGCAAACCTATCCCTTCCAAAACATTCATTTGTGTGATACCCATGTCCATTATTTGCCTTCATATTTGGGGTTGATCACAGTTGTGACGGCACTCTTGTAGATGGGGTTCTCTCCCTGTGAAACACACAAAAATCAGATTTTTTAGAAAAAACAAAACAAAACAAATCACCAAATATACAGCACAAAACTTATTACAGCATGTCAGCATGTCTAAATGAATTTACACCAAAAGAAAGTGCAATAAACGTTGGATTAAAAAGGTTATAAAAACATACAAAAAAACCCAAAAACAAATCAAAACAAAAAAACATGCAGCTAACCTATATCACTCATATTTAATAGCAGAATTTTGATAAACATTAATATCCAGTGAAGAAAAGCAAATTATAAAGTCAAATGCTCATTAAATATGACACAGCATTGTCAATTAGTGATTTAAACACTTTATAAACACATCAACATTTTGTATCAACGATGGGAAAATAAAAGGTTTATAAATAATGATAAATCTAAAGGCATTTAAATATAATTATGGTATTTTATAAATGATATACAAAAATGGAAAAAGAGTAATCAAACAATTGTGAACTGTAATCAGGTACAAACACACACACACACACACACACACACACTGGAAAAAGGCCATGCAGAAAGAGGAGAGGTATACAAACTTATAGAGCCACAGCTTTACGTCCATAGTTTGGGTTCTTGAATTTATTAATAGGGCTCTTGTAAATTGGATTCTCTGTCTGAGAGTGGACAGGGACAGACAACAGATCAACCACAGATGAAGCAACAGAAGAGATGAAATTATGGACAACAAATAGAGAACAAAAAGGATGGAAATCATAGAGAGACGGAAAGATGATTTCATGAGGAAGAAGGAAAATAGGAAGCAAAGCATGCATATGGAGTATAAACAAAAACACAACAGAAGGTTTTAAAAAAAGCCACAGTAACTGCATAAAACATGGTTAAACCAAGAAAAAATAAAATTAACAAGTCTTTTGTCCCAACAGTTGCCACGAAAGCTTTTTTAAATCTGAATTTGATAATTCAGAAATTAACAATTTTCAGAATCTTATAAATTAGAATAAAAAAAAAAAAACATTTATTTGTGAGCCTGGACCACAAAACCAGTCTAAAGTAGCATGGGTATATTTGTAGCAATAGCCAACAATACATTGCATGGGTCACAATGTCCTATTTTTCTTTTATGTCAAAAATTATTAAGATATTAAGTAAATATCATGTTCCATTAAGATATTTTGAAATTTCTTACTGTAAATATATCAAAACTTAATTTTGGATTAGTAATATACATTGCTAAGAACTTAATTTGGACAACTTTAAAGATTTTCTCAATATTTTGATTTGCACCCTTAGATTACAGATTTTCAAATATTGTCGTATCCTAACGAACCATACATCAATGGAAAGCTTATTCATTCATCAATTTCAAAAAATTGACCTTTATGACTGGATTTGTGACATTGTCACATTTATGTAAATTATACTGGTATAGTTGAACTTTCTGCTCTAAAACCTCCTACAGGGGTTTTGTGTACCTGTTACAACACTGAATAAGTACCTTATTATAGCCCTAAATACGGTCACACCACATTTCCTGTGAATCAGCAGATTTTGACCTGTGCTTGCCTAATAATGCCCTTGTGAAAAACAAGCACACTTCTGCATACTTCAGTCTACTTTTTACAGAAATAATATACTTAAAGGGATAGTTCACCCAAAAATAAAAATCTGTGTAAAATTCTGAGTGATTAATGACAGAATTTTCATTTTTGGGTGAACTATCCCTTTAAGGTGAACTGAATGGAATATTTTTGGACACTTACGGTAATTGCAAAAGTTATTTGTAATTATGAAAATGTATTAGTTTAAATAAATATTAAATGCAATTAGCTGAACTTAAGAGTACATTTCTACATATTTATGTGTGACCCTGGACCACAAAACCAGTCATAAGGGTCCTTTTTTAAAAATAAAAATTGAATAAAAAAAAGCTTTCCATTGATGTAAGGTTTGTTAGGACAATATTTGGCCGAGATACAGCTGTTTGAAAATCTGGAATCTTAAAAAAAAACCTCCCTCTCTCTCTCTCTCTCTCTCTCTCTATATATATAGAGAAAAATTTGCTTTAAAGGTGTCCAAAAGAAGTTCTTAGCAATGCAAAAATTAAAAATTTAAAAATTAAGTTTTAATATATTTACGGTAGGAAATTTACAAAACATCTTCATGGCACATAATCTTTACTTAATATCATAATGATTTTTGGCATAAAAGAAAAATCGATAATTTTGACCCATACAATGTATTTTTGGCTATTTTGTGGTCCAGGGTCATATACGTAAATTCATACGTATATTCATTGAAATATGGTTAAAGTGCACAATTATTGGTTAACTATAATATTCTTTAATGTCATTTGTATTGAAACTTGTATGTAATGTATTTAAATATATTCGTAATTACACAGTTGTAATTTAGTACATTTAATATACAGTATATTAACTTTAATTGTAGTGTTAATGTTAAAATTATAATCAAGCACCTTACATGTGCCTTAGTATTTTAGTCAACACATCAAAACAAATGTAAATATTTTTTTTTTCTTGATTTTCTTTAAAGCATGACAAAAAGATGATTAAAACAATGATTTAAAATGTACTTAGAACGTACATTATTTGACATTATTAAAAAGTGCACTTTTAAATGTACTTAAGTGTGTTAAACAGTTTTGAAAGTGTCTCTATGTGGCCTTTTATTTACTTAAAATTCTATTATCTGCAGATTTTTAAAAAATACACTTTTGAGAAATGAAGTAAACTACTCCTTGTGCACTTCTTTTTCACAAGGGTGATGCATGTACACACACATATATGCTCAAAGAGTGAGCCAGCAGAGGGCAGCAGTGCATCATCCTGACTGACCACCGCTGCCCACGACACACCCAGAAAAATCAGGCCCTGAAAATCCAAAAGCCTTTCCTTTTACTTCCACAGCTGCTTTAAAATCCAGACGGCTCTCCTAAAAATGGAGCGCTCATAAAGAGGAAAACCACACATCTGATTCAACAGTCTTGGAATTTGGAAAGATTAAAAACAAATAAAATAAAATAAAAGTTTCTTTTTTTACCGTGTCCCACTTGGCGTTCATCTTCTCCTTCTCAAACTTAGCGAACTCGCGGCGGTCGTGAATGATCATGAGCAGCTTCCAGATCAGGAGCAGAGCTAGACCAATCAGAACGATGCCTGTGACCACGCCCGCTACGATGGGGATGATGTCAGGACCCGCCGGACACTCTGCCAAACGAATCACACGTCACGTCATTAAAGTATACAAACACTCATGAACAATACAAGCTACACAAGCTCAGATATATAATGGCTCTTATTTTGGTTTAATACAAAGCCTTACCTAAAGTCTCCACCACATGCACCTCCTTCTCCGTGTTGTTGACGGCGTAGGTGTAGTAGAACCAGCAGTCGTTGGCGTCTCTCTCCTTGCAGTGCATGAGGGGGAAGGCCTGCACCGGCTGAGGGAGTTTATCTCTATCCTTCACCTTGATGAGGTTAAAGTAGCTACAGTCTCTCTCACACGTGTCTTTCTTCTCTCCTGTGCCGAACGCACGGCACTGCACACACTCCCTGAGACAGGAAAGAGCCGTTAACATGTTTAGTCAATTGTGAAACACACTTTGGATTGTTTTATATATATATATATATATATAAATAGTAATAATGCATTGCTTACAAACTGTGCAAGGAAACAGGGCTGGTATTGACAAATAATGAAAAAAATTGCACTAACTCTGCTGAATATACCACAATAGTTGCCCATACAGCAAAATTTGAAAGTATATTTTAAAATATAAAAAAAATGGCCAAAAATTATAACTAATTTAGATGTTAAAATATATTAATATAGACTACCAGTCAGTTACAATAATTAATATATATATATATATATATATTTTTTTTTAGAAGTCTGCATTTATTCAATCAAAAATACAGTAAAACATTACTATTGTGAAATATTAGTACAATTTAAAACAACTGTATAATTTTTTTTTTTCATTTTATTTATCCCAAACATTACAGTAGTGTATCGTTTTCTACAAAAATATTCTGGTTTTCAACATTGCTAATAATCAGAAATGTTTCTTGAGCAGCAAATCAGCATATTAGAACGATTTCTGAAGGATCATATAAAAATTCAGCTTTGATCATAGAAATAAATTACATTTTAACATACATTGACTTAGAAAACATTTTAATAATATTTCACAAAATTACTGTTTTTACTGGATTTGTCCCATTAAAAAAAAAAATTATTCTACATTTTTGACAAGTAGCATCATGCATTTATGTATCTACCCAACTATCTCTGTATGTATTTACCCAGCTTATATCCAAACAGATATATTTTTATTTGCAAAGAATATTTAAGTGTCATATTTAACCCTAAGATAAAAAGAAATATGAAACTGTATTTTTTTGTGAAGATTATTAACATTGCCTTGAAAGTATACTATAAATATAAATTTTTAAATTACTGTTTTTTAAGTACATTGTTTTGGTATATGAAGTTTTGAACAATATATATATATATATATATAAAACAGTCATTTAAAAAAAAAATAAACATATTTGCAAAATGTAATTTGAAGTACATTTTCTAACATGTTTTGCCATTTGAATGTTTAAACAAAAAATATTAAAAATTTGAAAAAAATATTTCTTATGCAGTGCTGTCTACTATGGAAGCCCATTTCCGCTGCCACTGAATTAAAAAAAAAGGTTATTGCAACTTTTTATCTCACAATTGTGACTTTTTCCTCAGAATTGTGAAATATAAACTCGCAACTGCGAGAAAAAGAGTCAGAATTGTGAGATAAAAAGTCGCAATTTTGTGCACATATCAACAAGAACTGGACTTTATAACTCGCAATTGAGAGTTTATATCTCACAGTTCTGAGAAAAAAAGTCAGAATAACAAGTTTATATGATGCGAGAAAAAAGGTCAGGATTGTGAGATGAAAAAAAAGTAGAAATTACCTTTCTTATTTTTTTTATTTAGTGGCAGAAATGGGCTTCCACAGTTTACACCATATATTTATATTTAAAAAATTATTTTTTTTTTCTGTTCACCTGCATATGATGTGTTACATTTCAGCATTTAAGTTGTGCGTATATTGAATGTAGTTTAATGTGTCACACATTATGTACACAGACGTGTGTGTTTTCCACTGACTTGTGTTCAGTACAGACTCCGGGGCAGGTGGGGCAGATCTCACAGGTGGGCCCCTGGAACTTGGGGTCGGTGCACCTGCAGGTCCCGCACTCACAGATCCCTCTGCCGTTACAGATCTGCTTGTTGGAGGCTAAGCAGGTGGAAGTGTCTAGAGAGCAGTCACATGCGCTTCCTGTGTAGTTAGCGTCACAGATACACACCCTGCACTCACAGCGGCCGTGTCCTACAGGAAAAAACATCACCTTATCAACCGTCTTACTCTAGTAATGGTCTGTTGAGTGGTGTATTGGTAATATGCATGATGTATTGGTCTAAAAAGAAAACAACTTCCTGTTTCAGTACCTCCACAGAGTTTATTATTGGAGCGGTCACAGTTGAAGTTGTCGCACTCGCAGAATTTGCCGCTGTAGCGTTCTTCGGGATTGTCCCTTTTCTTGCACTCGCAGGTGCCGCACACGCACTCGCCGTTATTGCTGCAGATGTCCGTGCCGTTGTCCTTGCGGCAGTTCTTGTCCAGGTCCTCGGTAGACACCTCGTCTTTTCGACATTCACACTGCCTGCCAACACGGCCCTTATTGCACCTGAAAGAACACAGAGAACACAGCTCACATTTACTCACATATAAAGTCTTTTAAATTTCTTACTTTCATGTTTATGGGTCAAAGACAAAAGGAAAATCAAAGTGTAATGCACCTTCTTTCTCCTGTGAATTGGAATATATCCTCTTTTTTTTTCTTATCATACACCGTAATAGTTCATATACCAAAATATAACAAATACATTTTTTTTTAAACAAAGATTATTTACACCAAAGATTCAGTTTTTTTTTTATTTACCCCCTAAATCAACAAAAACAGTATTTTTGATTACAGTAATTGATTAAAGCATTATGAAATTATTTTCATTGTATCGTCAATAATGTGAATGAGACTTTTTTTTTATTTTTGTTTATTGCATATGGGAATTCTGGAGGAAAATGTGCTGAATTTTAATACAAAAAGGTCCTAAAATTAGTCTTCATTTTATGCAATATATATTGATAATGGTTATTATTGTTAATTAAAACTATTTTAAAAAATGTATGAATTGAAATAAAGCTGGAAAAAATCTAATTTAATCTTAGATGAAAAACAAGGATGAAAATTAGAAATGTTGCAAAGGCTTGTTGTTCAAGCTGAAGTACTAAAATTACTAGAACTTACAAAAAAAATTGTCAAAATGACAAAAGTATATAACAAAATTACTAAAACTCAAACTAAAATACTCAAACTACTTTTTTCCTGTGCATTAGAATATACATTTTTTCATTTAGGTCATATACAAAACAATTTTTTTTTATAAAGCTTGTTTAAGATTCAGTGTTTCTTTAATATTTAACCCTATAATCAACAAAAACGGAATTTTAAGTAAGGTTAAAATCTATTTTTGTTTTGAATTGTGAAATTATTTTCAGTGACATTGTATCATCAATAACGTGAGTGAGACCTTTCATTTATTTATTTATTTATTTATGCATTGTTTATTGCACACAGGAATTCTGGAAGAAAATGTGCTAAATTTGAATGAAAAAAGGTCCTAAAATTAGTCTTCATTTCATGCAATATATATTGTTCGTTGTTATTGTTAACTAAAGTGATTAGTTGTAGTACTAAAATGACTAAAACTTAAAATAAATAAATAAATAAATAAATGAAAGCTAAATAGAAATAAAAATACTCATAAAAACTTTTTACTTTAATACTTTAATTTTTGCACCATTTTTTTTTACAAATACTATTTACATCAAAAATTCATTTTTTTATATTTAATCCTAAAATCAACAAAAAAACTATTTTGAATGAAGTAAAAATGTTTGTTTTGCATCGTGAAATTATTTTCATTGACATCGTGTCATCAATAATGTAAATGAGACTTTTTTTTAACTTTCATTTCAGTTAATTATTGTTATTGTTAACTAAAACTATTAAACATAATCTTTATTAATTGAAAAAACATATATGATCAAATATAATAAGATTAGAAATGTTGCAAAGGCTTATTAAAAAAGGCTAACAGCTTGTTGTTCAAGCTAAAGTACTAAAATTACTAAAACTTAAAATAAAGCTAAACAGAAATAAAAGACTCATGAAAATGTAACAAAATTACCAAACTAATTAAAATTAAAGCTGAAAATGTAAAAATATTTGTAATTAAGTTTAAAAAGTTTCATATAGGAATGTTTTAAGCTGAGTATTTGCAACTTGCTTTACTTTCCATGAAAGCACATTAAATGTAATTTAGTCGTTAAACAAAGACGTGTTTTTCTAAGCAAACGCAGGACTGTTATGTGAGGTCAATCTCACCTGCAGGCTCCGCACTCAAACGTCCCATTGCCGTTATGACACAAGTCACTGTTCTTGATGCCGTTCTTGTGACATTCGCACTCGCAGATGAAATTGAGCATGATCTCCACCTCCTCAGTAAAGCCCAACGGCTTGATTTTAATGGTTTCAGGTTTGCCTTGTTTGGGGCAGCCTTGAGCCGTGATGTTAATGTTGAACGATACCTGGGAATACATTGGAAACAGAAACCGACTCAGAAACAGCAGGCTAGCGGTTTCTGCTACGGATGATGGAAAATGCATTAGTGTTGATTTGGCCTCACCTCGTCTCCAATAGAGATGTTCGAGCACTTCCTTCCATTTTCTCCCTCATTAACGACCCCGTTCTTACAGCGTGATTGATAGGTGATGGTCACTCCTTCAGGAAGCTTACTGTTCTCAAGAATCACCTCTGAGGAAAGAGACTGAGAGAAAACAGAAATCAGTCCAATTCCTTTAGACGGCAGATATTTATAAAGAAACTTCACTGACTCACATTGTAGGCATCAACGATCAGATTGATAACATTGCTGGAGTTTGCTGAAAGTGTCCCCACTGCAGACTTAGGGATCAGGTTTTTAAGTTCCTGTGGAAAGAGAAAAAAAAACATCCATGGATCTTCAGCACAGGGACACAGGGTGTTTGTTTTACAACAGTCCTGTTAAACTGCAGACAGGAACTCTAAATTATGACCTTGGCGTTTGGATCATTCCAAGCTGGGAAACTATCTTGTGCTTGTGGCTTCCAAATACAGACAAGCTGGATCCAAACTGTTCAGATGCCTGAGAGTTTTAGTCTCACAGCAGGGAAATATGTGATATGGAATTTCACCCTACAATTCATCCATTTGTAACACACAGCTATGGCTCTTTCACCTTTTTTTTTACTCAGGAAGTGAATAGGTGAAGTCTGATCACTTAGTAAAGTAATAGCATATCTCGCCCAAACAGGTCACATCCCATTCAGGAAAAAAAAAAAAAAAAATCTGATGAAAATATATTTTAATATATGGTAAATAGATTTTGTAAACGGTGAAACTGAATTAAATCTATTTTTGAAATTGCATAGCATTTACATGCAAATATGGATGTACTAAAGATACAAAATAGATTTGTAATGATTAATGTTTAAATGTTATATATTGTAATACTGAATTTTTGGAAAATTGTTGGGAAATTGTAAAGTATGTTCCTCGGTTAAAATATACAGAGACAAAAAACTAAATATATATATAAATAATATATATATATATATATATATATATATATAGAAAATGAGAAAATGTAGATTATTAGGCCATGTATAATTTTAAACATATTTTAAAAATATATCTTTGATTTAGTTTTTGCTCTATGGAATGATTTACATAATCATGTGCTTGTGCTGCAAGTTTTACATATTGTAATACTGAATTCTTTGAAAATTGTAAAGTATGTTCCTGGGTTAAAATATACAGAGATAAAAAGACAAAATATATTTCTAAATGATTTAAAAAAATATATATATATATATGTGAGTGTGTGTGTGTGTATATATATAT
The DNA here is from genome assembly GCA_012976165.1 of Labeo catla. Lineage (NCBI taxonomy): Eukaryota > Metazoa > Chordata > Actinopteri > Cypriniformes > Cyprinidae > Labeo > Labeo catla. The sequence continues at coordinate 1,056,348 of VONZ01000034.1, read as the reverse complement.
ATGTGTGTATGTATGTACATATACACGCACACTTATATCTCTATCTATCTATCTATCTAATAAATAAATAAATAAATAAATAAATATATATATATATATATATACATATTTTAGAAAATGTAGATTATTAGGCCATGTTTTGTATAATTTGAAATATATTTTAAAAATATATATTTGATTTTGTTTTTGCTCTATGGGATGATTTACATAATCATTCAAGCAACAATGTTATGTGCTTGCATTTAATCCTTTTATGATTTTTGATTTCAAATCCAACAAGCACCACAAAGTTTCCTAAATTTTGACGACAGCCCAGGTGGAAACTTTTACAAATCAAAAGCTGGCTTTTCTATGGCCAAATGCAAGGAAAATGAAAAATTCTCACAGGGAAAGAAGCTACAAGCTCCAGACAGAGAAAAATATGAGTGTTTCAGTTCCATACACATCATTACAATAATCATCTGTGGACCTACTTTGTAAACAGGCTGAAACTCCTCTGTAACGGCAAAGATGGTCTGGATGTTGTTTTCACTCAGTTTCTGAACCAGGTGGGCGATGGACGGGTAATCCTAGTTAGAAAAGGAAACGAAAGCTCTTTAAAATCTGTTAAACTTCCAATAGTCTGGTCTGAAAATCACCTGATGATTTTATATACGCACGTAATAATGGCTCATGGTGTACATGTTGTTTTCTAAGTGGCATTTCCCATCATTAGGAAGCACAATTCCACCTAGTTTGCCATCGCCGGCAAAATGGAAACCTGCGTCTGTGGAGAAAACCAATAAACGAGTGACGTTTCTCCAGCCGATGTGCTCCTGAGAAAAAACAACAGGAAGAAGGAGAAAAATGAGGCCAAGGGATACAAAGAGTGAGCTGAAAGTAGAAAAACAGACTGAGGACACAACTGGCTATACTTATAAAGTCTGAAAATAACCAAATAAGAACATGGGTCTTTCAGGGTTTTCACTGCCTTTTGGACGTCATAAAAAGTGGAAAATCAGATGAAAATCAAATAAATATAAAAGCCTTTTTATCTCAGATTTCTGAGTTTATATCTCTCGAGTTTATATCTTTTCATGAATTTGAGTTTACATCTCAAAATTCAGACTTTTTCTTAGAATTGTGACTTTATTTCTCACAATTGGGAGTGTAATCTTGGAATTTGTACTTTTTCCCCCTTTGAATTGTCAGATATAAACGCACAACTGGACGTTTTTAAGACGAAATTGCACAAACTCAAAAGAAAAAAAAGTCAGAATTTGTTAAGTTTACAGGTCTCAGTTGTGTAAGTTAAATGTAAGCATTTCTAAAACAAATTCTTTGAAATGTTAAACCATTAATATTACATTAATATTAAATATATACACATAAAGTTAAAGTCAAAAGTTTAAATACACCTTGCAGAACGTGCAAAATGTGAATTATTTAACCAAAATAAGAGGGATCATACAAAATGTTATTTTTTATTTAGGACTGACCTGAATTAGATATTTCACATAAAAGTTTACATATAGTACACAAGAGAAGAAAATAGTTGAAATTTGAGTTGAACTGAATAAAAATGACCCTGTTCAAAAGTTTACATACACTTAATTCTTAATACTGTGTTGTTACCTGAATGATCCACAGTATTGTATGTTTTTTTTGTTTGTTTGGTTTTTTTTTTTGTTCATGAGTCCCTTGTTTGTCCTGAACAGTTAAACTGTCTGCTGTTCTTTAGAAAAATCCTTCAGGTCCCACAAATTCTTTGGTTTTTCAGCATTTTTGTGTATTTGAACCCTTTCCAACAAGGTGGGGGGGGGGGGGTTTAATGTATCCTGCTCTTCACATTCAAAAAGTTTTCACCCCCTGTCTCTTAATGCATTGTGTTTCCTCCTGGAGCATCAGTGAGTGTTTGAACCTTTTGTAATAGTTGCATATGAGTCCCTCAGTTGTCCTCAGTGTGAAAAGATGGATCTCAAAATCATACAGTCATTGTTGGAAAGGGGTCAGATACACAAAACTGCTAAAATCAAAGAATTTGTGGGACCTGAAGGATGTTTCTGAAGAACAGCAGGCAGTTTAACTGTTCAGAACAAACAAAAACTATCACTAAATGAAAAAAAAAAAAACAAAAACACATACACACATCAGGTAACAACACAGTATTAGGAATCAACTTTTAAACAGGGTATTGTTTTATAAAATAAACTATAATTTTCTCTTGTGGACTACATGCAAATGTCTTTTATGTGAAATATCTTATTCAGGTCAGTACTAAATAAAAAATGACATGCATTTTGTATGATCTCTGTTATTTTGGTAAAATAATTACCATTTTGCAGATTCTGTAAGGTGTATGTATACGTTTGACTTCAACTGTATTCTTAGTACACAGCAAATAAACTTTCTCAGTGATGTTGATTTTTCACTCACTCCACAGACAGCCACTTGCATGATGGCATCAAATCCCCCTTCAGGTGAGTCCAGGTTGCCAGATATCTGCTGTTTTCCCACCAGCACGTTAAACTGCTCCCCGTTGCTGGTGAGTTTCAGCACGTTTTTGTAGCTGAAGGGGCTGGTGCAGTTTTGGTCCCCTGTGCAGGGGTTCAGGAGCTTGGCTGGAGTCGTGCTGATATACGGCATAACCGTCTTCTCCACAAAAGAGCCAAAACCTGTGTGAAAATGAGAAAAACAGCATCTTAGCTTAAAATGCATGCTCACTTGTGTGTCTAATGGCTTTGGGAATGTAAAGAAAGTTTTAATTAGGTATTATTTTATCATTTAAATTACAGGTTATAAAAATAATATTCTAAGTCAGGGTTTCTCAACAGGTCCCAACATGAAAATATGTAAAAAATTACTCCATACAAAGTAATTATGTGCGTTTATTTGCGCTGTAATGAGAGGTGTTTATAAACTATATATAAAACTCTCACCTATTCTGAAATCTGAGGTGATCTTGGACATTTCCTTCATCAGACTAGTCCCAAGATTCTTGACGTTCTCCAAATCATCCTTCATGGAGTAGGACAGGTCCATCAGGTAGTACAGGTCTATGGGATAATCCTCAGCCCTCTTGAACTTCAGTTTGATATTCTGAGGTTCCCCTACAATTCATTCACAACATATGTGTTAATATTCACTAAATTACTTGCACAGATCAATAAAAACCGACAAAGACTGATTTATTTTGAGTTCACACCAGATCTGAGATTGAGGCTGAGTTTTTGAGGCTGGATCTGAGTAATGTCCTCAGGTCGGAGTTTCTCTGCTCCTTTCTTGCGGTTGGTCACTGCTTTGTTCTTAAGGATCTTTTGGCTCCCGTGAGGGTTCTCGATCTTGGCGGCGGCGCAGCCTCTCTTCTTGAGCGACTCCAGCTCATCACAGCGTGCCGACGTCGGCTCTCCCTGCTTCAGAAACTCCTGATGGGGAGTAAATATAAAAGCGGTTGCAGTTTTTTCTGAAAAGCTGAATTTTCAGCATCATTACTCTAGTCTTCATGATCTTTCAGAAATCATTCTAATATGCTGATTTGCTGCTAAAGAAAGATTTCTGATTATTAGCAATGTTGAAAACAGTTGTGTTGCCCAATATTTTTGTGGAAACCACCATACATTTTATTTTTCAGGATTCTTTGACAAATAGAAAGTTTGAAAGAACAGCATTTATTTCAAATAGAAATATTTGTAATTTCAATTATAATTGGCTTTACGCACATTCTTAATGTGTCCTTGCTGAATAAAATCAATAATTTCTTTAAAAGACATGCTATAAAATTAAAAACTATCAGGAAAAAATATGCAAAAATTACACATAATTAAATAAAATTACAATAACTATGTTTGCACTTTTTGTTCTCTGAGAGTGTTTAATAGATAGAAACCTTTAGTAAAAAAGAAACATCTTAGAGTTATTTAATCTAAAGAAAACTTATGACAAATTAATATTGAATATAATTATATAATTATATTTATATACTATAATTTCTTTACAGTGTAGTATTATAGTTAATAAGACAAGAGTAATGATAAATAATGAATGAATTAATTAATGAACAAACATACAAACAAACAAACAAATAAATAAATACTTAAAATAAATCTTAACTAAAAAATATCCTTATTAGAATGCATATTAGCATATTAGAATGATCCTTCAGAAATAATTATAATATGCTGATTTATTATCAATGTTGAAAATAGTTGTGCTGCTTAATATTTTTTTGGAACCTGTGATGCTTTTTTTAGGATTCTCTGATGAATAAAAATTAAAAAGAACAGCAAAATTAGCATACACTACTGTTCAAAAGTTTGGGGTCAGCAAATTTTTATTCTTGTGATAGCATAGCTTTACATTGTTAGAAAAGATTTATATTTTGAATAAATGCTGTTCTTTTTAACTTGTTATTCATCAAAGAATCCTCAAAAAAAGAATCTCAGATTCCAAATAATATTTGTCAACACAACTGTTTCTGACATTGATAATTCTAATAATAAATCAGCATATTAGAATGATTTCATGTGACACTTAAGACTGGAGTAACAGCCAATGAAAATTCAGATTTGCATCACAGGAATGAATTATATTTTAAAGTATATTAAAATAAAAAAACATAATTTTATATTAATTAATTAATTTTATAATAACATTTTGCAATATCACTGTTTTTTCTGTATTTTTGATCAAATAAATGCAGCCTTGATGAACATAAGAGACTTCTTTAAAAAAAACATTAGAAGTCTTACTGATCCCAAACTTCTGAGCGACAGTGTATATATATATATATATATATATATACACCCCCATACTAAAATAACTAAAAACTAAAATAAAAATTAATAAAAGCAAAACTATATAGACTAAAATCACACAACAAAATTACTAGGACTTTAACTAAAATTAAAATAAAAAAAACATTCAAAATATTAATAAAATCTACAATAGTATCTTAATGAAACTAAAATAACATTTGATGATGCCTAAACCATTTTGATGCTTTACTGATGCTTTAAATTCCTTATAAGGACTTCTAGAAGGCATCTCAAGCGTCAGTAAAGCATCACGAAAATGTTTCCATGCAGAAGCAGTTGGAATGAAATTTCCTAGCATGAATGGAATGACAACATTCATCTGTCATTACTGTTCCTGGAAAATCTGCCGTACCTAATAATACCTGATCTCTTTGAGTCATTTTCTTTGGCATTATGTCTGCTTGGTCCATCATGTTACTTGATATTAACCACTTGTTTATCGAACTGTTGTATAAAAGCATATCAGAATTATAATCATGCTCTTGGTCAGTACAGCTCTGATTAGTCAGCATGAATGTGAGTGTGATTCAGCATAAATCTGTGTTTGGAGGGTTAAAGGACAGAATGACCCTGGCATTTGAACACTACTCACTGGATCTGTGCACCATCCACATTTAGCCCCCACTTGTATGCACTCGCCACAGGATAAAGCGTTGGCTTTGATGCACTCGTTTCCCTCTGCAGAACAGAAGAGTTGGAGAGCATTTCACATCTACAGCTTCCATTCATTTACATCGCTCCGGCTCACTGTAATCGGAGCCAGAGATGACTACTCTATGTTTTCCATTATGGATAATGCTCCGACCGCACTGGGTGGAGCGAGCTCTGAGTAATGACATCAGTATTTAACGGCCGAACGAGAACCTCGCTCGCTCTGAAGAGAGAACGATTAGTTATCCTCACAGCGCTTAACTCAGCGCTTATTAATTCAGACAGGGTCAGACAGAGTTGCAGTACACTGGACAGAAATACACGAAATTGAACACTGAGAGTTCACATTACCTTGCTGTGCGCTGCTGCAACAAATGATCCCTAATAATGTTGATATGAAAAGTAGCTTCAGGTCCATCTACAACAAAAAGACAACAGTTATAAGCAGTGGATTCAGCTTCAAAACAACCACTACACATTTATTCAAGAAAAATATGATGAATGTGGTATTTTTTAAATAATGTATAAATATGTGGCTATAAATATCTGATGACTGAATGAACCTGAAATCATTAGACTATCACAAAAACATAGGAACTTTGTCACACATTTGAAGCACATTGGTTAGAAATGTTGTTAATAAGGCGGTGGAGTGATAACTTATTCTAATAAATCAGTTTAAAATTAAATTAATGGCAGATTACTGCTGTAAATTACAAATGTGGCACCTGAGGATTGCTTCCCTGTTTTTGTGGGTTTCTTTTTGTCACTCTGGGGTTTCCCAGTGGTACTAGACCACAAATGCATGTGGGTAGTTGACAAATAGGCAGTAAAAATTGCTTATTTTGTAAAAGACCATTTTTGAAAAAGAAACACACACACATACATATATATATGTAGTGAAGTCTGATTTTTGAGAAAATATAAAGAGTCACTTACAGTTTAACTGAACTGCACCATAAATTTGTCCTATGGTGCGACATAGCAAAAATAAAATAAAAAAATAAATAAATAAAAACCTTAATAACATACAAATAGCACAAGAGATATTTATCTTCATTGTTAGATCCTTATTTTATATAGTGTTATTTATTTAATATAAAATTATAATTAACATCATTTCCCCCATGACTTTTTCAAGAAAAACTTTGACAACAAGACAAACTTTGTTGTCATCTGTTTAAAACTGCTGAAAATTATACCATTTTAAGATGAGTGGTATTTCTATCTCCCCTATTGCAAAACTCAACTGTTTTTTTTTTTTTTGAGATAAAAACAAATCTGTGGTTCTTTAATGTGTGTCACACCACAGGACATTATGTCACACTAAAGGACAGAACTGGTGGTTATTAAAGTATTTCTATTTAATTTTGAAACAACATGTTTTTTAAACAAAACAAAATTTTAATCAACAAAATTCTGTCTCTCTTAGTCAATCAGTATGTTACTGAAACTCTTCCAGCCCCCACTGCATGTGCAGCACAGCTAAATATGATTGATATTCAAACTATATTCATTCAGGGTGGTTTCACACCTGTAGATCGATTGCTTTGTTCCGAAACAGGGGTTAAAATTATTACAATGTTGCTTTTTATTCATGGTGCGGTTCGCTTTCACAAAGCAATTTTTTTCTAAACGGACCAAATGTGTTACTACAAGTCACGATAAAGACAGAGAGTAAACGGTCCTCTCATCGGTCAAAGTTCCATGTTTTTTCTACGGGATTTCGCTCAGCTGTCATCTGTCAAGATGGAACAACAACAGCTTTGCGGGCTTATTGTTGCATTTTTTTATGTTTGTTTGTTTGTTTGTTTGTTTTTTAGGTATCGTTATATTAATATATAATTTTGAGCAAGAGTCCAGGATTCGTCAGGAAAACATTTTTTAAAACACACCTACTACAAACAGAGCAATAAGACGGCATTATAAAATGAAAAGCCGCGCTTTGATTTTGAATGGCGCAGACAGACACAGGTTCATTTTAAGCGGTATTAGGGGCCGTTCACATATCGCGCCTAAAAACGCGTGGAAAACGCTAGGCGCGCCGATTTTTCCTCCTTTCCAAAGCGCTCTGTAGCTTGCGCTCCCGTGGCGTCTGCCGTTGCTAAGCAACCATGACCCGCACTCTCAGTGAAGACGCAGAAGTTTCATCAAAGGACAGATTTCCAGCACTAAAAATCACTTGCTGTAGCTCTGCTACTAAATTTATTTAAAAATGTAAAGCTACGATCAGCTGTTTGCATCTTAGCTGAGCTTTCAGTGTTGTTACTGGAAAGGATGGAGCTAATAGACCTTTCTCACAGAAACGCAGGGAATGCAGACTTCCTGTCTAATGTCAACACAGCAGAAAGCCGGGTAATTTAAAAATGGAGAGAGTCGACACAATTTCCCTCACGGGTTTGCCAAAGATCACCTTTACCGACGTGACAAGAGTCGTGGAGGAAAACTCCTTCACAAAGAGGAACAAACTGGATAAAGGATATACATTGTTCCACGAAGAGTTTATCCGTAATAGTGATGCGCGAATGGCGGTTATATCCGCGGGTCGGGTGGGTCGGGTAATAAAAAAATGCATTCTGATTATTTGCGGATGGGTCGCGGGTGGATGAGATAAATCAATAATGACGCAAATATTAACTACATTTTCTAAAATATGAACCTGTTTTAAATACTGTGTGTGTGAGTGTGTGTCTGTTCGCCTGTTCGAAAAGTTGTGAAAGAAAAGGTGACATTCCAGTTAAAGTCTGAATTGAGTTACGCCTGTGTTAATGCTATTGAGTAGGGTAATATGCAGTGGTGTACAGTACCTGCAGATACCCATTTCTTTATCAGTCGGCTTTGCGTATACCCACTTCTAAACCTCTTCTGATGCGCATCATTCAGCAGTGTCCTGCATTAGCCAAAATCATGACAGGCCACCATTTCTAATTAAATCGTATTTGAATAAAGGCAAATATTCGCTCAATAAACCCAGTAAAGACGGTAAGGACCGTGGCGCCAGCTTCCTTTGAAATATGTTTGATGATTGTGCCTGATGCGCCCGCGCCCGCTCCGTCCGCGCCAGCACCAGATTTGCTGCCTGTTAATGTCAAGCTCATGTCTGAGCATGTCAAGGGAGGCACGCCGAGTATTAAAATAATAATTACTGATTACTAATTTGAATCAGTACATTACAACGAAAGCAATACATTAAAAATGAAAAGAATTAGATTTATACGATCAAAAATTTCTTAAACTGGGTGAACGCCTGTAAACATTTGTCCAAGGATCCAGTAGGTGTTCAAACACCCAACCGATTTCATCAGAGATTGCGGAGAGTCACGTCCAGATGTCAGTTAACGTTATTCTTTTTAGCGTGGCTTTGGCTTAAAAGCAGTGTGATTAAGCTTATATAAGTGTGCAGCGATGTGCAGATCAGCTGAACCAATCTGCTGTTAAAAATTAACCATCCATTCATAATATTATCATGCAAAACTAAGAATTAGAATAACTGTAAATGACGATCGGGTGCGGTTATCTAAATCAGAGAAAAATACAGGTGCGGGTGGGTGACGGGCGGATAATTTATTTGAAGCTGCGGATTCGGGTGACGTTTGAGCTCATCCGCGCATCTCTAATCCATAACTTTCAAGGTAAGTAACGTAGCTAATGTTAGAGAGCAATCAGGCTAACAAATTATTAGTGTGTCCACTTAGACCTAGGGCTAGGGTTATAAGGTTATGTATGGATAGTACAGAGGACATGTACAACTTTATTAAAGCAATATAACAGTCGTGGTCGTGATGTTACAAACAATGAGACATTCACTGTCTGCCTTTGGTCCAAGTGAACGTCTTGTGTGTAGCAGCTAGCGACGATAGCCCATTTTCGTCTTACTTCTTCGTTAGCAGGGAAGGAGTGGAAAGATAAATAAGGCTGCTTTTGGGCATTACAATAACAGCCCGGTACGCTACAACAACTCTTGCTCGATGCTTGCGCCATCTTTGTTGTTTACCTGGTTACCGGCATAGACATAATAAACATAGACGCCGCATTGGCTGCTGGAAACGAGAAATGCGGCCGCCATCTTGGACCGGGCATACTGTGGAATTGATTACATCGCGTAGCAGCAGCAGAACTGAGAGAACATGCCTGAACACTGTGTAGGATATTCCTGCTCCAATCGGCGGACCATCGAAAGCAGGGCTCGGGGGATTACAGTCCTTTTTCAGGGTTTTTAGTGTGTGTGTGTGAGCGAGAGAGAATGAAATACTCCAAGTAGACTCTAATGTAATATTCATATAGTGTTTCTTCAACTTATTAAAATACCTTTACCGTAACTATCTGTTTCTGCTTCTCTATCATATTTATAGTGTGTGATTTGCAAAATTCCTATCATAGCCTACACCTCATATGGTTATGGTTGCGCTTTTGTCCAAAGTGACATAAATACAAAACAATATAATACTTAAAAAACTCATCAAACCAAGGCACTCGAAAATCTTCTTAGTAGAAAAAATAAAAAGCCTTTAAGCCTTGGTTTGATGAGTTTTTTTGAAGATATGTAAAGATTCCCGTGACCAAAGAGCACCGATTTAAAGACTTTACACCCCAGTAGCATCATGCATTTTTTTGGATTAATATAATACTTAAATTTAACAGGGAACAGATTGAGATGTTGGTCAGATTATAGCTAATAAGGAGAATAGCAAAAATGAACAACGTCAATTCAGTCAATAGCATAATGAAATAAACAATGAAAATGAGGGAAAACAGCAATAATAAACAATGTCAATTCAAGCAAAATATAATAACAGCATGGTAAGACTACATTAAGGAGAATATCAGTAATGAACAACAATGTCAAATTAATAAACAGCCAAATGAAAATAGAATAAAACTATACAAACCATAACGCATTAGAAGTGCTTAATGAACTAAGTCCAAGTTGTAAGTCTTTAGACCCTCTTAAAAGACCCAATACTATCACAGGAACGGAGATATTAATTATATTACTGTTAAGCTCACTATCGATATTAAAATACGCCAAACCATTTATGACCTTTGCAGCAAAAAAAAAACTGCGTGAAAATCAGTTCGGTATTCCGTGAGGTATGATTAATTAAATGCGTTGACAGCTCATTACACCTGCCAAACAGATTACACTGAGTGGAGCGGGTGACCGGTCCAAGATGGCGGCCCCACGTCTCGTCAGCCCCAGTAGGGAGTATCGGTCGATGTGGCGTCTACTCACTATATATGTCTATGGTTACCGGCATACCGGGGAGGAAATAGGTTTCCACAGCAATTGCGTATTTCCGGTGCAAAATACGGAAGTTGTGAGAAAGGTCTATAGGTTGAATCTTGTCACATGACCCGCGGTGCGCTTGCGGCATTCTGAAATGTTTTCATCTCGATGCGGCGCGGACGCGCCTGAAAAAAACGAGCATGTCGCACCGTCTGCGCGTCGTGACCGCGTCGCTTCCGTTATGAGCGCGGCTGCTGTGTGTCTACATTTGAAATAACGAACTTGAGCGCGCAAAAGACGCGATATGTGAACGGCCCCTTAGCAAAACAACAAAGCTACTGCTGTTCATGGAACTGTAATTACCCATTATACAGTGTGATAAAGCCTGGTTCGTTGGTCCATTGGATCGGATTGCTTTCTCACTACAACCGAACTCCAGTGTTCGTTTGAAAGCATACCGAGACCACCTCTTCAAGGAGGTCTCGGTACGCTTCTTTGGTCCGCTTTTGGTGCGCACTCGAGTGCGATTGCTACATTCACACCTGCCCAAACGAACCGCACCAAGAGGGAAAACGAACTCTAGAGCGATTCAACCAAACTAAATGAGGCAGGTGTGAAAGCACCCTTAGATGTGAATGATTTTTTTTAGTACATGTCTACCCTTGTTAAGGCATCATTTTGATTCTGTTTACTTTCTGAATCGAACTCTTAGGATCTTCTCCCTTCTGGTGCATTCCTGTTCATTTTCTATCTATATTTCCGTGTCCTCTCTCCTCCACTAATTTCTCTCCCTCAGTTCTTTCTGTTTCAAAAACAAAGTATCACATTTTAAACTAATTTTCATGACACCTTATAACAGTACAGTAGTTTTCTGCAAAAACATCAGAAAATAAGAAAACTGAAAATGTTTGAAAAGAAAAAAAAGGCGTTAAACATCTTATTTAATTATCCAAAATGCTTTTTGAAGAGACATTGTCCTCTGGTGTCACATCTTTGTCCTGTGGTGTGACAGTACAGGCTGGACGTTTCAGCCTTTTGTGTCAATTAATGACCTTGCTATTCTAAGCTAACCTGTCATTAGCGGTTAGCAAGGGACATTTGCATAATTTTCTTGTATTGTGTAGTTTAACACAGTTTTTAATTAGAAAAATAATTTAGGGGTGTCACACCAAAGGACAAAAAAAGTGGCTGTAGTGGTTCCAAAAATGTTATTTCACCATGTGCACATGTCATGGGCTTGACAGAGGGCTTCAGTAACATGATCATGAATGGGGTCCTTCAACTAATTCAAGTTTTCTCTGCAATTGGCCGATTTAAAATCAGGATATGGTGTCGCACCAGAGGACATGGTTTTCAGAGACAAAATGTATCAAGTTCCTACGCTTTCAGAAATATATGGATGAAAAAATGACTGCCGTTTACTAAAACAGACACTTGTACAATTATGCCGGAGACATTTATTAACATTTTTATGCTTTTCTTTTTAATTCCTAAAAGTTGAAATTTATTGAACCATGCTTGACACAGTCACACCATAGGACAATTTTGTGATTTGGCTCAAAATGTAAAAAAAAAAAAAAAAGAATAACACTGCAGCTTTTATAACCCACGTAGGATAAAGAAATGTTTAACCATTTACTGCATTTTAAATAACGACAATATAAATTATATTCATTTTTATCTTGTGGGACAGTGAAAATGTCACATCAACAACCCACATGCACGTTAATACTCTTAACATACTAAAAGATGCAGAATTAAATTTGTATATGTATGGAATGAATATGTATGGTTCTTATTTTGTTTAAGTGCATGATCTATTTAAGTCTATATGTCTTGCTAAAAAAAGCTACACTTCTAACCACAGATCAAAGGCTGTAGTGTACATTTTTGTACATGTTCTTGGAAATACGGTTTCGGAAACACCACATCATTGAACTATGTTGGTCATGACCTAACTTGTGACCATAGTTTTCCAACTATGCTTTTGGGAAATACAAAGCAGTGGCATTGTCACATATTGTCTGTGGTTTCTACTTTCAGTTGCGTTCATCCCGTGTTTATTCCTTCCCATAGCTATTCATTTGTTAATTGATTAGTCCTACTTGTTCCTAATTTTCTCCCTCATGTGTCCCGTGTATTTATACCCCCATATTGTTTCAGTTCCTTCTCTGTTCGTGTCATAGTATATGGAATAAAAGGTATGTAGCTCTACTTGATCTGGCCTTGAAATGTTGAAAACATGTTTTACTGCTCATATTTTCAGAGCGATGACCTTGAGGTCACTGGAGGTCATAAACCATCACCCAACAGGGCTTGTCTATTCTCAGCTCCTGCAAGAGGAACCGCTGGGCTAATTTAAATACGCCTCTCAGATGCCATTCCTGGGTAAGAGTAACCATCATTCACCGCTCACACCGTTTCCTAGTGGCTCTTTCCCCTGCCAGAAATAGTGTTGACTCTTTTAGGCAAAGGGTGGCTCAAGTGAATACTAAAGGAGTAAACTGTACTGTGTAATCATAGAAAAGCTGTACAGTAATGATTTTAGCATTTTCTACTTATTTTCATTATATATTTTTAATATTTGTCATTGCGATGTATGCTTTTGTAACCATGTTTCTGTCCAAAGATATTATGTCACTATTGTATACTGATCACAGGATGACTCGTAATGGGATTATTTTGATCTATAATGATTATGAAGAACTCGGGTTCAAAAATTCTCTTCTGTTCAATAGTCTCCGTAGCTCCCGTAAGACTGATCTGTCATTAGATTCAGAGCACTTTTGCCTGCTGAAAGCATATATGGCTGTTGTCTGTCCTGCCAGGTAAAGCATTATTGATTAGTGTGTCCCATGAGGCCGTGTGTTGTGTCTGGTTAATAAATGATTCTGTATTTGGCTCCACATGTCAGTGAGGGCCTCAAAAGCACTTTGGATATGGTGATGTATATAGAATGAAATCTATTAGAAAGTATGTTATCACGCTAACGTTATCATGTGCTAAAATAAGCTTCCTTAAATTGAAAGTAAAAGGCTTGACAAATGTTGTTTTCTTTCCCATGCTGACAAGTCCTAAAAAAAACAGGACATTAAACAATTAATTAGAAACTTTCTGGAGAAAAACACACCAGCCCTTGTGAAAATAAAAGTGTACTGAATGTGCACTTATAATTTACTTCAAATCTTAAGAATATTTACACGTGTATTTTTATGACACGTTTATGATGTGCATTTTAGTACTTTTCAATAAGCATCTTAATAAACTGTAAAAATGCTGAATTAAATAAATGTTTAATTTTTTTTTGCATCATGCTTTAAAGTACACTTAATTTGATGTATTAACTAACATGTAAAGTACTTGATTAGATCATTAATTTATATTAGCCTACATTTTAAATTTAAAATATTTTAAATGTACTAAATTACTTAATCATTACAAACATGTAATTACAAATATATTCCAATGCACATACAAGACGAATTTTAATAGAAATTACATTAAAGTAAATTTTAGTTTACACAAGCAAATTTTGTGTGGAAGTAATTTTCACTCAAAAATTGCTTGTAAATTTCAAAAACAAGGACAAAGAAACGCAACGCATTTAATTAAACATGAAATTTTGATGAAGAAAAAAACAAAACATTTTCTTGTAAAACATACTCCAATATTCTGTTATATTTACAACTTTGAAAATTTATTTATTTATTTGTTTTTATTAGTATTTTTCAATGTATAAGGCCTATTGAGTCAAAAAAGCACTCGTTCAGGCATTTGCATTTAATATAAATTTTCATTGTAATTTAACAAGCAATGTTACATGCAATTAAGTGTCTGAAGCATTACATTCAGATGGCACTTAAGTACTTTCTTTTAAAGTATAATTTTTTCCTATAATTTTTAAAAAGTAAGAACTTCTTTTCCACAAGGCAAAGTACTCATCTCTTTTAATTCAGCTAGCCAGTAGTAGTTTACACAACTGTGCAAAACCAGATAAACACAATTAAAAATGTAAAACATTCACAATGTAAATAAACACACACACACAAAACACAAATGCTTTTGTCGTCCAGTTCAATCATTGTGTCAGGCTTTAGAATTATACTAGCATAGAAATGTCCTTAAAGCTAACACACATCATTTTTAGTATTACAAAATTTCCCACTAAAAAGCATGAGATGTAAATTGAATGGCCAAATATGCAATAGTTCAGTGTACAAAACCATAGTAAAAATGCACAAACCTAGTGAAACATTAAGACATTCTGGCACCCAGCGCAGTCTACAAATAGTATATCATTATCCAAAAGTGTTGACAGATATTCATAACGTGACACTGGCTTGATGTAAGTCATGTGTGACGCTAGTACACTTACTCTAAATTACACAGCACATCAATGGTCGTTCCAAAGAAATCACAAATGTAACAAACGTCTGACTGGAAACAAAAACACCCCTCTGCTCATGTGGGGCGTCCAGGGTGAGGCTGAAAATGCCTTTTACTTCCCTGCTGAATGTAATGCATGTGGTTTCCATTAAACTCAATGGGCAGAGATGAGGTGTCTTAGAAGAATTCCACCCTTTAAACGCTAAAGCGAGCCACTGTTGGAACTGCGGTGGCCCAGATTAAATCACAAGTAACACCTCTGAAAGTTGTTAGGTTGTGAGTCTGTTCTATAGTAAGGCAAACTAAGTCTTGTGTAGTTCGGTCAGTGTGACCTAAGTGTGCGTGTGTTAAAAAAAAAAGGTTCCTCTCAGTGTGCCGTTTATACACACAGTGTGCAGACAGCATGTCGGACAGAGCGACCAGATTAGACCGCGTGTCACTGACAGTTTAGCTCTGTGAGGTCACACCGAAACTCTTCAGGCCTGAAGCTTCCCGTTCCAGTGACTATAAGAGTACGTTTACATGACAACGATTTACCAAAAATGGAACTGTTTTTCCTTTGCATTTAAAAATAATGATGAGAAACAAGCTGCAAAATCTGTGAAAATGACTAAACAAGCTGTGTTATGCATGACAGGCCAGTAGTTGGTGATGTCACTTTGTAAAGAAACACTATGTAAACACATAATATGCACACACGATATAAGTTTTCACAAATTCATGTTTTTGTAGTTTACACTTCGATGATAACCATATCATTTTAAAAAGCTTGCATCTTGAAACCTATTTTCAAAAGTGTGTTTCCAGGCCCCCCAAAACACTGTTGTGTAAATGAACGGCTAAAACACATACAGCGTTTTCCATTTTTTCATTAAAAACAGTGTTGTGTAAACACCTCTTAAATGACAAAAATTCTAGTAATTTTTTGTACACAAAACATGCATTAAAAGGCACTTCATACACTTCATTCAAAAAATAAAATAAAATAAAAATATTTTGTTATTCAGCTGAGGTTAGTTTAATATGAGTTCTATGCTATTGTAATTTTTTCTTACATTGTGAAGTAGCTTTTATTTTTATATTTTTAGTTTTCAGTTTACTTCATAGTAAAGTAGCTATTATTTTTATATTTTTAGTTTTCTTTTTAATTTATAGTAAAGTAGCTTTTATTTTTATTTTTTAGCTTTCATTTTAATGTTTAGTAAAGTACCTTTTATTTTTTTTATATTTTTAGCTTTCATTTTAATCTTTAGTAAAGTACCTTTTATTTTATTTTTTTTTAGCTTTCATTTTAATCTTTAGTAAAGTAGCTTTTATTTTTATTTTTATTTTTCATTTTAATGTTTAGTAGTTTTGTTATATGCTTGTCAATTTTATTAGTTTTTGTTCTTGAATATTACCATTTATGTTAAAACAAAAAAATATTTAAACGATTTATGTTTAAAAAAAAAAATCAGTTTTAACTGCTGAACGTCAAGGCAATACTTTTCATTTTTGTTTATCTTAAGTTTTTAATTTAATATTTATATTTTATTTCAGCTTCATTTTAATTATTAAAAATGTTTTTAGTGTTCGGTGATGATAATAACTCATAAGCCCTAGCCAAGAAAAACACATTTTGTGTCCTAATTAAAGGTGTGAACATAAACCAACTTGTAAAACACCATTTAGGTGTCAAACTAAAAAAAAGAAAAATGACATGGCTATTGCTGTTTCTGTTCTATGAGGTTTCACAGCTGGACTGAGGAATGTTTGGGGGAGGCTAACAGAGAGCATCATGGGAAAGATATCCCCATTTACACAGCATTCTGGTAATAAGCCTGGTACAAGTGTGTGGTCCAACACGCAGATAGTGTCACAACAAGACTCTAAAAGGCTGACCAGAAGTCAACTTATTTCTGATCCTACTGTACTTTTTTTTTGGCATATGAAGAGAACTCAAAGATAATGCAAATGCAAGTGCAAATGCAAATGCAAAAAAAATAAAAAAGGAGTAAAGAG
Organism: Labeo catla; assembly: GCA_012976165.1. Taxonomy (NCBI): domain Eukaryota; kingdom Metazoa; phylum Chordata; class Actinopteri; order Cypriniformes; family Cyprinidae; genus Labeo; species Labeo catla. The sequence continues at coordinate 1,039,290 of VONZ01000034.1, read as the reverse complement.
AAAAACAGGAAAGGGCGGCCGTTCTCTCCAGGACACTGAAATCCCACCTCCAGTCCAAACTGAAACCCCTAAACCACTCTGTGGAAAGGCCACCGTCTTTCTTCTCTGCTTTCTTCCCTGTCTTTTCCATTCTGGACAGGCAAAGAGAGATCAGAACAAATGCCCACGAATGCCCCATTCAACCTCTGTCCTGGAACGAAGGCCAAACACAACCATGAGATAATATCCCTTTAAAATGGGGGAGCGTGTAATGAGCTCCAGGTTTAACAATCCGCCTGCAGCGCTGAAGAAACTCTCTCTTGACTGCTTCTGTTGCTCATTTACCGATTTATTTTTGTCTTCTCAGCTTGCAAAAGTCTCAACATGCTTCTGAAGATTTTTTATGTATTATTACTGTTTTAGCATGTCTGTGGAATCAAACTCAGGACGGCTAGTTTTTCCCTTGTTAAAAAGAAGCACACTTTAGCATTTTTAAGTACTTATTATGGAAATAATATTCTTAGACGTATACTTCAGTGCAAACTGAATGTAATGTTTTCAAATCTTTAAATGCATGTTAACTGCAATTAAATGAATATTTATAGCTTAAATGTACATTAAATGCAACTGTTTTTTGAGTACTTGTTGACACATTTAAATACTTTTTTATTACATTAACATTTTATTACTTTTATTATCCTGGAATATGATTAAAGTGTACTACTGAATGGGTAACACTCTTTGCAGTGTCCTTGTTATACACTACGTTTAGTAATAACAGTAAAATATAAATAATTACATGCAATTTTCCTAAACTAAACCCTAATCCTAACCCTACAGTAACTACATGTTATATAGTCAGTAATGTATAAATAAGATATAACAGCTTAATTTAAGGTGTCCTTGTTACAGAGCAATTAAGCAGTTAAGAACTGAGTAATATTAATTAACAACATGCACTTACAGCATTAGGATTAGGGTTAACCGCTTGTAATTATGAATAACTTACTGTCATTACTACAGCACATACATGTAACGTGTAACAAGGCGTTACAAAACTAGGGATCTGGAAATCCCTGCTGTAAACAATGCGTTTGCAAAACTGACCTTTTGCTTGTCTTTCAAACTACAAAATCGATTGTGAATATTGCTAAATATCAAAGAGTAACACTGCTTTTTCTATAAGAGGACCTTTAGGGGAATATTGACCATGCTAATGCTCAAGTTCAAGCCCATCTTTTACAGTCATAATGGATCAATACCACTTTCTGCTGTACTGAACATTACTTAGCCAACCACAATTCAACAAAGACAGAGACACCAGGATAAAAAACAAAGGGAGATCATTTATTGTGCAGGATATTACAAAAAGCATTTCCAAATACAATACGATTATCCTTTACTTCTACAAATGTAGCTCGCCATGATGATAGAGTGTTTTGGGTGTTGGTAAAAGAGTTTTGTCACTATACAGTTACTAGGGTGTTACTGCTACAAGTCAGTATGATAAGGTTTGGGCTTCTCCTTCATTGTATTTAATTTGCTACGTTTACATGCAACCTGTTAGTAATCAGACTGATGGCTCAATCAGAACGAAAAGCCTTCATGTAAACACCTTAATCAATTCGACTGATCTCGATCCGAATGACATTTCCATTCGGTTTGGAAGGGTTGGGGTAGACCTTTTCTAATTTGAGCGAGAGGACATGTAAACACTTCACTGGATTGAAAACTGAAACTGGAAAGTACTGTGCAATGGATTAGAAATAGCGTAATGGCACATGACTTTTTTCACATGTTTTTGTAGAATAAAGTGTCATTAATGACTGCCATGTTATTCTAACATTCAAGTGGAGCAGAACAACTTCGGCCACAGGAATGGGCGATTTTACTGCGTGATAAATAAAAACAGCACGGCACAAAGCTCGTCGTCATGCTCGTCGTCTCCTAATTAGGAACCAAAATAGATAAATATTAAGTCTGCTCTTTAAAACAAAGAAAAGAAGCAATAGCAGGAGAATAGTATCTGCAAACAGCGGGATACTTTGTATATTTGTGCAATGTGTGCATGTCAATAAACAAATCTGATATAGAAGCTTGTTACATATAAATGTGCACATCAACCCAATCACTTTATTTGGCGTTTGTGTAAGCACAACGTTCGGAATGATTTCACACCAATTGAAACAAAGTGTCCATGTAAACACAGCCAGCAAGATATTTCTCATTCTATCATCCTGATCTTTTACTTAGTAAACACCCACAGGAATAACTAATCAGCAGCACAAACTGCCCGCGATGTTGTTATACTGTAGTTCAAGCAATTGACTTAATTGACGTAAATACTGTTTGTGGCTTTGATGACATTTCTGCAAAATTATATTACATTGCTTTTTACCAGTGTTGGGGAAAGTTACTTTTAAAAGTAATGCATTACAATATTGCGTTACTCCCTAAAATAGAAACTAAGTACTTTACTTAGTTACTTTTTATGGAAAGTGATGTGTTACGTTACTTTTGTGTTACTTTTTAAATCTGGACAGGGCTTGCTTGTTTTAATATAAAAAGTTATACTTTATATTTAAAAGCCTTCACACCAAAAGTGAAATGAATAAGCTTTAGGCTGAAGGAAAAGTAAATTCACGTCTGTACAGTAGAACGCAGAAGAAGAAAGTTTAACACACTTCAGTAATATTAAAGAAAAGAAGCACAAATGTTTATTTTGGTTGAATTGGATCATCAAAGGTCAGCAGCAAAGACATTGGTTAATAAAATGGGATTAAATACATAAAAGATATTTGTGTTATTTAACATTTAATTATTGCAGGTTTGCGTCATATTCTGAGTTGCATTTCACAGTTTTTATTCATTTTGAGGAATACTGAATCTGTTTTTTAATTAATTAATTAATGTTAACATTTATTCTACAGCTTCAGCAACACCCTACTCACGATTTCTCTAAACCTCAATTTATTGAGACCTGTCAATTAATAAATTGGGAAAAACTTATTTGAAAAAGTAACTCAGATATTTTACTGTAAATTAAAAAGTACTGCGTTACTTTACTAGTTACTTGAAAAAAGTAATCTGATTACGTAACTCAAGTTACTTGTAATGCATTACCCCCAACACTTTCAAAATGTCCAGTAGGGGTCAATAAAAGCACTTCAGTTTTATGCAAAACAGATAAATGTGACTCTGGTAATGTTTTATTATACTGGTTGTGCATATTGCAGCAGTTTGGTAAAGAAATGTCTGATAAGTGGTGCTAGAATTTTAATTGCGCCTGAAAATAATGCACTTTCTACACTAAACCGTAAATGTAACCGATAGTGTTAACTGAAACAAACATGAAATAAAAATGCATTTGGTGAAGCAACCATGTCACTTTAGCTACAATACTCTTAGTAGTACAGTCTTCGAACTGTTTTTTGTGACTTGTGTTTCAAGGACAAGTATCCGAATGTTTCAAGTGCAAGTGCAATGCTATACCGGGTGGCCTATCGAGCAAGTTTACTATGTCAGAAAAGCCAAACATATGCAACTGCTTATGAGATGCAAACTTCAAAAAGTATTAGTTTACAAAGAGGTCATAAAACAGTATTGTGCAAGGAACCACATGAAAATAAGTCTGTATTAATCCATAATCTACCTCTGTAATGAATATTTGTGTGAGAAGGAACTGTGTGAAATGCTACTTGTGTTTATTTGATCCTTTTTGGAGTTTTGCAAAATTGTAGGTATGAGCACACTTTTCCAATGAGCTTGGGTTGAATATATGGTTAAACTCATCTAGTTTGGTTCCACCCTAAGACCAACCCCTTCATTTCATCTTCTCCACCCTCTGTAGTCAACCACAAACTCTACCATCCTCCTAAAAACCATCTTAGGAATCCCTGAGATGTGTTTTCCCAATGACCAGAACAAAGGCTTTTATACCCAATTCCCAGCATCTCCACTAGTATTAATCAAATGCAACCCAAATGAATTGAATTGAAGGCTGGGTGAGAGTTAGCCCTCTATATAAGCTTGCACACATATAATGCATGGACTACACTAAGCATGACATATTACGCCTCTGAGACCTGAAGCTGGCATTACAGGGTTCAGGGCCGTCGTAATGTTACTGCTTCTGCCTGACTAGTCCCTTTTAACTGTCGAGTTGGCTTTACAAGAACCTTTCCTATCACACAGGAAACCAGCATGCAGTTTGGCAAACAGCCAGAAACTCCTTGTGGTAAAGCCCTGCCCAAAAACCACCCCACTCGGACCTTTGTGATACCTACCATATATATATATGAGAAAGTGGTTGGCAGTGAACATATATGAACATAATTATATATTATGAAATTTACAGTAAAATAACAAATGAACAATTGTATGTACTGTATCTCTTTCATGGTGAATCCCCTTTAGACTTGAACTGATCTGGTTTAACTGTGGTCGAAGCATCGCTGAGGTCATTCGCATGATTTAAGATGTAGGAAAATGACGCAGTCACATGCTCATCTATCATTTTTATTATTGGATATGAATGAATAATTCACTGTAATGGAGTGGCTGACTCAGAGGACAATATCACTGCGGAACAAAACCTTTCAGTCGTACAAGGCTAAAGCAGTTCAATGCCAGGCTAATAGGTTACAGCGGTACCACTTTACAGTTAAACATTATTATTATTATTATTAATAATATTATTATTATGCATTAGGTATTACGGTAATTAACTGTGAACAACAATCTGACTAGCATTTATCATTGTAGACTGATGTTTATTGCTAAATACTATTGTTCATTTCAAATTCATGGTTATTCGTAATTCATAGTTTATTGCATGAACTAATGTTAATCTACAGACCCTTGTTGTAAAGTGCTACCATTACAGGCGTAACAGAGCTGTCAAAGTCTCTGTAGATAAGGGAGCTTGTAATAGTTTAGAGGAAATGGATGTTTTATCTAAGATCTGTATTGGTCTCTTGGTCCGTCTAATTTTGTAAATTTAGTAAAATCGTAAAATCAAAACTACACAAGAACAGAGTCGGCTGGTTGTTATCACCAAATAAACCCAACAGGAGATGACAACTGTGACATGAAATATATATACACACACACATGCACATGATCTATTGTGTGACAAACTAAACAGGATACAAGATGTACAAGATAAAAGATGTAAGGAATTAGTTTCCTGAGAAAACAGTGATAATTGTGGTTTTAGTTTAATTTATTTATTTAGAACAATGTTCAAAATATTCCTAAACTGGAGACTGAACTTTTGACTAAACTCTATGGACCAGTAATTCAAAGTGATCTCATGAGGATTTTTATGTATTTTATGTACATTGTAGTTCTGCCATGTACAATTCTACCAATACATTTTCATATCATAGACAATAAAATGTACAGTATTAATGTGTAGACAACAAAACTCAAATCATGTTCGTATGAACAATTTTGTGCCAATCTACAAATGTAACGGGTCCTTATTTCATCTAATATTTAATTCATGCAATAAAGACTTCTTGTGCAAACTTGTTTCAAAGGATTATTGTGAAAAAACAAGACTACACTTTATAGCCTTAAAATGAATAAAAGTTCAGTAATCGTTTAACCTCAGCAGAAACTGTAACCATCAAATCATGCAATGGTAAAAAACAAAAAAAAAAAAAACTGTATCTGCCGCCTCAAAAAAAGCGTACAACCAATGTTGTTATGTCATTACATGCGTTTTGGTTCTCATGTAACGTGCTATATTTCAGGTGATGTTTGCATCTACACTCTTCAAAATAAAGGTGCTTCACAATGGTTTTTATAAAGAACCTTTTACATCTAAATAACTTTTCTGTTTCACAAAAGGTTCTTTGTGGCGAAAGAAGGTTCTTCAGATTATAAAAAGTTAAGAAAGAGCAGGTTCTTTAAAGAACCTTTGACTGAATGGTTCTTTGTGAAACCAAAAATGGTTCTTCTATGGCATCGCTGTGAAGGACCTTTTAAAGCACCTTTATTTTTAAAAGTGTAAATGATACGCTCAGTTTCACAGAGTGGACCATAATAAGATTTTCAGAAAATTCACAATTTGCTCTGTACCTCACACAAACTAGTGTATATTGTGAGATAGCACCTAGAATGCTGTCTTTCCTTCCATATTTTAGGTTTCAGCCTCCATCCCAATATACATAAAAAGTATGTTTTTATACCTGTAAAGGTACCTACAAATACCTATGTGTAAACAGTGAGAATAGCAATCTCTGTAAAGTCTTTGTAAAATGACAGGAACTTTCCAAGTACAAAAGCCCTACCTTGATGGTTAGAGATTGATTTCTTTCCAATCAATTTTTGAATGTGACAACAATGACTTCCAGTGACATGAGGGCAGCTGAATTCAAATTAACCTTCCTGTTTGGTGAGAATTTACCCCAGATGAGGAAGAATATAATGTCTCACTTTGTATCTGGTTTTCTTTTTTCTGACAGATGGTCCGAATGGTTCTGCATTTCTGCCCACAGCTGTGCAACACCAGCTGTTCACTGTGCACAATTGATTCAAAACTTTCCCAAAAACTAATGATACTACCGGCCATCGACTTACCCCAAAGACCATAACAAACCAATCCATGCTCATTGTAAAAGTAAGAATAATGATACCCCTTACAATTTAGGGTGAATAAAACAGCTGCTAGCATATGGAAATGATTTGCATCTGCATTTAATGCATTAGATTTACTGCAAGCACTTTTTTTTGGTAAAACAGTTTTCTGTTCTATTCCCTTGACTCAGCATGTAGAACAACAATTGTTTTCACCATTTTAGTCATGACAGATTGGCAGGAATATTGGTTAAAACGGCTGAGAGACCAGCTACACAATCCAGCATTGACCACATGCCTCTGCAGGTCAATTTCAAGCTAATTTATGTGTGACCTCCGCTGGCTCACATGAATACTGCTTACATTGTACACCGGCAAAGAAAGGGTCTTTCTCATTGGCTGACCGGTGAGAGCAATGAGAACCGAGATCAGATGAGAGCGGACGGCTCAAAGGAAACGGGGAGGGGACAAAAAGCAGATCAGATTAGACAGGGGCCTGTTTTCCAGACCAACATCAAACAAGAGATATTACCAGTGGAAAGGAGATATACACACATTCTGAGCCCCTTTATCATGACATGAAAACATTTACAGGGGATTTAAAGTCTAAAGGGAGTTTACGACCTCACATTTGAGAAAAAGTTTTGATGTGTACACAGACACACATTTTACTCCTTTATAAGCCAAAATCAACCTGATCTCATGATGAAAACGTACCTGTGGGAACATTTTTGCAGGACACGAAATACGTAGGGCCATGTACATTTTGTGACATGCGATGTGAAATGTCCACTAAATGGCGCTAAAGAGTGTTCGTTTTTTCCCCCGGAACAGATGAACGTACATATAGTACGTTTTATGTGACGTTGGTTTTGTATGTGTCATATGCAGTTCTGATTAAAATGTCCGTTGAGTGGCGCTATAACTCTAAACTATGAACAAAAGCTAATGTGATGTAAAAATCTCCCATCTTTTAGCTCTTTCGTCAAAAGTCATGTTTTTAACGGGATTCGTAGAGTCCAATTACGTGCCGAATGAGCTACTGAGCAAGCTTATTCCGTCTGGAAAACAAAACGTATCAAGCTGTAATCATAACTGTGTACAGTGATTACAAGTGCTCGCTGTTTTACCGCCTCCAGTGTTAAACTCTGTGGAAAATGACAATTATATGTACTTATTGGTATGTAATTCGCATCTTGCGAAAAAGTTCCCACAGGTATGTTTCGTCATGAGATAAGACCAATATATAAGCATTGATGAATACTGAAGAGTAATTCTCTGAAAAGCCAAATGTTTTGAGATGAAAAGTTAGAGAATTTAGAGTCTCAAGATGTGTTTTTAGGACAAATAATAAAGAAACAGACACTGAGAGAAACATGCAACCTATGTGGGAGAAAAAAAAAATCATAACATTTTTAGGCAGCATAATATGGTCAACAAGAAGAAGCAAAACCAGAAAGAGTAAATGTGTGTAGAGAAACTAAAATGTCTCTAAAATCACCAAACATGACAAAAATGTACCACAGAACCAAAGACATAGCTTTGTGCGAAACATATGTATAACATTTGTATACTCACATGTTTTTAATATATGAAGATATGAAATTTCAAGGTAATTATCAGGTTTCATGCCATGATGCCAAATCTCACTATTATGTGTCTTGTAATTGATTGTACTTGAGGATATGAGGATATTCAACAACATTTATTAGCTATGGCGGAAGATTTGCAGTGAAAAACTTAAAAAGTTTTCATATAAAGACTTGTAATACAGTGCATAGGTTATATGGACTACTTTTTCCCCCCAATTTTAGGGAGCTTGAGAGCCACTGTATGAACAAAATCAAGCTTTATGAGTTATTCATGGTATGTAATTCAATAATGCTTTTACACTGTTAAATTTCCTTTTAATGTTGGATGGTTGAAGGGTGAGTAGAATAATGTCAACTCACCGTACTTATGCTTATTATTTTGTTCATAGAACAAACCTTTTGCTGAGTATTTACAGTTCAATGAAAATTACACCAATAATTTACACAAAACGTCATGGGGTGAAGCAAAATGGTGGGTATGGGTTTAGAAAAACATAAGTAAATTATTTATTTATTTTGAATTCCTTTAATCTGGATTTCATATTTTTGGGTTACTCTAAACTTTCCTCCCCCTTGATTCAGAACCAAAGCCTGGTTAGGAACGACTGCCAAACAAGGTTTGGAAAACAATGACTGGATACGTTCCTATAAATATTTTAACTAAGATCAGAACTGACAAGAGTGCTTGAATAAGACTAACACTAAAGCATTACTATCTCCATAACACACAAGAAATGTACCAATGAAAAGTTTGGACACACACTCTTAAAAATAAAGGTGATTCACGATGCCATAGAAGAACCTTTTGTCTAAATGGTTCCATAAAGAAACTTTAACATCTGAAGAACCTTGCTGATTTACAAAAGGTTCTTTGTGGCAAATAAGGTTCTTCAGATTATAAAAAGGTAAACAAGAAATGGTTTATTTTTAAGAGTGCACTCGACTAAATTTATGCTTTGTATAATCTTCAAAGAGCTTTTGATCTAAACTTTAATTACTTGAAATTAGTTTTGTAGAAACATAAGCATCTGGATTTTAATGTGTTGCACCAGACAGTGAAGGAAAAGCAGTCAACAAGTGTCCAGCAAGAATGGGAGCACCAACACTTTCCTTTGCACTTGCACATAAACTAACCACTAATTTGAAGTTATAATCATGATTTAAACGTCTTTAAGTAACCAACAAAACAATGGGATTGTGTATTCATCCTCAGAGATGACACAACTGCTTATCTGTCAAAAGGAGTCACTGGTTAAATGTCCAGTAATAACGTTTTTTTCTGTCCAGCAGCTGTTGTGAAGGTCAGAAGTCACGTACCGTCAGCGAACAGATGCTACTGACCACACACCTGATTTATTTCGACCTACACTGAGTCTTACACCCATTTACGAGATTAAAAAAGCTCCTCTGCTGTCAGACGCAAGGTTGTTCTGAAGGACAGAGCAGCCAGACGTCCTCTTCAGATTAAAATGGGTACAAGGGTGTCACGGCATTCAATTAATCAATGCAGGCCGTTTCCTGGAGTACTGACATCTCAAAGGAACATGTCACGTTAGGAAACAGACTTGCTTTGGTCAGATTTAAGAAACTGATTGGAGACAGAAACCATGACAGATATATTTTTGTGTGTGTTTTTCTCTTATTCATGTTTTCCATTTGTGTCCAACAGTCATACAGTAAAAGAAGAAACATCTTTAAACATAGTATACAGTCATTCTGTACTGTAGTTAGTCCAGATCAACACTACGGCCTGTGTTTAAACACTGGATAGCGGTTAGATGTGTTTACCTAAGAAAACAGATCCATTAGTCATGTAAACTAGCTATTTACTTGCTCAAAGTACTTCTCCTTGTTTGTTTCTTATTTCATTACTTATTTATACAGAGCATGAATTGCAAATGAATTCTAAGAATCATATTTTTCAAAGTCCAAATCAAGTTATACATGAACCCTACGATTTGAGCTCTAGATATGAATGTAAAATGACACTTTCTATACGTCATCGTTCCTTTTTTGCCTTTTGTCTTAAGAAATACTGTAGAAAAACTGTGGAAATAAATAAATAAATAAATAAATAATTCTGACATTAATAATAACCACTTTAAATAAAATGAAAATAGAGGCACAGAATGCTACGAAAGATTATTCTCCCTAGCAACAAGTGTAGATGTGCTGCATTTATATTGATATAGAAAACAGATGGAAGATACAAAACAACAGAAAAAGTGTCCGTCGAACCATTTTTCCTCCTGTTGTGTGCTAGAAATCACAAAAAAACAAGTATACTTCAAACAACTGTGACTGTGAGGCTTTTCGACTAACCTAACAGAAGAACAACATCTTTTTATAAACCACCAAAAATACATATGCGAGACGAACCGTTACTCGAGACACACAAGCAACTTTACCAAACATTTCTCGCTTTAAATCACACTCACATCTGGTTTAAAAACCACTTCACCATTCTCAATAGAAAAAAATTAAATAAAACCCCGACAAAACTGTCCTTTCATTCGGCCGACAGCAATAAGACGGCAACTTTACCTTATGGCTTTTATTACTAGTTTTCTCTCCTCACTTTCGAAGCCTCATAGGGGTCTTTTGTCAACGTGTATCCTTCTGTTTCTTTTTTAACCCTAAAAGAGCTTGTCTTAAATCCTTCAGTCAAAACAAATCACGCCAAACAATCCATTCTGCGTCCGTCCGCCGCGAAATGAAGTATTCCACAAAGTCCGCTCGCCGCGTTTATCGTCTACGTGTTTGCATTGGAGAGAAAAGCTGATGAACGCTGGATGAAAAAGTATGAGGTCAGCAGACCCTCCGACAGGCCCCGCCCCTACAGGAAATACCTCACGACGTCATCAGCTCTGCCTTATGACGCCACGAATCCTCTCAGTCCATCACTGAATAATTAAGTGCTTTTGCCTCAGAAATTTGGCTTTAAGTACTAAATAACAACAACAAAAAAATCTGGCTGTAATGGTTTTTCGACTGCATAAACTGTAACTTTTCACCTAAACCTTTTTGCATTTTTAGATTAAAAAAATTATTATTCTGTATGATTAATAAGCTGTTTTCCTTATAAGGGCTCAAAAATGTACCCACAAAGACAGGATTTTGGATTTTTCCATCTTTGTGGGGACCACAGATAAACCCAGTGAATGGGTTGTTTTGACCCAGAGGTTGGGTTAAATGTTTAACCCAACCTTCTGGGTAGTTTTATTTAACACAGTGATTGCTTAAAAAAATATTATATTTCTTGCTCAAAATGAACACAAAATAGGTTGGAAAATAACATTTATTCATTTGTTTAATGAATGAACATTTGTTAATAAGTTTTATGTATTAATTAATTAATACTAATGTATTAATAAACATTTATTAATAAACAATAATTAAATAATACATATTAAATTAAATTAATAAATAATGTAAATTAACAAAATGTTCACTTTTTGTTTACTGGTGATGCCTATAGTGATTATTAATTTATTTTTAATTTACAACCTATTTTGGGTTCATTTTAAGCCACATAGTAATTGTTGAGTTGAATAAAACTACCCAGAAGTTTGGGTTACCAACCAACAGGTTAAAATAACCCAGCCACTGGGTTTGTCCATTTTTTTATCCAGCACTGGGTCGTTATTTAACCTAGCAGTTTCTGTTTGTTTTTTTTAGAATGTACTTTTCTATTTTTTTTAATCAGTTTGCATTTTTATACTTCTATTTTTTAAATATATATGTCTGTATAATTTTTAAAATATAATTATTAAAAACTATAATTTTATATAATTATTATAAATATTCATTTCAGTTTTAGTTATTTTAATGTGTTAAATTACAAATAAAATAAAAATTAATGAAATGTTGCTAAAATGAAAAGTAAACAAACAAACAAATAAATAAAAATATTTGTTATATTTTATCAATGTTTCAGTCAATATATATAAGTGCATAACCTGTTCTTTAAACCATTCAGAAAACTCACATGATTACAGGAACATTCTGCTCCATTAAGTCAAAAGTTAATTTACTACCTATTAAAATTTAAGAGACACATGATATCGCCTCCGTCCAGCAGTGTATTAATATTATGAAATTATTATGAAATTATTGATGTTAAATATACTGTATGTTCAGGTGTTACCCTGGCTGTTACAATCACATCCACATTATATCACTCTGACTTTTTGTAATAAATTCAATATCATGTCTTATAACTGTATTAATAGTACAGTTTTAGCATGTATACAGTTTTTTACTCCAAATAATAAAAAGCTGACTTGTGTAGTATATGAGTTGTGAAGGACACTGCTAAAACTGACTTTCCATATAAAATATAGCTATAAATAAACTATAACTTTTAAAGAAAAGGGAATAGAGAAGAGAAGTGAAAGTCAAAGGGAGAGAACTGACATTCGGAGATATTAAAATAAGATCTGTTTGAAAGTATTGGGTGGATGTGTTATTAAAAGGTATGATGGGAAAAGATCCTGTATCACGTGTAAAAAACAGGCTCAGAAAACCTTGGTTGCTATGATTACATAAGCACAAAAGAAAGAGACGCCCAAAAGAAGCAATGCAGCTTTCGCAATGAATTCCTTCCTGAATACTCAAATATAGCAGTTAGTCTACAGCTGCTTTATGCTAGAAACTGTGAAAAAATGTCATTTAAGATGAAACGCCGTATAATTGTTAGTGTTAATTATATGCACTGATAGCTGTAAACGCTAACACGTAAATGTTTTCATTAAAATGTCAGGCAGAGTAAATTAAAATAATTTTGTTTTAGATTTTAGGAGTAATGGGATCTTACTGTCACATCACTGGTATAATAAATTATCTTTTATTCACCTTTATTATAAGTAGGGTCTAACAAATTTTTAGATGAAGTTCTGCAGTCTACTAACTCAGTAAACAGCCTTAAAATACAACAGCTTAATATACTATTTATCATGTATATGGTCCATAATGATGTTTTAAAGAGACAGATAATAAAGTTTCTAAGGGTTAGTACAGTTAGTTTTAGGAAATTCAGGTAGTAGTTTGTAACTTTTATTGCGAATACAACACTGCCCTCTAGTGTCCATTAATGATCATGAGCGGAGCAAGAAAATGTGGCATGTGACTTACAATTTAAGATTTTTTTTTTTTTTTTTTGATTCATATGAAAATGCTGTTTTTACTATAATATGTTTCTGGTTCTGTTTCTGTTAAACATATTAAATGTTATGTGAAAATGGTGTATTTTTTTTAAACAAAGTAAACATTTTTACATGCCCATAGACATTAAAAAAACAAGCTGTATAAGATAACAACAACAACAATAATAATTCCATTTTAAAATGAGAACTGTTGTTTTAAGGCATCACATCACTTAAATACAGTCATATTTTGTATTCATATTTTGTGCCATTTACAGATTCATTGTTTTGTATTATAAACAAAAGAATATTGCTAATTGGTTTGTTGGGATTTTTAAAAACATAAAAAATGTATAATGCTTTATTTTATTTTACTTTATTTTATTTTATTTTATTTTACTGTCATTAGATAGACCAGGAGCCATTTTGGTTTAAAATGTTCAGCTCTTCTGTCACAAAATCAGATTATTTGTCTGGTGGAATGTTGAAAAAGACTTTAAAACTTTTATTTTTTTGCAGTATAGTACATGACACACCTTAAGGATTCGTGGAAGCTTTAACTTTTCTTATAACCCTTACATATTTTCTGTGCTTCTGTGTGTGTCTGTGGGTTTGTTGCCCCTGAGCACAGAACTAATAGATTTCAAAACAATGCTTGTGTAACCAGAGCTGGCGTATATATGATTTTATTGTAGATTAAAGCTGTTTTAACGGAAAGATTGCATCGATTTGCAGCTTGGCTCTCTTCATGTTCTATATCCCGGCGACTGGTTGCGTTTTGATCGATGAACTCGAGCCTTGAGGAGCTCTGTTGTGTAATGAAAGAGAGCCTGTGTTTAATGCTGGATTCAGCAGCACATTCACCTGCAGGCGTCTGGTTCCTGATGTTCACACACTGCAGTCTTTTACACACAAAGAAATGCTTTGGAAAGTTTCAAAACAGAGGCTGGGTTAGTTGTCACAAAGAGTACTGTAGAGTAAAAGTTTGAGTCAAATGTCAAATTACACAAATATGTGCTTTCTGATTATGTTTATGTGTCAATAAACAGCAATTTCTCATTGAGGCAACTTACCCTTGTGAAAAGGAAGTATATTTTAGCATACTTTTAAAAAGAGTGCTTCTTGCTAAAATAATATACGGTATAGTACAAACTGAATGTAGTGTTTACAGACACTTGCAATTACATTAAAATACTGTTTACATTTATACAAGTACTTTATATGTGCTTTACGTTTCAACACAATAAAATAAGTGTACTTAAAGGAATGCCAAAAAATTAAAACAACGATTTTAATAATTTTTAATTTGACATTATCACAGATTTTTAAAAGTCTACTTAGTCTCTCTTTAAGTACACTTCAGTGGCCTTTTTTTAATTAATTCTATAGTTGCATTATATGTGTGATGTTGTTACAGTGTAATTATACAAATAAATACCGAGTAAGATTATCTAACTGCATTTACATGGGTTTGGTTTGTGGTTTGGTTTTGGGTAATTACATGCACAATTCACTGTTATTACTGTTATTACTATTACTATAGTAATAGTAAGCAGTATATTTTCTGGTCACACTTTAGTTTGGGGACCAATTCTCACTATTAACTAACTGTTAACTACAACTTTTGCCTCAATAAACTCCTGATTTGCTGCTTTTTAATAGTTAGTAAGTTTATATGGGTGAGTTAAGGGATTTAAAATATGGTCAGGCAGAATAAGGCATTAATATGTGCTTTATAATTACTAATAAACAGCCAATGTGCTAGTAACATGCATGGTAATAAGCAACTAGTTAATAGTGCGAATTGGTCCCTAAACTACAGTGTTACCATTTTCTGTAACATATGTGAATACAGCTTTTTAAAAATATATTCTTAAGATTTGAAGTTCACTACAAGTGCATATTCAATGCAATTAAGTGCACTTGTTTTCTCAAAACAACTCGAAATAGTGTGACTACATGCACCACTAAAGTATGTTCATTAAACTGTAAACTGTGTGTGTGTGTGTGTGCTTTCAGTAAAACATTCAGGAGCATTTTTTAAGTTTCAGCCCTAAGAAATATTCATATAAACTGCAATCAGAGTCCCTCTAATTTCTGCTAGTTTGAAATATAATGATTTTTTGGTGGATGGTGAATAATTTTGTGCCTCATTTAAATACTTTCGGTTCATCTTTTGTACAAAATAAGCCCTCAAAACCACAAAAAGTGTAAATTATGCAAATCTGTCAAAAGCTTGTCTTGTCAATAAGTTGCTCAAGATCGCCCTCTGCTGTCCATTCTTGCGTCTTTCTGCTCAAAATCTGTTAAAGGAGAAGTCCACTTCCAGAACAAAAATTGACATATAACGTTCTCACCCCCTTGTCATCCAAGATGTTCATGTCTTTCTTTCTTCAGTCGTAAAGAAATTGTTTTTTGAGGAAAACATTTCAGGATTTTTCTCCATATAATGGACTGATATGGTGCCCCGATTTTGAACTTCCAAAATGCAGTTTAAATGTAGCTTCAAACGATCACAAATGCGGTTGTAAACGATCCCAGCCGAGTAAGAAGGGTCTTATCTAGCGAAACGATCACTTATTTTTATAAACAAAATACAATTTATATACTTTTTAATGTCAAACGCTCGTCTTGTCTTGCTCTGCCTGGACTGTTTTTTTATGTTAGGGTATGTCGAAAAACTCCCATCTCATGTTCTCCCTCAAATTCAAAATCGTCCTATATCACTGTTTTACCTTTTTTGTTAAGGGTGTTTGATCTTCTTTGCATGTTCACTTTGCAAACACTGGGTTGGTGCTTCTGCAGCGATGTAGGATGATTTTGAAGTTGAGGGAGAAAATACGATTGGAGTTTTTCGACATACCCTAACTGCCTTGAGTCAGAATACACAGAGTTAAGGGAGAGAAAGACAAGACAAGCGTTTGACATTAAAAAGTATATAAATTGTATTATTTTTTATGAAAATAATCGATCGTTTCGCTAGATAAGACCCTTCTTCCTCGGCTGGGATCATTTACAACCATATTTGTGATCGACTGAAGCCGCATTTAAACACCATATCAGTCCATTATATGGAGAAAAATCCTGAAATGTTTTCCTCAAAAAACATAATTTCTTTACGACTGAAGAAAGAAAGACACGAACATCTTGGATGACAAGAGGGTGAGTACATTATCTGTCAATTTTTGTTCTGGAAGTGGACATCTCTTTTAATTCAATCTTAAAATAGTTTAAGAACACACAAAAGAAAAATAAATTCTAAAAAGAGCAAAAGTTTCAGAACACATTTATTGGAGCTGAATCTTTGGAATGTCAGTCGATCTGATTTGATCAGAGACAGAGCAGATGTGAAGGATTTTTTCCTTTGTGATGCAGATGCTCAAATACAAAACATTGATATCCATTTTAAGGCCTTGCTGTTTTTATTCATTTTTTCCTTCCTACAACAGCAACTTACAGAGGCAGTATTGAAAATAAAAGTTTTCTTTGCTTCCGCATCTTCTTGTAAAAAAAAGGAAAAGAAAACAAAACAGAAAAAAAAAAAAAAATCAGCACAAAATTTCAACGACAGTACAAAAACGAAAAGATAATCGGGTCGGGTAAAAGGGAACTTTACTATAGGAAATCTGTATACCTTTTTCAATAATGAAAACATCTCGATAATTGACCATTTCAGAATCGTATTACACATTCTGAAACTATATTAAAAAAATGAACACTGTCTTTTTTATTTCAGTTGTCTTTTTTACAAATGAATGCTATAAACACATAAACTTCATCAAATATATTGATCAGTGCAACATTGTTTCTTTTTCGTTAATGCTACAGTATGCTTTCTCACAGAATCCCGACCGACGCCGCTCACCTTTACAGCTTCGGCTGACACACATGTAGCATCGACACGTGGATCCGTGTCGTCGGAAACTACCGGAAAGGAACGGGAAACAAAAGTGTTTGCCACAGTATACAGCACAGTACATGAACATACCAAGAAACCTGTAGAAAACATTAGTATTGTCAGCAGTGAAGCCCTGTTATCGGTTAAACTACGTGTGTACGTCATTGCTAAAGTCAGATCCATCCAGCAGTCCAGAATCAAAACCGAATGACGATGAGCGACGAAAACGCTTTCACAGAAGATGAGATGACATCGTAGCCGAGGTCTCCGGACGTCTCACGACAATGGGTTGTTGCGATTGGACCCTGCAGTTTGAGGCAACAGTCCTTTGGTACAGACACAAGGCCAATGACAGAACTCCACGATGGCGTCGAACGCTTGCCAAGCGATGCGTGAGAACATTTAATAGCACCACTCTTAAAAATGAGAGTTTTATTCAAGACCACATGCATTCAAGCTCGACGGATGGTGAAACAAGAAGCACTTTGATGAAACGCGTGAGGGTTGAACCGCAGGCCGCTCACTTCACATCAAATCAAAGCAATCAAGGCAATGATCATCAGCCATTTTTTCTTCTTCTTCTTCTGTGTTTTTTTTTTTTTGGTATGCTGGATAAACAGACATTCTGACTGTGATTATAGAGGATATGATGATGTTCGCTTATGAATCTGTAATCCAGGTGAATGAAACCCAAACTCTATGAAATGCATTTATCGGTTCCCGTGGTGAAATGTGCACTGGATTTGTATTAACATCTGTTTTGAACAAGGGCTGCATCTTTTGGGAGCGTAGCAAAATAACCAAACAGGACAGAAAAAGCACACGTTTCACTTCCACAAAACAGTCAGACGATTGTATTTACAACATACAACCCAAGAAAAAAGGGATACTGCAGCTTTCTTTTTTGTCCTTTTACTCGTTTCTTTGAAAAGGGCATTAAAATATATTAAAACTTATGTACAATATGCAGGATTTCAACATTAAAGCGCTATGAATTTACCGGGATTTGTTTTGCAGATTCGACCGACAGCTTTTGAGAGAACTAAAGGGTTGAAAACACCAAAAGAACAACAAAGGAGGCCAAAAAAGATGTACCAAAGGCACTGACTGAACCATACCCAGAATGCAACAGGGCTGGATGATTTCCACCCCCTTTGATCCTCGCCCTAACGTGGGGTAATTACCTTCCCTTGGACATATATGGTTCATTTGGGGTTTTTTTTTTTTTACACATCTCCTTAAAGCGCAAAACAATCTTTTAAAATAAAAATAAATGATTTTTTTCCTCCTAGAAAAAAAAAAAGATAAATACTTTATAACATTATTATATATTGGTCTCAACACCAGCATCCGATTGTAAAAATGATCAACCAAAAAAATAATACAAAACAATAAAATAAAAAATTAAAATAATAATTTCAATCATCTGTACATATTCTTATTTTTCATTTTGTTTTTTTTTTTGTTTCTTTTAAATCCTTGTATTCAATGTTTTGTACACAGTGTCCCCTACTGGTAGGTTCCGTTCACTGCAGCTCCTGAGAAAAGCATGGCTCAGTCCCAGACCTCCTCCTCCTCCTCCCATTGGTTCGCTGAACCACAGAGCCTTGTCCTCCTCCAACCGGATGGCGTCGGCAGTCCGTTTTAGCCCCGCCCTCCCTGAGGAGAGGTTCCCTCTCATTGGTTGGCGCCTCACGCTTCTGAGTATGTGTTCTGTGAGTTGAGCTTGTCCTTCTTTAACTTGACGCCGTCCACTAGCTCAAAGTTATAGTTTTCCAGGGCCGATAAGTTCCTGTCAGACATGCCGCTGTGGGAGCAGGCGCAGTAGAGGACCACGCCGCATATGGCGCCCAGGAAGACTCCCAGCGCGCTCATGGCGATGATGGTGATGAGGATGGGGTCCAGCGTCTTCAGCATGTTTCCAGCTCCGCTGATCTCGTGGTTCTCCACAATCTCAGGGAAGTCTGTGATGTCCACAACTGGAAAAGAACAGATAAAAGCAAGCCTGTTTTAGATACTGTTGTAGAACTCCCTCAATTTTCATTTAGAAATTACTAGCAAGTAACTGTGAAGTAGAAAGACTGAAATTGTATTTTTCTTGTAAAATGTACTTCAATAATCTGTTTTTACGGTTCATAAGTCATCTTTAGCTAATCATTTTCAAGAATGATCCAACATTTATTTAGCACTTGCATGCATCAGATTTCAGAAAGCCACTTACTGATTTCATTGAAGTTGTCTTCAGGTAGAATTGGCTCTGCTGGAACATCTGGGTCTACAGAAGGAAACATAAAACAATCAGGAGATGAAGTCCAATTTTTTTGCATGTTAAAAAAATAAATACGACCTCATGTTGTGTCAATGACGTTTACACACTGCCTCTGAAACTTTCGTCTGTCATAAAGTTCGTATTTTTGGCGTTTTCGCATCCGTAGCAAGCATTTTGATAGGAAAGAATGACGAATATGAAAAAAAAACTAAAAAATTTCGGACTCAGTGTGCAATGACCTTTAACCAGGGGCCTCAGCACACTTCCAAGGGACCATAAGTTGACTTAAAATGATTTAAAATAAGACTAAGCAAGATTTAAAAGCAACAGCTAGAAATCAATATACAGTATGTGAGCCTGGACCACAAAACCAGTCATAAGGGTCAATTTTTTGAAATTAAGATTTATACATCATCTGAATGAGCTGAATAAATTAACTTTAATTGATGTATGGTTTGTTAGGACAGGACAATATTTGGCCTAGATACAACTATTTCATAATCTGGAATCTGAGGGTGCAAAAAAATCTAAATATTGAGAAAATCGCCTTTAAAATTGTCCAAATGAAGTTCTTAGCAATGCAGTTTTTATATATTTACGGTAGAAAATTTACAAAATATCTTCATGGAACATGTCCTTTACTAGTGATTTTTATTCTAAAAGAAAAATCAATAATATATATTCTAGTTTTATCAAGCTCTAAAATATTTTATTGGGTAGAAACAGCTAATTAAATAATAATAATAAAAAATAAAATAAAAAGTGTAATCAGAAATGACTAAATTGATAATAATAATAAAGTTATATCGTAATAATTAAAGTGCAAACCCAGTTATTGAAACTTCTGGAATTATGGAATGTAATTATTGTTGTTCTCTACATTTATATTTAAATATTTTAATATATAGACCTTAATGTAGCACCATATTGAATATTTAATGAAAATGAGGACTGAAGTACAGTGTGTTCAATGGATTGTACTGTTGTTTAACAACATAGCGATTGTTTTGCTGACGAAACATCTTTCCGAAAAAAATCAGTAGACAAAAACTAAAACAAAAAGTGAATATAATATGATCTAGGATCTTTATTCAGTGCAATTCCCTCCCTCACAGCCTCATTTTCATCCACGTTTAAGTCTAACCTGCAAGGTCTATTGGCACTCCTACTGTCTATAAATAAAAAGGGTCTAAATATGAGCAGTAGAAGTGCCAGAAATATCTGAAGCCATAGGATGTATGACACAGTCTTGATTTGTCTCAGTGTAGTTTGCACTGTAATGGTCTAAATGACTCACCCTTGCAGTCGGCCATGTTCAGATTGTCTAAGATTTTGATGTCGTCCACAGCAATGTCTCCCCAACTCTTCCTTTCCACTACGCTTTCAATTACCACCTGAATTAAAAACAAACACCAAAATGAAATTTTAACTATATTTAAAATGCAGTCGGTGTCTAACACACATACACTTATCTTCTTCTTTCAGTACCTGATAGGGTTTATTGGAGTGTGGTATGAGCACGCGGCCCTCCCTCCAACGATTGCCTTGATGACCGCTGACCGTCCAGAGCAGGACATCAGCTAAGCCCTGGCTGCTTTCTCTGCGCTGTTTGATGTGTAGCGTGCCAATGTGAGAGCCAAACATGTGGTACCAGAAGGACAAGCACAGATCCGAGTCCTGGCCTGACACTGACGGACTCACTAACCGAGCCACTTCTGTCTCCTGAGCACCTGTTGCCAGCGTGTAGATGAAGTTCCCTGATCCGCCTACAGCACATGGAGAGAAAGGATGTGAGGTTCGGATGTTTCACACTTTCCGTGCTGTAAGGCCAATGGGTGCATTTTTTTCTTACCAGTGTGGTCCATGTTTGGGCCAGTGTTTAGAGTCGGGGTGCCGCTAGACTGGATCTGCCACCTGAAACCGCTGTCCTCTGACATCCAGCCACAGAATGAAGGATCGTTGGCCCAGCCAAAGTCACAGGCAAACCACAGGAACGCTACAGAGAGAACACACACACAGGGAAAGATTATTAACATACATACGCACTATTATATTTCATATTACTAAAGCAGTGACATGCACACAGAATATTATTTATATTTTAGAACTATAACTTTTTATATTTAATACAAATATTAATTATTATTATTATGATTTCATTTACATCGATGCATGTTGCATGCATTTTTTTAATGCATGAAAAATTATTCAAAGGTTTGGAGTTGAAAAGATTTTTTTAATGTGTTTGAAAATAGTCTCTTTTTAAGACTGCATTTATTTGATAAAAAATGGAGTAAAAACAATAATATTGTGAAATGTTATTACAATTTAAAATAACCATTTTCTATGTTAACATATTGTAAAATGTAATTTATTCCTGTGATACAAAGCTGAATTTTCAGCATCATTACTTCTTCAGTGTCACATGATCGTTCAGAAATCATTGTAAAATGCTGATTTGCTGCTCAAGAAACATTTTTGATTATGTTGAAAACAATTGTGCTGCCCAATATTTTTGTGGAAATTGTGATACATTTTACTTTTCAGGATTCACAGATGAATAGAAAATACAGAATAACAGCATTTATCTGAAATAGAAATATTTTGTAACATAAATGTCGTTACTGTCACTTTTGATCAATTTTAATGCATCCTTGATGAATAAAAGTATTAATTTATTTAAAAAAGAAAAAACGATAATGTTTTTGAAGCTGCTGTGCGATTGTTTGGAGTCCACAAAGGGCCAAAACAACATGTTTTATATCTACTGACCACTTGATGGCAATAAAGAGTTATTTTCCAAGCAGAAAACAGCATCATTTAAGCATGAGCATTTCCAAATCCATTCCAAATTCTGTCGTGCCTAAGCCAAATCCACATTTATACACCAAATATAGCAAGATCTTGAGCGAGAATACAGAACACACGAAACAATGAAGCTTTGAAATGGAGATTGACATGAAAGAACGAGGGAGGGCTTTAACGACGTTAGATTGAGTGAGAGATAGAAAGCCAAAGAGAGAGAGAGAGAGAGAGCACGAAAAGCAAGAGAGAATTGAGACGGACAGAATAGCAGAAGCACGTCTAGGATGTCAGCTATGCCGGTGCCTGCACAGCCTCAGCGCTGCTTTTCTAGACAGTTTAATAAAGCCAAGCGCTCCGCTCCCTTAATAATGCCAGGATTCTCTGTGAGTTTCGCAGGGTATTTGCTCACTGAATGCAAAGGAAAGAATTTCCCATTAAAAGCCGCAGCTCAGGCATGCAGCCACTGCCGCTGCAAAAAATGCCAGTTTCCAATTAAAAGTTATTTCTTCTTTTCCATCTTTAAATGGACTGGGCCTGTCGCAGTGGAGGACAGTGCAAGGATACGTTTCACCGCAGTCCAGAACGTTCTACCAGTTTTGAATGCTTGTCATAGCAAATAAACCCACATCCAATAATAGAAAGTGCACGCATGTACTCAATGCTAACCAACCAAGACCACACACACACAAGGACACATGCTTATTAGGACCTTCAATCTATTCAGTTGTTTTGCTGTTTTGCTGTTGTAGGAGGCTCAGACAGGGCCAAACACACACACACACACACACACACACTGGCTAATTAGACAAGGTCAGTTAAGGGGCATTTCTCATTTGCCCATTAGTGAGCAGTCTTGAATGGCTAATCAGTCATTATGCTGAATTAGCAAATCAGAGAGGCTCTTTATAGATTTTCACAAGAACACTTCAGAAACTAGATTACATACTCATCTTTGAGTTTACAGACTTACAATCAAATGGCCTCAACAATCAAATTTAAAATAAGAATTATCTTTCTTGAAAGTGTATTGTGTCATTTCTGTTGTTTTACTGAAGAAAATTGCTTACTGGCAGTCCTGCACCAAACTCATTCACATATTTTGAATGCACCACAGGGTTTACATTATTTGGGGAAATGAGCTACAATTAGCTTACTTAGAGTTGTCTATGCACACTGAAGAAAGTAAGCTAACACTGTAAAAAATGACACGCCGCACCTTTAAGGGAGTATGCATTAGCACACTCCTGGATAATTAAAGAAATTACGGACAGAATTAGATATAAGTACCTTTCTCACCTGGAACGGTGCTCATCTCTGTGGTCGTTTCTGGCGCGGTGGTTCCACCTGTAGTGTGGACACAGTGAAGGTCATTAGATGAAAAGTTAAAATGAGACACTAGGTAATATTTTATTTGCATATTATCAGGAGGTAAGGATCTGACTGTGCTAATTCCCCTCTTTGTATTTGCATAGCATTTTTAAAATGAGCTTTGCCGGATGAGACATGCAGATACGTTCCTGCTCATGTGGAACCTTTACTTTTAGCATTTAGCAGAGGGGAGTGTAATTCTGTGCAACACACACTCTGTGAGACTGCACTAAGGTGAATACTGAGGAGATTACAGGCAGAATTTTTAATGTAGTGTTAGTATTAGCAGCTGGAGAGCAAAAGAATCTTTAATAGTTAAACAGGAATACCAAGGTAAGTGCAAGCTAGATTGGAATGGAGGATTATATTACTGTATACTACATACCCTATTTAAAAAATAATCATATGCTGGTTAGGTATGTTTTGAAGCTTGCCTGCTGGTTGGAGCTGGTTCTTAGCTAGTCATGTGCTGGTCCTAAGCAACTAGCTCCTGCTCTAGACCAGCTAAGGACCAGCACATAATCAGCTTAAACCAGCATGCTTCAAAACATACCTAAACAGCAAATGCTGGATTTTTCAACAAAAAAACAGTACTGTTACTGTTTTATACCAATATGTTTTTTTTATCGTATGTGAAACAGCATGAATTATGAAATGGATTAAATTGAAATGGTATAACATACTGCATGCTACATGCACAATATATACTGTATTCTGCATACTATTTCCTTAAAAAAGCAGTATGTAGAAAACAGTAAATTTAACAGTTTAAACCTTCTACACACTGCACAGTTTTTAACACGGATCTAATAAACTTGGGTACAACATGGATGTAAATGGTACTATGATGACACCTAGGATACGATACATGTTACTATAGAAGAAAAAACGTCATTAGCATGCTCTAGTGATAAACAAAAAGAGCATAGTAAATCATACTCAGTCGTAGTTTTTATGTGCGCTGAAAAAAGTGGAAGTAGCGATTGAGGAAGGAATGAGAGCTTGAGGTAAGCAGATTTAAGTTTTAGCGGCATGTCACATTAATTCTGTGTCACATTTTTATTGGCTGGTCAGTAAACGTGGGTTGTGGCAGCACACACACCATGCGATGATGAGGCTGAATTTCTATCTTTGGCCAGAAGACTGTGATAACGTCCATCTTTGAACCTCTCTCACTGTACGACATAGGACCATAGATTAGGAGCCACGTTCACAGAAGTCGCCACGATTGTTTGACGATGCCAATCTTTCATCTGGGACAGCCAAAAACCATGCAGTGTGTTTCGGGCTTTAAGCAGAAGTTATGTACATAATCTTAGTATGTACATTTTAAATTCTGCATACTACACAGTATATACTGTACACTGCTTTTAAATGTATTGTATGTGAAGCAGTATGTGGTATTCAATGATAATGGGCTCTCAAAACTAGAATATGCTACAATGTTGTGACATGACCTTGCTATATTGCAAGGGATCCAGTTACCATCACAAAACTAAATACAATAAATTTGCATATTTAATCCAATTTTGTATAAAACGATCATAACTTTTGGCAGTCCACAAAGTAGAAGTTGAGATTGCATTTGATATCGCTCGTCGTTCATTCATCACTGTCTGGCTTTTGTAATGAAATGGAAGGTCAAGTGGAGCGCATTTGGCAAATGTAGTAGGTTATTTCAGTATTAGATGCATACAGAACATTTGCATGCACAGTATACTACACTTTTAGTAGGAGTAGTGTTGTAAGTGTGGTTATGGGTGAGAAATGATTAGGGTCATAGTGTGAGGAGTGATTAGTATTAGCATTCCCAAAAAAGGCTAAAAGCAAGGGAGGCAGTTAGTCTTAGCATAGTGGGATTAGCAAAGCAAAAGGGGCAAGATGCAATAAGTAAGGGTGCAGTCTCTGCAGGCGGGTGTTAGCACCTGTCTGGTCGTAGTCATCACCTGTTCCGCTATGGCAGTTGGCCTGGTCATCGTCACACTCGTCCGATGGCGTGGTGGAGGAAGCGGGAGTAGTAGGGGGCACTGTGGGCACTAGAGAGAAGAAGTCAAAGATAGAAAGAGGAAGAGATAAATACGCTCATTACTCACGAAAATACAAACTGTGGCACAGTGATGAGTCACTTCTCTTCCCAAAAACCCTGGTAGTACCAAGGTACATTTTCATCATTTTTGAAAGTGATTACCGAAAGTCCAAAAACATGTACTACTATGGTATTATTTGTACGTCCTTCCACAAATCATCTTAATGATTATGCTCTTTCTGTAGCTTTTCCAAGTCTGTAGCCCTTTGATACGGGCCTGTGCGTGACTCTGGGTGCTGGGGTTTTGGCTGCAGGGTTTAGGATGTGATGCTCCACCCTGGGCCAGTACAGCTGCTGTGTCCTCTCATTATGGCTGCCTGTGCCCCTTTGGATGTGGCCTTTGCCTGCATCTGCCTAAAGCCCTGTGTTTACTCTCAGCTTGTAATGAGCTGCCCTTAAGCCTGTAGGGCTTTCCCGGGATAGAAGGAGAGCAAAAATGAGCAGGGAGGGAGAGGGGGAAACGGGAGCTGTAGTGGAAGTTGCGCGGGTGAACTGAGGCCGTTTTAAAGAGAGTCTCTAAAGCAGCGGGGTCACAGCGAGGTCACTGCGCTGGCTCTGGACAGCATTGTTGATCGCACGCTCCTGCTAGGACTTAGCGCCCTGCTGTTAGGAATGCGTACATGTGTGTATGGGGTCGCTGGTCTGATTGTTAAGGTTTTAGCTGAGACAGAAAACGAAACTGGGTGAATTTATATACACAGTGTTGGACTGCGAGTGCATGTGCTGGCATTAAAAGTGAAAACAAGCATTATCATCTGACTAAAGCTCCCGGTGGGATGCTGTGGCTTACACAAGCAAGTCTCACAGTCGTTCAGAAATCCAATATGTAAATCCACTTAACGCTGCCTCAACAGAAAACACACACACACCCCATCAGAGCTAAACTAATTCGGAAAGAAAGACAGAGGGGAAGACATCAAGGACCTTTCTGTAATCCTTTAAGGCAGGTGGACCAAAGATTATCTCCAGCTGTGAGGGGCCCTGTTATTTAGGAGTGTCACAGGCCCCTGGTTTTCTGGGTAGGAGACATCCTTTGATGCCGCATCTGTGGGACAAGTAATTATGAAGAAAGCTAAGCCGTACCCTAGCCTGTTCTCTGGAGTGGATAAGTCCAAATTCAATCAAAAAGCATCTGTACTATAAGACCACACACTTGAGGACCAAACTCTTTTTGATCAAAGGTCTATAATTTGTTCACTTGCTTTGGACAATATGTCTTTGGCTTGCTGCAAGATTGTCCATATGCTTGTTGGAATAAGCAACTCACTACACTAGGCAAACTAGCAGACTTAATTTAGTAGCATCACTACTAGTACTAGTATGTGGGGTTGTGTGTATTAACTTACCTTCCATTTCACAGCCCAGGAGTTCCAATCTCAGTCCCATCCCAGCAGGAGTAGCTCTGTCTGGGTACACCCTAACAAAGCGTGTCAATATAGGCTCCACCGTCCTCAATGCTGGCGTGTCATAGTTCAAATTCCCCTCAAATATCTGCCAAGAACAATGACAGAGTCAGAGACATAAGTTAGCAGTCAAGCAGAGAAAGAGAACTTGGTAAGATGAAAACGGAAAAAGATAAAGGTGAAAGCTTTATTAAGAGTATCCCAAAGTTAGTCTGACAGGGAAAGCAAAGAACAGAGCTCTAATGAAAGCGAACGAGTAAGAGGGCACACAGCTCACACCCTTCTTAACCTGGGCCCTGCTGTATTTCTAATGCAACAGAGCACTGGAAAAAAGAAAGTCTTTAACTTTACTTCTGACATAGTATGGCTGAGCTAGCGTAGAAAAAGAAAGGCTGCGGGCTAACACCACAGTCTACGACAGCAGGATGCACAGGCTTTCAAAAGCATCTGCCTTTGACTTCACACTTCTGAAGCCTTAAAACCTAGACACAAGGTACCACAGGAGACAGACATAAAAAAGGAAGGAAAGACGAAAAGACACTCGCCAGAGGTAACAAAGGTACAGAACAAGACGAGAAGTCATGAAAGAACATTAATGGCCATCAGAGCTAATGTGTCTCCTTTTGTCCTTCAAACTAAGGAAGAGATATAAGGGTTTTATATGAGGGGCTTTCTAGGATTGATATTCCAATTCAGCTTTTTGATAGGGAATAAGGCACATAGTCTATGCTCAACAAAAAAGTCACGCATTTCATATGGTTCATGTATCATTTCTTTTGAAATTTGTCTGTGATCGCAAATGAACATTGTACTATTATTTTGTTTTGGTATTATGACTTTTTAGGATTAGTATTATTAGTAGTATTGTTGAATGCATTTGGGACATTTCCCCAATATTGTGCTCACAGCATTAGTCTAATTATTATCATTCTCTCCTCTGTCCATCTAAAGGCTTAGGGAAGAATACATTATAGCTCCATGTTCAACTTACTTAAACTCATTTCCTAAAAATCAGGCTAAACAAACCAGAGTCAATCTCAGACTAGTATTTAAGAACCTTATAGTGATTCAAAACTATTCTAAATGAACATCCAGTTTATACCTTCCGGCCACCCTATATCTTACCTTGGGCTTGTTGCCGGTAGCGTCCATCACCATTTTCCAGTCAGATCCGTTATTGCTGTAGCCCAGCCGAAACTTCTTCATGAATACCTTGTTATCACGGTGTTTGCCACCCTGGATGATCAAACCTCGGAGCAATTTCTCCTCACCCAGATCTATCTGAAGCCACTCATCCACATAGGGCTGGGGCTGCGGCAACAACGTCCATCCCGACCGGCTGGTCAACAGACGGGCATTCTCTGACACCCAGGTGCGCTCGGTGGGGGACGAAACTGTGATCTGAGAGTCTGCGATAAGGCCTGAGACCATTCCCAGCATTCCGGAACATGGGTACTCTGTTGAAGGACAAAGAGAGTATTAGTTTTAAGGAAGTTTCAGCCCACCAGCAAGGGCTAACATGGCCATGCTAACCAGCCAAGCCCTGATCCCTTGGTTAGATTGTTGTTGAACCTGCCATTGCTGAGGCAAAACAAATGTACCATTATTTGTCATGCCAATAAAACACATGGACACAGAGAAAGAGGGAGTTGTTTAAGAACATAGTGGAAGACTTGAATGATAATTGAGGGACATGACTTAGATAAGCTCTGAGTAGATGAGTCTGAGAGGAAGAGAAAGAAAAGTGAAGAAAAAAAGATGTTGGTTGATAAACGTGGTGGAAGCAGTTACATTTCAGCGAGCTGGGAAACGTTCTTACCAACAACCTAAAGAGGTCACAGGCCATAAAGAGGCTGAACAAAAACAGAAGGAAAGACATTCATTGCACAGGAAAGACAGATGAAGTGGACAAAAGAGATAAGAAACCTCTTGTTCTCTTTGTTTCTCTCTCTCCATCTTCCTTTCACCACTGACCTTGTGCATTAACTCCTCTGCCTCTTTTTCTCAAGCTACCTAATTAAAACCTTTCTCTAGTGTATCTACCTTTCATTTCTGAGCAGTTTCTCTCTCTCAACCTCATTCGTGCTTCACACCTACCTTCCTTTTGTTTTTCATCTGCTTTCTCGTTCACCTCCTTCAAACCTATCCCTTCATCCGTCTTGTAATCTGTCTTCATCTCTCCAAACTGACTTCCTTTGTTCCAGCGTTGATAATAGCATTTTTCACGCTTTGCTACTTTAGGCAAAGGCAAGTTGAGTTTGAGGGAAATTTTCAGACATGCGACACTGACCAACTGACTGTGTGTTGCCTGTCACGACTTTCGTACCTTCTCCGACGCAGTGGGATTCGTGACCTGCCAGTGATACCGTAATCTACGATCAGCACCCGTGGAGCAGGAAAGCGTCAGAGACAATCTTGGACTAGTCACAGATGAGCCTAATGTCCCGTGAAATACCACCAGAACAGAGTTTTCATTCACAACAGTGCCTTTGTACTAATGTAGGGAACTTCCTCTGTAGTTTTAAACCGGAAAGAGCACTTGTCTGCGACCCCTTCAAAAAACTGCAAAGAGTCCAAATGTGAGTTCCAGTCTCCTAAAACAACAAATGCTTCAGACTTAGAATTTTTCCCTTGTTTGTTTATGGATGTACAGCTGGGGTTGGGGTATTCGTACCCTTGCCAAATTTGGAATATGTCTCTGCGTATAATTTCTGCGATATGCATGCCAAATTGTTTCGGGACTTGATTGAAAAGGATCTGCACTGAGGTGGTAGGCCCTCAGAGTTTGGAAGTCATCCAAGTTTATTTTCAATCCGCTGGCTGGCACTATCATCAGGATCTGTTTATGGATCTCAGATGGGGATGCATGGTAGAAGCTCCTGGTGTGGTAGACCCTGACAGACACACCCTGAGGGTAGACTGGTCCATGTGTATTGCGTGTTTCGTCTGTTGGTTCGGTCTGTGCACAGCACATAAATGCTGGATGACCACACACACAGATGGTTTTATTTACAAACAGTGGGAGGAAGTTTATTAATGGCTGTGTGGATGTGGAAAGCCTATCAGACCTGAACTGTGCAAAAGACCACCTCCTAACTGCCAGCAGGCATCCTCAGTGGGTAGTGTCAAGGTACAGTGCTAACAGACACAGTACTCAAGAATAACATTTGTGGCAGTACCTTAGTAAAAGTGCTATGCACCTTGGTGAAGTGGTATCAGATGGTAATTCCAAGGTACTTTAGTACTTGCATGGTATTTTGACTTACAGTGTTAATATGGTACTCAACGGGTACTTTCAATGTTTTTGGACATGTACCATGATATTCTTGATAGTGCAATGGTAATTGTGCAAAAAGTATCAATGTATCTCTTCAAAGATGTTTAACCTTGTCCAAAAAGCATAGAGCAGTAATACCATGGTACTTCTTAGTAAGTGAAACTAGACGGAGATTCTTCTCTAATCAGTTGCCCAACTTGGCCGAATCATTACAAGGGAGCCCGATGCATACTGATGATGTCACCAGGAGGCCTCCGCTCTTGTGATGTGTTCAGAATGCGGTCTGTTCACCCGTCCAAAACACGTCTGCAACAGCTGCGCTCCAGAACTGCGGTGTACCGCACACACACACACACACACACACACACACACACACAAATATACAACCAGCGCTAAATCTGTGTACACACACAGACTCTAAAAATAAGCCACTATGCATGTTGAACGTAAAGCTGATAGACGGCGCATGATGGCAAACACGCTCGCCCTCCTCCTACACATATGAGGAAATGTTCTCAGCGGGGAGGCGCTGATGATATGAAAGCCTTTGCAATCAAAGCTCTGTTGGGTGGAGCAATGCCAAAACATGCAGATGAGTATGCAAATGAGGACAGGGCCAGCTGGGCCTGACTGCGACTGGTGGGTGTAGATCTCGCCGTGTGCAATAGCATGTGCAATATGTACATCTGTGTGTGTGAGTGAGAGGCTGAGAGGTTAGAGCTCGAGGGAGGAGGGTAGAGGCAGAATTGGGGTAGAAGTGGAGAGGTTGCAGCAGCAGCCGAGCACGCTGTGCATGCCATTCATTTTGAATGAAGTACATCCAAACGTGGGGAAACATGAATACACGGTCCTTTTCGTTGACGTGAACACTTGTCTATAATGCAATAGCTCCTCCAATATTGCACATGCACGGTTTGCACATGGCTTTCAGAGGCATGAATAAACACTTCTCCATACGCCTGCCTCCAAAGCAAGCAGAACGTAAACCATTTAATTGAAAGATCATGATGGAGTGGTGTGTTGACAAAACACTGCTTCTGAATCTGAATTAACACTCTGCTTCTAAACATTTTTGATGTATGCCAGTTGTGCTGTTGACAGTTAGTTCTGAGCCAGATTCTTGAAACCAACCTGAGATTTTGCATCCATACACTTCGAAGCGAAGGGCAATGCCAGTCTCCCAGTTGTAAGGGCGGATCCGGAGGTATCGCGTCAACGTGGGTTTGGGGAACATGGCTTTCGCTACATCGGTAGGGTTGGTGTTTCCTTGGAAAATCTGACGAATGAAGAACAAACACATTAATTATTAACATGGTTTGTTTAGGCAACTCACCAAAGACAGACCTTTGAGGCCTGGGACGCAACTAACACTGCCCCAGAAACAGAGAACTGTGTTTAGATCGGTGTCTTCAAATGTGACAACCTAAATAGAGCCTGAATTAAATTATCCATGGAGCCAATTGGGTTGCAGTACAAAGGCCACTTTGTGACGTCAGAGTCTGAATGTTTTTGACGGTTCAGTTACACAATGGTTTCTGTTGTTGTTGCAACAGACATAGCGATGATTCAGATGTGTTATGTCCATAGGCACTGATTCTTGCTGATAGCTAGCACATGTTCTCTGTGAAGGGAGGATCTGGAAATGTGTCAAAGGACGATGAAATTGTTACAAGACAAATTAAAGCAAAGGCAACCATGTTGTTCATAGTATCTTGTTTCACAGGTCACTATGTAAAGGTCAACAGGTTTTTAAGTACATCTTGAAAGATCTCTGGTTCACTTACTCGGTTTTTGATCTTTGCTCTCAAGATGAGTCACACTCGGAGGAGAGTTAGAAATGAATGGCACGTATTGGGTACCTGATTCACTATAATAATTACGTAAATTTTAATGCAGTTGACTTCTGACTCTTTGGGCCAAAAGCCCATAGGTAATGTAAGTTTGTGTCTTCAGTGACAAAATCAGGCATCGCTACAAGATGCCCAATCCCACAGACTGATATCTGGGAAAATTATCCTTGGTTAAGCTGAGTTACATACATACATATTCTATTTTATTTTATTCGC
Source organism: Labeo catla (assembly GCA_012976165.1). NCBI lineage: Eukaryota > Metazoa > Chordata > Actinopteri > Cypriniformes > Cyprinidae > Labeo > Labeo catla. Next base: position 1,006,818 of record VONZ01000034.1, on the reverse strand, counting down.
TTTAAAAAATGTTTAAGTATTCATGTATGGAAAATTCTTAAGAACTTCTTGGAACCCTTTTGTGCATTTGCTGTTGCCACCATTTTATAAAAGCAACAGGTCAATTTAGGCCACTTTCTACAGTGATTTGACCATGGTTAAGGGGGTTCACCCTGTAAGAATGGTAAAATCACTGCAATGCACAGCTGCTCTCTCAGCATATTGCTTTAATATCAATACGTTCAACACACTTCTACACTAGACAAGGTCAAACTGTATGCCATACAGGATGGCCAAGTGTTGCTAAGCCCCAGCCAGGGCATACAGCCATCCGTCTATCCCAGAATCCATGCTGCTAATCGTGTCCCTGGGCACTACTTGTCAAAACGTGTGAGTCTGGGAGGGAGACACATGAGGAGCCATCCACTATCTTTAAATGTCACGCCAATGCTCTGCTCTACTGCTCTAAGTAGTAAAAAGGCTTTCCTTTGTGCAACAAGCCCACAGCCGAACTGCTGTTTCAGCAGTCTGTAAATGGGCCCTCACCTCACAAAAGCACTTTAGAGCCAGGCAGACAGAAACAAGGCACCGCACCTTAAAAATGCAAGCTCTAAAAAGAGAACAGTGTACTTTAGTTGAGGGTCGACACTGAAATTGGGCCTTTGGGTATATTTAAGCTCACTGTTACTTCCAGGCATGAAGATGTGTATGCACATAGACACACACGCACACGCGTCTAATTGGCTTGCTGAGCTTGACAGGTCTATTTCAAAACTTGTATCGTTAGAGCAAGTCTGCCAAGCAGACGTAAACATGCATATGAACGTGTCTCGCACTCACAAATGAGTAAAACGAAATCATAAACTTTACACACTGGAAGTATCTTAAAGTTTATAAAGCTCCCTAAAGAGACAGAACATTTGGATCAGGTAAGTCCCACAATGTCCAATTCACATTTTTGGACAAAAATCTGTGAAAATTAAAATGAAATTAAATTTTGCAAGAAAAGTTATTTTAGAATTATTTCAGATTTGCATTGTGACATTATTTAAATGAATTCAAATGGTAATAAAAGTATATATATATATATATATATATATATACTATATATATATATATATATATAAAAAATATGATAGATTTAAGAAATATATATATATATATATATATATATATATTTCTTAAATCTATCATATTTTTTCACATTACAGTTGATTTGTTTGCATTCCTGCAACAATTTCAATTAAAATATTGTTACATTTGTTACATTTTGGCATAAAATATGATCTCAACATGTTCTTGACAGGTTTTTATAAGGTTCATTCAATTGCTTTTTATTGTTCAGTTTGAACGTCTTGGCTATGATCCTCAAAATGCCGTCTAGGTAGGCAGCTCACTAGATTTTGAGACAGAACCAATTTGTCTCATGTAATAGGCATGTCTTCCTGCAGTTAACTCTTCTGTGCTGAGGGACACGTTAGAGGCATTTCACCCGATGGTTAATCGATCAGCGTCTCCTCAGTCCTTATTCAATCCATCACGTGCTTGAATGCGTCCAACCAGCTGTTCAAACACTCTAAACCTGGTAAACCTTCCCAGAATGCCTCTTCATCTCACTCTCTCCATTTGCCACTCTCTGTTTATTAACTCTTTTGTTCTTTCCCTTCAAGAAAAAAAAAAAAGCCCTACCACAAATGTTGACATCATTCCATAAAGGGAAAAAAAGAATATCAGTTAGACTACTGTGGTGGCTTTGGAGTTGGAGTTTTTACAGAGCTTGCAAATTCAGTCTTTAAAGAGGGCGGATTAACATACCACACTGGGCACATAATGGAGTCAGAGAAACACAAGCCCTGCAGAACACATGAGCGTGGCATTCCCGTCTGGATCTGGAGCATGGATTGGTGTAACAGAGGCACACGGTGACAGCACTACAGTACAGGAAGATGTTTATAGGGCTTCCTGCCAAGGAGTTCTGGAAATGTACCTAGTTACGGATTACTTCCATGTTAGGCTGAGAAAATAAAAGCTTCTTTATCGTTTAGTGGAAAGTGAGACGTACGGAACCGGACTTGATCGTCTACCAGGACTTTTTAACACTATTTCATTGTTATATGAAAATGTAACTGTTAAAGGAATGTTCCAGGTTTGAAACAAGTTAAGCTTTATCGACCGCTCTATTACCACGGAAAATCCTTTTGATTTGTCGCTCAGTTTCAAAAAACAAATAAAACTGTGTTTACACTGGACGTCTATAGTTCAAGGCATTTGAGAAAGTTTAAAAGCAGAACTGTGCAAGTTGTGTTTTTGTAAGTGCTTATAGTTACAGGTTTTTGTTTCTGAGACAAGGCAACAACAAATCCAACATCTAAAAAATCTAAAAAATAGAAAATTATAAAAAAAAATTTACTGACCCTCTCAACAAGTGTTTTTTGTTAGAATCAGAGTTCCCAGTGTATTGGAAAATCTGGATAGTTATGCAAATCGATAAATTTAGCTCTTTTAGGAAGAAATTGACAGTAAAAACATCCAATTCAGTAAATCAGGAACAAGTGAATACATGGTGCCCTTTGAATATTGTTGTGGACAATGTAGTCAAAAAGGTTGAGAAGGATGGATTGCACCTTTAAGACAGACCATGGAAATGATGCAATTAAGTCACCTTCTGTTTTGGGCCATCCTTAATAGTTATCCAGTCTTCTCCGTTTGAGCTGACATCTACCTTGTAGGACTTCACATAGTACTTCTTGCTGGTCTCTTGAGAGATGGCTCCCTGTATGCCGATCGCCGAGACAAAGCGGAGGAATCCAAGATCAACCTGAGGAGAGAGAACAATATTACTTCTATATTACTATGAACAGAGGGAGTATCACTTTAAAAGTGGCTTATCGGGTGTCACATATTGAGCTCATAAGACCCCAGGTGAATATTAGAATGAAAGATTAATTTTAATAATCCCAATTTAATAAAGCATAGTCGATGTGACGATTTAATTTCCTGAACGGGAGACAAGAGCTTATTGGATGAGGAAGGATATCTAACTTCATAGAGCCCGTGCCGGGAAAAAAAAATCGTTTGAAAGGAAACGTGTATTTCAGACGTGTGCTGTATTGAAAAATGAATGCTTCATAAAGAAGTCATGAGTTGTGATGTCATTCCCGTGAGTGTGCGGTGAGTGTGTCTGAGAGGCGGTAAGGAGGACGGATGGGCGAGAGTGGTCAGGGGTTACTGGAAGAGAAAACACTGTGGACAGAGATGTGTGTGATTTAGGCAAATCCAGGATTACAAGAGCTGTAATACACAGGGCGGGATGTGGGAAAAATATCTCATTTAATATCTTATTTTTGTTATGCAAAAAAAAACAAGGAAAGCAAATCTTTGAGTGGGATTCAGTCGTACGCCTCCACAGTGAACAGTGCCAGGCTGTGGTTTGTAGGGAGATGTTTTAGTGCTGTAGAGGCTAAAAACATGTCATAATGTGAAACCGATGTCATCCCATACAACATTTTCAAAAAATGTCACTGGTGAACCAACATTTACAGTAGTGCTAAGACAATGTCAGTGATACACAGCTGAGAAAGAGCTAAAAATCCATATAGTGGATCTGTTGTACATATGCTAATCACCAATACCATTTTTTCCATTAAATATCATATTCATTTTGTACAAAACATGGACTAATATAATGGTTTTGCTAGTCCCAAACTCAATTAGCGTAGAATGAGCGAATTACAAACTCTGTCTGTTCCATATTGTGCAGTATTTGTAAGCCCTCAATCTCTTTAACGATATTAAAAATACTGTGTAAGGTCTTTGTTTCTGAAGTCTGCTGAATGAGTGCTGATCTGATCTGGCTGTGCTAAAATATACATGGCAGGAAGATAAGAGAGCTGTGGAACAGCCAGCGATTTCAGATCAGAAAGCTTGGCTGGAGAAGAGACAGTCTGGATCGGTTTTCCTCACACCAGCTGATCACAGATCAGAACTAATGAGCGCCTCGTGATTTATTAACCACTTTCTGCTTCAGAAAGACAAAGAGAGGGAAAAAAGGATGAGAAACTAGAGCAATAAAAAACTGGAAAAAAGCAAACGTTTCCAATACATTTTACTACAGTAATCCTTTATATATGTAAGCCTTACAACTTCCTCTGTGCAAAGAAAATATATTTCCTTATATATTACTGATCAATATAATAAATTATTTAATGTACATTGAAGATATACAGAATAACATATTGAGTAATTGCCACTTCACTTATATATCTACTTATGTAATATAATGTATGTAATTTTATAATCAATAATACACTTCATAATATATTAATATAATTTTATTTGAATTGAGTGTTTTAATAAAGCTGTTGCGTATAAAAATGTAGTGCAGTTTTTGTCTTCATTGCTATGTCAGTATATAGCAATACACGGTCCATGCGTATATTGCAGTATATTAAAAAATATAAGCACTAGTTTGCCCATATATTGAAATTATATTTTTTTTACATATGCATTATTTAATATGTTCTTGTATTACAATCAATCAAATATTAATTTTTACGAAAATTATGATTATTTTTGAACAGGTTTCCTAAATACTCTCTCTATCTGCCATTGGTCGACAAATATGTTTTGAAAGCACCACAGAATCACAGATTGTATATTTTCAAGGGAAATCAACCTACAAATGGTTTATGTACCGCTGTCTCTGCTTATTAAACTAGGATAGGAGAAATTATTTTTACATCAACAAAAAAATTACACACTTCACCTTTAAAAGCAAACAGTACAAACAGGAGATTAAGGGAAAGCCCCAGTTCCTCATGGGAATTCCCTAGCTGAGAAACTCCACTTTCTGGCTTCCAGAAAACCAGCCATTCCAAAAGCGTATCACACTTCCTTATAAGGAGACAGGCCAGACTTGACTATAGACATTTCATCTGAAATTTCATGACCGCAGAAGCAAAAACAATGATGAATTATATCATTTTTAGTAAGAAAATATTATTACAGTTGAAACCAGGCAGACATTTGAACACAAAACCAGGACAGCTGAAGTTGCCAAATTATCGCATTAGTCACCAGTGTGACTATGCAGTTTTAAAGCGGTTAATCCAATTTAAAGTCTGCTGCAACCACTGTGAGAAAGTGTCCAAACTGGAATCCATACGACTCTAGAGGAAAGTGTGTCCTCAAGCCAGCTGACTCTGCAAATCATAACCTTTGCTTGTTATTTCGTATTCTTCTCTATTTCTACTCGGTTTTTTTTTAGAGTCCGAAGAGCCCACTCAACAGACAAATAAAATAATGCTGTTCTCATGATATCATGTCTAATGATCCAAAATGTGAAATTAAACTAAAAAACATTTCATTAATTCATCTTGCTGGCAAGAACCCAAATGTAACTACGTTTTCATAATTCTGCCATGGGAAAGTCTGGTATGTTAAAACTTGTTAATTTTGCCTAGAGTCCATCTGTGAAGTATAGACCTCAGCTTAATTTTTCAGAGCTAATTAAATTTACAAAGAGTGTGTGTTTTATTACATCAGAGCCTGTGTGTGTGTGTGTGTTGGAAGGGACGGCTCTTGCCTTGCCCTTGGCCCGCATGGAAGGAAGTGGCAGAAATCTAATCTGCCTAAACCTACTGCAAACTCACTGAAGCTTCTCGTGCTAATTGCGTTGAATTAAACAAGCGTCAAACATGTCTGACTGTTTCCTAAAGCTGTGACAGTTGTGTTCATCCTAGCATGGGCTTATTATGGTGTTTGGTGGCTGTTTCAACAGTTTCTACACAATGTTTATTTTGTTTTTGTGCTTGTGGGAAGTTGATTCCTGTCGTTTGTGGTTCTGCATTTTCTGGTCTGCAAAAATAAAGCATCATGCATGAATATTTTCTGCATTCTGTCTATTTTCTTGTCTCTTTCACCCTTGTCTTGCATATCAGTGGACAACAAAAATCCACAAATTGGTCAATCATTAAAACCACACTTGCTCTTGTGTATCTAAGGCTCAAACACCATCTGGTGCAGGTTAGCCAGGAGGAACTAAGACGTTGAGCAGACAGATGCACGACGGCCCAGTCAAAGCAAACACAAATGTGGGACGGCAGGTTTCGCAGGGCAAAGTTCTACTTCATCCATCAAACCACGGCTTCCTCCCACCATCCCATCCCACGACACCTGGTCGCTCCGAAAGCTCCTCTAAAATTCCATTAACCACAGGTATAATTAATTCACATTTTCATGAAAATTGTATTACTGCCAGCTGAGAGATCTATAGGCTCCTCGAAGACCTCACATTCATCACCCAATTTACCTAGTGGAATTAGCTAACGTTATTTTTAGAACTTTTTTATAATTTGTAAAATTATGCATGTGCCTGAATGGTGATCATGTACTTCTCTTCTCAAACCAATCTAATGGGGTGGATGATTTGAAAGTAGGACGAATATTTAAAACACACACAGAGAGAGAGAGAGCGAGAGGAAACAATATCATTTTTATCATATTTGAGAACATGAACCCTAACAACTCACCTAACAAAAAAAGAAAAGAAAAAAAGAGCTCCTTTTTTTTCAACCACCTGTGCTATAATGGTCATTTTTAACCATCCAGTCAGTTACAAATTCATAGTAAAACCATGGTTCATTTTTTGTAAGGGGAGAATGGTCAAATATATTTGCGGTATGAGTCAGAATACCGGTCTCTTTTATCTCTACGTTCACGTCATGTTCATGATATTAAAAACAATAAGACAACAATAAGCACAAAAGAACATCTGTCTTAGAAATGGATTTCCTCTGACATGAACTAACAAAAATTCTACATCGCTAGCCTCTAGAGCTCTTTCAAATTAGCAAAAGAGCTTACTGTATCCAACATACACCTGGATCCATGTTTAATTGCGAGAAAATGATATCAAAGAAGATATTTTAAACGCTTCAAGCTAATTACATGTAGGCACTGAAGATGGTTTAAAATCTACATCATAAGAATGTACCTAGCGCAGGTGTGATGCTAGCAGGGTGGCCTAGCTTGACACCAGCTCTGCAGGCTTTGTCAGTAGAGACTCTCATGTTAATTACAGTCCCACTGTCTAATTACTCATCAGCTGGCAGGAGAACAGCACCCGTCTCAAAATAGCAGCAGCTAATCCTTTAATTGAAGAGAGAAAAAAATCCAAGCAAAACAATGGAAAGCGGACATAGCTGCGTCTAGATGACCATCGCTAATGGAAAGCATATGTAGGTGACATGCGAAGGCAAACAGGATATGGCTAAAGTGCGTTGATTCTGGAGTGACATTTCGCCTCTAAGTCTCGTATTCAACCTTCCTCGATAAATGTACAAGAGACTGAGAGGAATGCTTTTCTCAGAGGAAGTCTGTAATTAGTGCCTGCTTGATGGCCCTGGAATTCCGACCTGTTTTTGTTGTAAAATGGGTCGGCGACTTAAGGCAGTGGCACAGGGGATACGAACAAGAGGGTGGGGTAGTGTCTCAATCATTGTTTCCATCTACGGCCCTGGCACATTCCCTCCTCACCTCCATCAATCAAGCCGACGGCTTCCTGTTGAACTAGCTAACACAAAACCTGGTTGGCACTCTACAGTTCCAGACTTGAAAACATCGGCCCCTTATTGTTTTGAACGTTCTGACCTCTCGTCAGAGATGCCTTAATGAACAAAATGAAGGTAAACATCCTCTCCAGTGATGCGAATGAGAAAAGCCCTTGCATCCCTGCGAATCAAACCATTTAGCTGAACAGCAGGACAGACGTATGCCACAGGTTTATAAATGAACCACTGTGTATTCCAAGCACCGCCGCATAAATGCGAGCGGCTGAGGCTTTAGGTAGACCTGAGGATGAGAACGATTGCGCGGCTGAGATTAATGAAACAGAACATGATCTATAATGAGCAACTTCTATTCAACCATTAGGAGCTAGACAGGAGCTTTCAACTATTGACAGTTGACTTTTTCCCAGATCAAAATGCATAATTCATAAAAGTGCTTTGATACTGCCGGAGTGGATGAGCATGCATTTATTGCATCACTTGCAATACGCCACATAGGTCGGGATCTGTTTTTTGTTATGCCAAGCTCTCCACGGGACTGAAAACCTGCCATCCGTAAGAACCTTCACAGCGTCTTTTGTTTTAGGTTACGGTCTTCTATAAATCGGAAGTCTTTCCTTGAGAGAGTCGAAATGTGTTGTACAGATGTAGGTATCCCGGCTTGTCACGCTTTAACACAGTCTTCCGACTGAAACCAGGCTGTATCCGTAAACGCGGCACACTGGACGTTTTTAGAGCCAGAATCCCATGTTCGCATGTCTGATAAAGACCTTAACGGATATTTGTTTTTCGGCATGGCGCGAGCCCTAAAGTACCAGCCTCTGTAGCTTACTGGCTTAGCTCAAGATCTCCTGACCCTCGACTAATTATCAGGAGTGGCAAGCTGGAAGCATTAGACCCTGAATCTAATTTGAAGCCGCATTAAGATGCATGACAAACGCTGTCTTTTTGACACCTTCTGGGTGCAAGAGATGGGGATTTTTACCAAGGAAGAACCGGGCTTCTATGAATAATATAAGCGTCGGCTGTAAATTACATTTGAGAGTGTAAATGTAATAAATAATGAACTGATAATATGCGTTGGAGGACACCGAGTTGTGCGTGCCAAGTGGACTGCGCCATTAGATGGAGAAATACTGTTGTGGTGGGTCATGTTGCCTAATGGAAGCGAAATGAAGAATTCCACTCTTTTAATAACGCTTGTTATAATTAAACTCCTCCACAAGTGCCGGGCACGAGAGAGAGAATGAGCGCAGGACGTCTCCAAATTATAAATCATTCATCCTCGGCAGGGTTCCGCCTTTGTTCCCTTGGAAACAGATGTGCGGGGTTCAACTTTGACATCTGATTGGCGGAAAGGGATTTACAGGGGCACGGTACATGGGGGCTGAAACAGAATACGTTTGATTTGCTGAAATTTCTCCCACCAAAAAGAGTACCCTTCCTCTAATCAATACTCTTTAGAGAATTCCAAGCGGCTGCAAAATTGTGCTCTCTTCAGCTCGATGCTGCACTGTGGGAGGCGAGTCATTTAGGGTTTCATTAATATCTGAAATGACTAAACAAGTTCAGCAAGCCAAGAGGGTGAACAGTTGCAAAGTCTACTTAATTATCCTGAATAAAATATGAAGTGGCAACTGTGAAATGATGTGGAACCGATTGGTTCGGGTGCTAGAAGAGAAATTTTCTCTGATCTTTTAGACTCATTTAAGTCACATAAGCGGAATGGTTTGTTCCTGAAGACTTCCCATTGGTTGGATACAAGATAAAACTCAGTAGCACAACAGCATGTCAACACCACATGCCAAACATTGATAAATATACTGTCATCTTAAAAACATAAGAATCCTTCACTTAAAGCGATGGTCTGTAAAACGAGTAGAGTCTAATTATCGATTGCTTCTCAAAGAACATCCTGCTAGAGTGTTAGGATAGTTCATTGTGCTCTGTACAACAGTCCCGATCAATACCATATTGACAGAGACTGGTAATCTATAAGCGTAATGAGTCCATCTAAACAAAGAAGAACTTTGAACTACTATGATCAAAAGCACTCGAGAGCTTGATCTCAACTCAACCTGATCATGGAATTTCTTTCTAAAATGTGGGGAAAAATTACAACCATTGGGTGATAACTTGTCTCCAGTTCTTCAGGAAATGCATATGCCTCGCTTCTTCAACGAAACAAAGAATTAAACATCTCTTTGCTAAGTTGAGGCACCTTCCCCTAATTTAATTAGTTTCTGTTATAGAACAGACAATATTTTGATAGCAATAAGGAAAATCTGCTTAACAGACCTCCCCTAGCAAATACTTGGCCGCGGGTCACGTCTGTTATTAGCCTCCTGAGGAGTCTCTTTGGCCCAAACTTTCCAGTCAGGCAAAGATTATAAAACAAGTCTGGGTTTTGAGGATACCCTTGGGGTTTGGGTCACAGAAAAACCCCTAAGTACAAGAAAAGGCCTGCAGCGGTGCTGCAATGTTTGTGTAATCAACGCAATGACTCCTGCCAAGAGTTTTTCATAGATAGACACACTATCTGTTATCCATGCCACTGTCCTTGTGTGTGGCCACATTCCTTAAATTAGGTTTTAGGTTTCTTATTGTCTCTCGGGACATTAAGATCATGTTAGATACACCCAGATGCATCTCATAGACAGTCTTTGTTAAGGTTACACGCATCTGTTGACCAGGAAGACTCACTGGGGCCAGAGCGGACCAGTACATTTGGGTTTTAACATTCCATGGCTGTCGACCAAAGGGCAAAATTCAACAGATGTTGCTGCTGGTCTTCGACAGAGAACAAAAAAGCATCTGCAAGGCTGCCTGATCAAGTGAGCTAGAGAAAGTTTCTAACTCAGAAATCATGACAGCGTGAGGGAGTTTCAGAGTTTCAAACTTTCCTTCTGAAGACTCGGCTTCTCTATTCTTCAAAAAATACCACAGAAGTTTCTATTCTCTGCCAAGGACAAATCCCTGCTCCATTACTCATTCATAATAGACTGCTATCTTCAGTATATGCGTGTGTTTCGTACAATACCTGGATCCATTCTTTATTCGAGTCCTCCGCAGGGGTCCAACCATTCTCAGGGTTGTTGAGTCTAGATCGTTCCGGAGACCAGCTGGGATTGTACTGGGATGAGGCCATGATTTGGTCGGAATGGATTTCCCCAGTTTCCATACCCAAAGGCTCTGTGCAGTCAAAGTCTGAAGAAGACACAGAGGAATAAAAAGGGGCAGGGGAGTTGTTAAAATGTCATTTCATGATCTAAATAAAGAATACATCAGATCACGACCAAAAACTAAAGCCTTCCTCTTGGGAATGGGCCACTTAGAGGCAAAGTACCATAGGTTTCCATCTCTTAGCACCAGAATAAAACATACGCACTTCTCTTACAGGAAAAGCACGATTTAATGGAAGCACTGTGGGAAGTGTACCACATTAAGACGCAAACCTTTATTCATAAAACATTCAGTTTAAGCTCTTAAGTCCAGCAGCAAGAGAAATCTTGAGGTTGCCTTCTGAAGGTGCGCAGTTGGGAAGGCCATTTCCCCAGCGTCAGCATTTGGAAGAATGGAAAGTCAGAGACGCCTCTAGCGTGTCTGTGTTTTTAGATGGAACGAGAGCAGGTTGTATATCACTCCTCATGCCATGCCACCCAGGATAAGGGCACTGCTGATTGTTTTGTGACGTTATGGGGCAGTCGTCTCGAGGCATGCTGGCCGTGTGTCTGAGACAACCAGAGTTCATGCTTTGACCCCCAAGGGTCTTTTTCCAGACGCTTCGGCACAGTTTAGGACGGTGAAGGATGGGGAAATGTTGAGGCTGATGCTAATTTATTTACAACAGGTCACAGATTCCAAACAAAAACATATTGTAGCTTTGAACGTAAGGAAATGCATGTTGAAACAGGGTGAGCTCTTGTTACCTAATATAATAACAGTGAGAGGTGCAAGAAGGTCAGAAACACACATACACAAACAACACAGTCCAAACATTCAGACCTAAACACATATAGCAGATGGAGAAAGCCTGTGTATTAGACAGTAGTTTTATTTGTTTATTCACACTGAGCCATTAGCCCTGTTCTGAAAACCTAATGATCCAAATTTTTGCTTACATCTAAAATGCTTGTTTTTTTCCAAATTGTAAAGCAGCAATGTTCTTTGTAAATTAACCAATCACAGAATGCATTTTGAAAGGTAATTAAAAACAATGTATGGCATATAACTAGTGCTGTCAAATTGATTAATCGCAATTAATCGTATCCAAATAAAGGTTTGTGTTTACATAATACATATGCTGTGTATATTTTTATGTATATATAAATGCACAAACCTATATGTATATATTTAATAAATAATTACACGGATATGTGTATTCATATTTATATATGATTTCTATTATGCATGCATATCTATGTATACACAAACTTTTATGTTGGATGCGATTAAACACGATTAATCATGATTAATCGATTTGACAGCACTAATAACTATACATTTAATTCAGGATCGAAAAGTATCATTACTATTTTATCCAATCTCCTTACAAAAATACACCAGAGTAACCACATATTTTTAGAGGTATTTTTAGTGCTTATTACAGAATCACATCATTAGCTTAGCAACTCGTGTTAACGCCAATCACAAATTCATAAAGGATTGAGTCTTTTATGTGCTTCTCATGAATTTCTCTCCTTTACCCTTGAAACCTCAGCTCAAGTAAATCTTAACATTACTCATTCTCTTTTGTTCTGTTTTATCTCTCTATCTCTTCAAGCCATCTATCCACTTTCCACCCTTTCATTCTTTAAAACAATGACTGAAAACAACCAGATCTCTCGTCTGATTACATCTGGCATCCGTCACTGTTCGGTCCCACTCGGCAGAGACCATAAATCTATGACGGTTCTCTGACAAAATCCTTCGCATAAAGACTTATTGCCAATGGCGATCTCCTTCCTTCCTGCAAAGCACAATATACTGGTAAACATGTCGAACTGCGAGAGAAGCTGCCACAGAATGTAAATTTATGGAGCCAATAAATAATTGATAGACTGGGACTGTTCGGCAAAGCCCCTGCTGAGAACACACCGAATGTATGCTTGAGCATGAGCTGGGATGGCAGAGATGTTGTACACACCTTGATGTGTTCTGAGAGCTCAAGCTGAAATATAACATGGTACATCAGTTCACAACATTAATGTACTTTATCAAGTATACAATATATGTATCCAAAAAAACAGCTAGACCACCTTACACTGGTATGACCTGCAACTTAATTAAACTAGATTCACAAGCACCACTATTCATATTGAACAGGTGTGTTCTCAAAGACAGACAGTGGCGAATGCATTTAAATGCATAGCATGATTGTAGGTGACGGTTGGTGGTGTGTTTTGAAATTAAATGTTTAGCTGGCGCATTTCTCAAATTGGGGTGAAGAGGTGAACGCTCTGGGTGAGCTGGTTTGCAAAAAAGAGTAAACCAGTCCCCATAAAGCAGGGCAGATGGGTCATAAGTCGTAACACAATCACTTAATGAAAGAGGACCACAGCTGAGGGGAATGTGGTGATTTAATAACATCCCATGTTATATCATATTGTATTTGCATGTGAATGTAGGTACACATCTGTATATGGGTTTATATCCCCAATCAACAGGGTATATTGCAATAACATTATGTAAAGGCTGTGAAAACGTTCTCATGATGTTCAGAATTAGATTTTTTAAGCTGATATCAAAGTTGAAGGATTTTCTTCACCTTATGCTGACTTTGGTTAAGAAAACAAGACATTTGCTTTTATATATTTGTCAACTACACTGTAAAAAACAATAAGTTCAGTCAACTCAAAAAGTTTAGTCAACTTGAAATGTTACTTGAAGTGACAACTTAGATATTTGAGTTTATTCAACTTAAAATTTAACTCAAAATTTAAAGGCAGCTGGGTAACAAGCCCAGCTTTTAAATTTAACAAATCAAATTTTTTGTTTAGTCAACTCAAATTTCTAAGTTAGTACAACTTGACATTAGAAGTTGACTAAACTTATATGAGTTGACTGAACTTAAAATTTTAAGGCAGCAGGGTAACAAATTATTTTAAGTTGACTCAAAAAATTGTTTTTTTTTTTTTTACAGTGACAAAGACAATGTGACTTTTTTTTTTTTTTTTAATTTTGAATCTTCAATCTTTAGCACAAGATCGATTATACTGAATTGTTTAATTGCACAGCATGACTGGTCGTGTGATCTCAACATGCTGGCCACCATGAGTGAGCGATCTGTGATATCCACAACAAACAACCTCTTCTGTGATGCTGATATGACTGAGTATGCTGAAATCTCATCTCATGTGAATTTTGTATTCATTTCATGAATTACTTTATGCACTTTAAGCATTGCTGTGTTGACTTACCATCTGGGACTGTCCTTTCCAGCACAGTAAAATTAGCTGAGAATCCCTCTTTTGCAATAGCACTGTCTGTGTTGATTGTCAAAGCCAAGATTCCAGTGTAGGATATGATCCGCCCTGGAGTATTTTGTCCACAGTATCTTCCAATGTATGGACCAACTGTGGAATGAGAGGTAGAGAAAAGAGCGGGATGATTAGGTATGATTAGATGTGTTTAATAATCTACCATTCAAGCCATTCCATCAAAGCTGATACTGCAGTGAACAGTGACCGTCAAGGACACTGTCATTGGTTGACCTTGTATGACTGCATTGACTAAACAAAACATTCTCTCTACACCTTGAAAATGAAAAGGGCAGTGTATGTTTTGCGTGTATGTGACCTTGGGTTTCTCTTTTCTGTGGCGATCATAAATTCCTGCACTTATTGTTCATTCCAGGGCCACTCTAATGTGACTTCCCAGAAGCCACTTTAAAAGAAAAAAACGTGTAGGAGTTGAAAGGGACATAAAGGAAGGAACTGAACACAACTACGGCTGCAAATTAAGAGGTATGCAGTACATTCAGCTGAGAGAAGAGAATGCTTTGAAGCTGTATTGTAAAAGGGCTTTTCATAGTATATGCATGTCTTTCCAGGTTAAGGCCACTTTTAAACTTTGGTTTAAGCAGTGTTTCAAACTGTGCTAGAATGTAACAGCAGGTTGTTTGGCAACAGACAACCAATTATAAATGGCCCCTGTGCTTGCCTTATTAATTATTCATGAGCTTTGTACAGCCATGAGAACTTGAATTACACTGAAATTACACATTTTCGCCTAAATTAAGCTAGTAAAAAGGCAAATAGCAAGATTAACCCAAGGTTTAAAAAATACAGCGTGAAATCCTAAATCCGTAGTAAAATGATTAATTACTGCCCCAAGGCAAAAAATAAACCATGCAAAACATGAAAGATCTGGGATTATTTATGACAAATGACTGAAATATTGTCTTAAGGATTGACGCACCTTTTTCAAGGTTCACCTTTAAAGAGAAACTGTGATTGGCTCTTTGAGAAGATGCCCATTACAGTCCGAAAGAGATTAAACAGATCTGCCAGCTTTGTGCGTCTGAGTGTGATTACATAAAACAGATCTATGGGTTTGCATGAACCTTAATCTTCATAAGAATTCATAGAAACAGGTGCATCCAAGTGTGCATAAATGTGTGCGCTTGTGTGTTGAGACAGCTCTGGGTGTGGTGAACCATCCGGATTATCTGCATGACTCAACAGGGCTATGAAATTTTAAAGAGCCTCTCCATGAACCCATCCAGCAAGTCTGCTCTGGTGGAGGAGGAGGAGGAGGAGGAGGGGGCTTTATAAACCCTCTGCCAGGCTGTGACTGCCTTAAAGTGGGCGGCCAGTGGGTGATGGAGGGGTGGGCTGAGGGCTTGAAGTCATAGAAGCTTCTGTCTCATGCCTTGCAGCCTTTCCACACTAATGCACTTATTGATTGCTGTGGCTCCACAGGTAATGCAGCTAGTGTCTGAACCGTAGAGAGGAGTTACACTGAGGCCCCCAAGGCACCAGGGCCTTCCCTTTAAAGTCTTGTCTGCAACCTCCCTCTTGGCTCATTCTCTGTCGCCGTGCACTTGTGGGACACCTTTTTATTGTAGATTTTTCAACAGAGGCTGCTGAGTCTAAAATAAAGCATGGAACCTTTGTCCCAGGTTCTACACTTCCCTCAGGCCTACACAGATTTTGGATTCACAAAAAGCTCTGTGGGTTTTCGCAGAATCGGGACAGCATCATTCAGAAAGTTCCACACGTACCTCACTTCCTGAGTTTGCTTAAGAGTGCAGCATTCTCAGCACTTTTTAAAGAAACAGTATCATTAGTCATAATTATCTTTACCCGAATCCTCACGCTGTTACCTCAAAACAAAAATGAAGAGATCCTAAAATGAACAGTTTATACATTTCCGCTGCTATTCCTTCAAAATCCATCCAGATTCAAATTCCACAAATTCCTGCAAATTCCGTTCAGACCTGCCCATACACGACTATGACTTTGTGTAACTTTTCAGAAACAATTAGTTAGACTTCCTTTATTCATAATTTCAACAATAGCTTCACAACGTATCCTCAGAAGAGATGCTGAAACTAATTTTAAAAATTTTAACTGATAAGAAAGCTCAAAGGCTCCATCTCAGATCAAAGGTGTCATTTGTTCACAGCTTCTCTCTTCTGTCAAGACAGAAAAAAGTCGATAATGAAGTGGAAACTGAATAAGACCTCTGGTCTTCGCAGACTTCCTTCCTGCTTTGAGCTGAAATCTTCCTGTTGGGCTTCTGGGTGTGTGTATATTCAATTCAAATACACACGCACAAATAAAAACTGTAATTATCTTGGAGAACGGAATAGTTTTGGTGTTATGACAACAGTCTACATTCCAGAGTCCCTCACCCTGAAGACAAACCACAGTCTAATGACCAGAGAGACAGAAAATCAGACCAGCTATTAATGGCATAAAGAGCTCTTATTAACATGTTCTCAAATACTCTTCTACATCACATTTGTGGATTTAGAAGTATGTGTGCAGGTCCAAATATTTTATCGACACTTGGCCATGCTTAGGAGAGTTTTGTTTTGCTTGTAAAACACAGTAAATGGATCGAGGCCAGGGGTCTGTTCTCCCCTAGAGATCAATCATACAGCATTGTTATTTAGCCATATGATCTGGCTTATCTGTTAAAGGCCATTTCCAGAAGGCCAAAGATGAGACCCTCCCAGTTACTTCTAGTTTCCAATATGCCTTTGTAAGTATTGAACTCCAGCACTGTATTATATTGCAATTCATGCAGCTTGTTGAGGGTTGGTGTGCAATTATTTTCCTATATGATCGATTTACAAATTTCACCGGGCAGTAATAAAACTGGTGCAATATCAAATATAATGTGTAAAAATAGTACCTTTAGGGGTACAACTGCTTGTTACTGTGGCAGTATGCTTAAAGGAACAACCTAAGGTTTATAAGTAGTACCTTAAGGGTACATACTACCACTCTAAGGTACTAATAGGGCAGCTTTTAGAGGTAGATAAAGCACAAAGTATTGCCCTAGTGGCAAGCTGTTGTATGCCTAAAGGTACATTTTTTTGCACATTTTTGGCAGTGTGAAAAAGCCAACACCCTCGAAACCAGCTAGTACAATGTGTTGGTGTGTTTTGCATAGGACACTCATATTTTACATTGTAAAACTCTAGTATCTAGTTTCTGTAGATTAAAGTTTTTGAGTTTATTGTTGCTGGTCCTTTGAAGTGTGAGTATTTGAGAGAATCAATGTGCAAACATCATCTGCTAAATGATCCTTTTTTCAAGCATTCAGATTTTCCTGTTTGGAGCAACAGTTCTCTCCAGTGACTCACCTCCAGGGAAACCGTCCCAAATCTCCAGGCGGTCGTAGCGGCAGAACACTCCAGTGGGTGGCTGCGTGTCTGGCTCCAGCTCAAAGCTCTCGAACTCCAGAACGATCTCCGACATTTTGGGAGCAAAGATCATGAACGTGCAATCCAGGTTGTTGGGGTACTTCTCCGGAAAGCCAGGCGACTTGATGACTCCACTGCTGGAGGTGAAGTTCCTGGAACATTCTGGACCTGAGGTGGACACCGAAAGGAAGGAAAAAGTTAGGATTTTTTGTTTGTTCACTGAGGCAGATGGAGCAGGGGAAAAAAAACAAACATCGAAGAAGGAACATGGTGGTCTGTGTTGTTTTGCTCGATGATTGCATGGTTTATGGGCCGTGGTGGAGGCCCACCCTGCTCGGGATACGGCCGCTGCCTTATTTCTTGGGTGTGTGGGCTAATGATGAAGATGAAACGAGACCAAAAAGAAAGTGCATGCACATATGAGCCTGTACTTATTAAAAGTTTCATATGCACTCTGTGCAGTACAGTTGGTGCTTAAAACAACACAATTAAGAAATAGCAAAATAAGTCCATCATACTATATAAAACTCACTTTATCCGCATACACGCACACACTTTTATAACGGCAAGTCAAAAGATTTACCAAGAGCTCCCTGGTGGACTAGCTTTGTTGATGCAGTGTGCTGTTGAAGTTCACACATGCATCACTACTTTGCACTTACACGACGGTCGCTCGACTAAAGCTGTTGTGTGATGAATAGGCTCAGAGCTCTAAGAGTAAATACGCTCTTGTTACAGAGTGATGCATATAGGATCACCTCTGGATCATCAACACTGAAATGTCAACATTACGTTAGCACTGTACCTAATGTAGTGTGGAATCTCGTGGTTATTACTGTGGGTGCAAAAGTTTAAAGATCATGAACCAGAACCGAGATGACAAATAATGATGTCACTGTGGCTAAAAACCAAACCCATATTACTTCTTCAAGTGTAAAACAAAAAAAGTAAGTTTTGAACTGCTTTCTTGCATAAAAATTGGATGGAGACCAGGGGTGCATCATAAAAGTGGTCTTGTGCACCATACTCTTCTGTTCTAAATCATCTCCTCAAGCCACAGATCGAAATTTTTCGAAACCGTTTTCTGAAAACCTCTCACTTTTATTACTATTACTACACATCTCCAATTTTGTTAGTTGAATGTTGGTTTTTGACCAAATGGAACATAAATTATGTTAGAATTATAATTTTTAGGTGAACTTCTCCTTTTTAAATAAAATAAATGGACAGCATAACAAACAAATCTCCAAAAGATGGAAGAATGGTTGAAAAAAAGAAAATAAAAAGCAGCGTTAAGTGGATGCAATTTCTGTGATTTTGGAACCTTGTTGAGTGCATAATTTAATGTCATCAAAAACTCTACCACAGAACCCGTTAACTGCTTCTTTTTTATCTTTCTTTTTTATTTCTTTTCCATTTTTCCTGTGCTCTAAAGAAAATGACCAGCTCGGGAATTTGAAGCTAAAGTGAGTTGACATTTAGTGCGCTACTTGGTTGGTTTTTAAACAGCAGGACATAAATTCCACACTTTTAGTCCTTTCATTACACAGAGCTTTAAAATTCCAGACATTTAATATTACATTTTCTTTCATAAATATGGAAGAAAAGGCTTGAAATATAACACTCAGTGGATGTGGCCTTCCTAAACTCTACAGGCCTCCACTCTAATCTATTGAATCCAAGGGTGTCAGCAATTACATGTGGCGAGAAGGTGTCACACGGACAGGACAGGGTAATTGCACAAACACTTTGGGGTTTAGGGTTGAAAGCTGTCAGCTGAATGGTCAGCAATCAGTGTCTCTGAAAGTTTCCAAGTCGAAATAAAAGTTACTAGGCTTAACAGGCTTATAAAGAAATTCAAAGGAACTATTTGATGATGAAGCCAAAAACTTTCAACTTTCATCTTTAGTTTTTGACGGTTGCATAAGTTCCAGCAACAGCAGATAGACAAACTCAATTCTGTAGACTATTCTTAAGATTATCTTCTGACAGAGAAAAAGTTCTGTGGCTGTTCCACGGGCAAGAAGGAATTGCATTTTCCTTTCGCAAGATAAGAACACATTTCCCCTGCACCATTTCTCACTCTATTTATAAAGTGCATGCTATAACATTATCTTTTAAGCAAAACAACCCAGAACATATTTGAAGCAAATGCGATGAATTCCAAAATATGTCTGAACCCATTTTGATGTTGCATTGACAGTACTGCCACAAAGTGGCGCTATAGTGGGTATTAGTGCTCAGTTGTTTAACTTTGTTAACTATTTATCTGACATTTCAACTCTATCCTCCCACTGAATACTAAGGCAAGAACGCATATTAAGTATTGTTTACAGTGTGTTATATGTAATTGTGTAGTTTTAGTGCCTCTATGTGGATAGCTTGAATATAGAGTGCGAAATATAATAGAGAATTGTGGGTCCACTAGTACATTTATCTGCCTAGTGGGAACTGTGCAGCTTCGCAGCTCTTCACTGTGACTGGCTTTGTAATGCTTCACTGCTGTTTACAGATTGCGGTGGGATTCTAGGATTTGTGTGTGCGTTTGTGATTATGCATGTCTCATATGGATTCAGAGACATGTCGCTATTGTCGCTAACCGCAAATGCTTAAAACCTCCACACGTTCCCATGTCTCTTGGTTTGTTTCTGCAGTTATTTGCAAGTAGTGGGAAAAAAACTTTACAAGGAAAGACTAGGGAAAACTGAGATGAGAAACGGGAGGGAGCTTCCAGCCTGTAAACTCAAGCCAAACAAATAAAGCTTTGTGAGCGCCATCCAGCTTTCTCTCTCGGTTTCTTTCCTGCTCACAGCCACAAATACTTTCAAGTCCTTCTGAACTAAATTTACACTTAAACACCAGAATTTATGGCAGAGTAGTGAAGTGGTATTGAAAAAACACAGGCTTGATTCATAGCAGCTAAGCGTTAATTCTGACATTAACGGCTAGCTTTTGTACGATTTATTTTGCTTTTCTGCACTAACGTATATACACGGGGCTTATCTTTTCAATGCGGTGAAATGGCTGAAGTTTTCGGCCTCTGTGGAATATGCTGTTTATTTAACAGGCCAGAGGCAATGCTTGTTAAAAAGATCCCTTGCAGGTCTCCCCTTAGTGCAAACAAACCTAGCAAAGTGTCATAGATTTAATCCTCATGTTCTGTTGAGATTAACTTTACTGTTGTTACGTTTGGGGACCCAGAGACCCCGGTGATGTATATCTAACAATATAACACGTCTAAACATTACCGTAATTTGGAAACTAACCTTTTTCAGTTCTTCTGACATAATCAAAGCCAGATATTACTGAAAAGCATGTTGCCTTTGAAACGAACTGAAATACGTTTAGGTACTAAAATGACTAAAACTTAAAAATAATAATAATAAAAAAAATTTATGAAAATATCTAAAATAAACAAACACTAATAAAAATGTTAAAAGCACATAACAAAAATAATTTAAAACGTATGTAAATATTATTATTTTTTCTTAACTACAAAAATGCTATAATAGCAGCTAAATAAAACTAAAACACCTTGATCTTGTATCTATCCTTGTTACATTATCTTAAGGATTCTCTGTAAACGCTAACATTCAGCACCAGGTCCCTTGGCATACGACACAGTTTGTGTAACGCTGAAGCAGAAATGAAATGGCTGGAGGTGTTCTGGGTCTAGTGAGCTAATCGCTGTTGTTTATATTCCATATATCTGCAGGGAGAATAATTAATCTGGACACACACATACGCACACCTTTCCTTGCCGTTTACCCCCGTGGCTATGCTAAGACAGGTTAATGGGCGCGTTGAGAGTTTGAGGAGCAAAATTTGGCCACACTTTCCAACAAACATTAATCTGGAGTCACAGCTGTGGGGTTACCCTGAACACACAAACACGTACGCTTACAGTTGCTGACACATCATTTAGCCAGCCAGCACCGCTGATGGTCCCCCTTGAGAATGAGAATGGGCAATGCACAGAAAGACAGTTTCTGCCTTGGGTTTCATTAGCTCTGTGTGTTAATGCAGGGGGGTTTATTTAGAAGACGGGCTTGTAGAATGACATGCTTGCCGTGCCAGATGTGACCTATGCCACTGGCCTGTAAAAAGCAACTAAACTTGTAAAAGACAACTAAACTGGA
This sequence comes from Labeo catla, assembly GCA_012976165.1. Lineage (NCBI taxonomy): Eukaryota > Metazoa > Chordata > Actinopteri > Cypriniformes > Cyprinidae > Labeo > Labeo catla. Next base: position 985,255 of record VONZ01000034.1, on the reverse strand, counting down.
CACAATGAACAAGCTGCCCTCCTCACGCAATCCTTGTCCTACTGTGTTGACTCAGGTGCCATCGTAAAGACGTTCAGATAACATCTCTATGATGAATGGCCTGGCTAGACGTGAGCTAGTGATGATGACGCAGACTTTCGGCATGACTTCAAGGCACTTGGTAACAGCATTACAGCTATTTATGTACACATTGGTCCATTGGAAAAATAAGCCTCTATCCAAACTTTTGCAAAGCGTAGCACTCCAAAAGTGTATATACTGTATACACACAATTCACTGCAGTTTCCAACTGAAATGAACACCAGTGGCAGTAAAACATTTAGTCCTTTTTACACAAATGTGATCCTGGACCACAAAACCAGTCATAAGGGTCACTTTTTTGAAATTGAGATTTATATATCATCTGAAAACTGAATAAATAAGTGTCCCATTGATGTATGGTTCGTTAGGATAGGAAAATATTTGGCAGAGATACAACTGGAATATGATGGTGCTAAAAATTCAAAATATTGATAAAATCACCAAATGAAGTTCTTAGCAATTATTATTACTAATCAAAAATTAAGTTTTTAATTTTTTTATGGTAGGACATTTACAAAATATCTTCATGGAACATGATCTTTGCTTAACATCCTAATGATTTTTGGCATAAAAGAAAAATTGATCATTTTGACCTGTACAATGTATTGTTGGCTATTGCTACAAATATATATATAGTGTGACTTGTTTTGTGGTCCAGGGTCACAAATTCTAATTACAGGAACAGATTATTGACAATACTATGTTGTAAACTCAAAACACTTTTAACATGATTTGTAAATGAATACATTTAGACGGTTGCACCACATAACCAGCTCCATATTTATAGCTTTTTTAATGTAGTAAACTTGCTCGGTAGTGCACCCGGTACAGCATTGTACTTGCAAAAAAGAGTGCTAAGTCCTGTGAAACACTTGTAGGAACAAGATAAAGTGGCATGGTTACTTCAGCTAATGTGTTTTATTGGTGATACATTATTTTTTAAATGCGACAGAGCATTAATCTTCTAGTGCCGCTCGCAGAACATTTAATTTCTTAACACTTCTTGCAGAAATGTCACCATGGGCACGATTTCTCAAAGAACCCAGTTTGGATTCACAAGAAAAGCTCCTGTTTAAAAAAAAGGTCTAAATCTCTTTCAAAAGATTCCTGCAGTAGCCATATTAATGGTTCGTTATCTCTTACAATTGTGACTTTATATAGTATAGTTTTCAATTTCCTCTTTATTTTCATGATTACCTTTTTGTTTTATGGTTGAAACAGGCTTCTACAGTGTCTTCCTACTACACTGACTCTGAGTGAGGGTAACTTACTTCTCCATCCTTCTATCCCACACCCACGCCTTCCACCCCACTTGCGAAACATCAGCCTCTCTTCGCACTTGATGTGGCTCTGAAAATTGCAGAGCTGTTAACTGAAAACGCATGGCTCCTTCAACCCTAAGAAAGGCCATTTTGGGGATGCCACGGCAAGGCAGGATGACACGATAACTACAGACTCTTCTTTACGGATGGGATACGCAAGTTTCTAAAAATCATCTAAAAGCCCCTTGTTAAGGATGGTGTAAGGGAACTCTGAGAGAAAGAACATGGTGTCTGTGAAACCGTAGCGGTCTGAAAGCCCCCTGAGGACAGCTCTTCGTTAGATATCCATGCTGTCCAGTGTGGGTTAGTGCTTGGGTCAGGCTTGATTGCATTCATAGATAGCTGCGGTGGAGAGATTCTCATCTCTTATCTTTCCTGTGCGCGAGTGTGTGCGTAGCTCCCAGGCTTTCTCGCCCTCTCTTCACCTCATCTTCTCTCCCTCACTTTCTTTGTCACCTTCACACTTTTTTTTTCCTGAATAAATTCTTCTCTCCTTTTGTGTTCTCTGTTTATTCTCTCCTTCTCTTGTAGTCTTCACATTAGCTCTCTACTCTCAAATCTCCCCCGTTATTCTTTAAACGCATTCCAAAAAGAAATATTTCAGATTAAAGCTTGGGAACATTTCACTGCTCTGCTGTATCACTCCATCTGTCTTTGTTTTGCAATATTGTAACCAAACTCTCAAACCAAATCTCTATCTATCTACCCACTGCAACACTAATGAGCTATATTGTTTGCCGAAAATATTGTTTATAGCGAATACTGACGTTTTTGTAATCGTATAGCGGTTGCTGGCATTTTATAAAGCAATAAGCCACTCAACATGTGTGTTAAAGTGATTTAACCACAGTTAAGTGGTGTTCTTAAGGACAGGACAGAATAAACGTACAGTCTCTCATGGCTAATTGCTTTAAAAATATATATAAGCGGCTGAAGTTGAAGATGCCTGTTCTCAAATCAGTCGAGCCATCTGAGAGCTCTGTAAAACTCACAAAATACACTGTGTACTTTTAATTAGATATTCTGCTGTACTGCTGCTTCTAGCGATTCAGCCCACACGCTGCGGATGTGTGTGAAACCTGCTCTAATCCACAGCTTACCTCTCCAAATGTAGCAGCGGCAGCAGCTTGAAATGAGTATAATCTTATTTTAAATGGTGTTACATTCTTATAATCATCCCACGTTTGAATACCTGCACACCTGTTTCAACACCTGTGTGTAATCATTACATTTACTTGTATGTCATAAACACGCAGATCAGATGGTGTTGACAAGGCTTTCAAATCAGCTTCCCTTTTTTTATTCACTGTCCGTTACGAATGCGTTTCACATTCTTTCTTGCTGTCCTTCTCTGTCTTTAATTGATAAGGCTTGCGTACGCTTTGCAGAGTTTGCGTAGCCACAACAAATTCCCATGGCCTGGACTGCAAACAACTGTATTTGTTGTTCACACAGGATCTGGTGGCCCACCCATGCTGATAAACTAAGAGGGTTTTCTGGAGGAACACACCCAGCCGGGGGCGCCCATCCTGGTCGAGAGCGTCTACTCGACCCCTTGACTGCGCACAGTCGATATGTTTCAGACGTCTTTGCTCTCTCCAGAGGAACCTTATTTCCAATCAGACACATCAAGAAGATGAGTTTAAGAAAACCAGCACTGAGATAATGGAATACTGTGGGAGACTTATTGATGTTATTGATGAGCCAAAGTGTGTGGAGGTGCTGCAACAGGGGGGATGGGAACCCGGAGGAAAACATACTGCTCCGGGGTTGCTCTTTTATAGCTAAGGAGTTCTCAAATGTGCTCTGTGAAGCATCAACTTTGTCTCTTTTTTTTTTTCTCCTAAAAGTATAATAAATAATAAAGATACAAAAATCAAGTATTTTAAAGGAGAAGTCCACTTCCAAAACAAAAATGTACAGATAATGTACTCACCCCCCTCGTCATCCAAGATGTTTATGTCTTTCTTTCTTCAGTCGTAAAGAAATTATGTTTTATGATAATGGACTGCTATCGTGCCCCGAGTTTGAACTTCCAAAATGTATTTTAAATGCAGCTTCAAACGATCCCAAATGCGGTTGTAAACGATCCCAGCCGAGGAAGAAGGGTCTTATGTAGCGAAACGATTGGTTATTTTTATTTAAAAAATACAATTTAAATACTTGTTAATCTCAAACGCTCGTCTTGTCTTGCTCTGCCTGAACTCTGTGTATTCTGGTTCAAGACAGTCGTATTTTCTCCCTCAACTTCAAAAATCATTTCAAAATCATCCTACATCGCTGCAGAAGCACCGACCCAGTCTTTGCAAAGTGAACATGCAAAGAAGATCAAACACCCTTAACAAAAAAGGTAAAACAGTGATATAGGACGATTTTGAAGTTGAGGGAGAACATGAGATGGGAGTTTTTCGACATACACTAACTGTCATGAACCGGAAAAAAACAGTTAGGCAGAGTAAGACAAGACGAACGTTTGACATTAAAAAGCATATAAATTATTTTTATGAAAATAACCGATCATTTTGTTAGATAAGACCCTTCTTCCTCGGCGGGGATCATTTACAACCGCATTTGCGATTGTTTGAAGCTGCATTTAAACTACATTTTGAAAGTTTGAAATGTTTTCCTCAAAAAAAAAAACAATTTCTTTATGACTAAAGAAAGAAAGACATGAACATCTTGGATGACAAGGGGTTGTCTGTAAATTTTGGTTTTGGAAGTCAACTTTTCCTTTAATACATGATTAAATAAATCATATTAGTATCAGCATATTAGAATGGTTTCTGAAGGATCATGTGACACTTAAGACTGGAGTAATGATGCTGAAAATTCAGCTTTGATCACAAGAGTAAATTACAATTTAACATATATTGACAGAAAACAGCTATTTAAAAAAAAAGTAATAATATTTTATAATATAACTGTCTTTACTGTATTTATCTTGAAAAACCAAAATTACTGACACTTTTGCAAAGACTTCAAATGCTCACCATATAATCTCATTGAATTGAATAATTGAAGAGATCTCCTTTGTGACTTTTCACTTCTGTGGGAATGAGTGCACACAAACGGACAATAAAGATTAAAATAAACACCCGCTGGGGCATCCATCGCATCCTGAGGTCACACTCGGGGTATCCCAGGGTCAGTTTTTGACCATGATGTGTGCTGCACCTGTTCGAGGTTATGCAAACATGCTTTCTCTCTCACTTTCTCTGCGTCTCTATCCCTACCTCAAACACAGGAAACAGATCCAAACAACAGGAAATTTCTGCTTATTGCCGTGACATCTCCAGATAAGACCAACGGTCCCTCAGTGTGTATCTGTGTGTGTCTCTGTGGGCCAGACAATGCTAGAACGAGAGACCCCGAAGGTTTACAAGTTCGCGTTATCAACTGATCTTTTCTCCTCAGGCAGCTCTCCCACTGGGACTGACAAAGAGAAAACAGAAAGTGCTCTCTCTTGCTTATATCTGTCCTTATATGGTTGTTGTGGTCTCCCACAGTAAATTCCTACCTTGTATGTATACAAAGGATACTTCTGCCTCTAAAATCTGATTGGTAAGCAACTGTGGGGCCTTTCTTTTAATGTTCCACTCACCCGTTTTGAAAATCTCATAGCGGATGGAGAAGCCAGCGCCGTGGGTCTCGTAGTCAGACACAAACTTGATGAAGAGCTGGTTCCCAGAGGAGACCACAGGAGAGGGAGCGATCTTCCCACAATACTTCCCGACCAGCTGCCCGCTCTCATCCACTCCATCTCTCACTTCCACATAGTCATATCTGCACAGAGAGAAAAACACAAAAATGTAACACTTTACACTTTTTGTGCATTCACAAAAAGTCAGTTCATTCAGTTCATTCAGTTGTTTGGAGCTTTGGTGTTGCCAACATTACAAAAAAAAAATTCTACTTTAAAAAAAATTGAAAAACATTTTTGAAAACTAGGTAGTGAATGTCTGCATGTGTTAAAAGTATTCATTTTCTAAATAAATATTTTTCCTTTTTTTATATAATTTTTTCAGTCATTCAAATGTCCATGTGCAATAAATCAGTTCAAAACAATCATTTAATTTATAATTAAATATTTGATTTGGGGAGTGTTCCTATGTGGCATTTTATGTAATTTGTGAGCAAAATCACAACAAATTTGATTAGATTATATATACTGTTTCAAGCACTTTGTTAATCAGTTAAACTGAATTAAAATCAAAATAATAAAAGAACAATTGTTTATAAATGACATATTATTGGGATATAGTTGCCAGCTTTGTGTGTGATTTGCTGTAGTAAACTGATAAAGACAAAGATGTAAGAACAAACAGATCTCAAATGCCAAGTGGACACATTGTAAACCTTAGTATGACTCATGAATATTAATTAGATGATGCAAAATTCAGGTAATACTAGCACAGTGACATTTACAATAATCTACATTCACAAAAGTGTCCTGATGAGTAATGTGTCATGATGCGTGTATGTTAGAGAGCTAAAAGAGGCAGACAAATTGCTGCATATGAATGACAGAAGATGGTGATAGTCTTTACATGTCGGTTTGACAGTATGTGAGTGGGACAACGGTTATAGTGTGAGAAGAAACAGGTGTCGTCTCCACATATACACACACACACACACACGCACGCTCCAGTACTCCTCAAAATAGAATTTCAACCCTAAAGCTATTGGCTTGTGCCGCCACATAATTGAGTCGGTGACAGTTTGGAAGACTGTTGCACAAACGGCAGCACGTGCACACACAAAAACCCACGTGCACACACATACGCGCGCTAATATTGTGTCTGTAATACAAGACGAGAGTGGGTGGGTGGTCCTGCCGCAGCTAGCGAGCGAGATGGGATGAAAAACTAAAGCTGATGTGAATTGTCCTCTGTTTTAAGTCTGTTTGGACAATATGCTCCGCATACTGATATAATAATGGTGAATTTCAACTAGGGGTAGGCTCAGCGTGGAATATGATTGACAGCAGGGTCTTGTTTCCATGGCGTTTAATCACCCCTGACACTCGGAACGACGGGAGGAAAGGAGAGCAAAGCATCATGGGGAGTAGAACGTTCCATTTCTTTTCAAAGAAACGCAGTTTGGGTTCTCCAAGCTGATTAGGGATGCATAACCAAAATCTTGCTTGTGCATAATATCATTTCATTATGTCAAGAGGAGCACTGAAATACTAATGTATATATATTATTAATGTGCATAGCAGGCTAGATATGCAACAGAAGACCTCCCTGCTCAATAAAAAATGGTCTATTCCACCTGCCACACATTACGGGAGGAAATGTGTGAAAATTTAACGAAGGTATCGTAGACAGCAGAATGTGTGTCTGTGTGTTAGTGTGTCCAGGGGGTTTAGGGGAGGCGTTAAAATTGGGGCACGTCTCATACTGTGCATTCGCTGATATAAAGGCTGGTTTGTTTCACACCGTTGGGGGTGGCATGATACCGCATGTGTGCGAATGGAAGGGACGGAATATGAGAAGCGTGCCGCTCTCTGAAATTGGGTCCCCTGAGGGGGCGGTAATGTAGAGATGACTTCACCCGTGTCTCTCCGCTTGGCTGGCCTGATGGAAGAGGCCTAGAACTCCATCAGTCACAGCAGAAGAGTGTGCCAGTACTGTAACGCTACATACACACTGGAAATGCATGAAAGACGCATGGAACGCATTTAAACTGACAGCTACAAAAATGTCCACGCCCTCTGCAAAAAGTATTTGCCATTTTTTAAATTTGTCAATGAAACAAATAGCAACATCATACAAACAAACCCATGTGCAAACACATAAACAAACCCACTGCTCTTTTCAGCCTTTGCCGCTAACATGACGTTTGCAGAGCTATGACCTCACTCTATTTGGCTTGGGTCTACTGTTTTGTGCTTGGTGCCATTTTTTTGCACGGCGTTCTGTTTTTCATTCCCTGCCCTCTTCCTCTTAAGGCCAGCTGTGGAAACAGCGCTCCTGCACCCACACAAACAAGCTCTGTTCTCCTCTTCTCCTTTATCAGTCTGAGCGGGAGACCTCAGTCTACCTTCTGCTCCATCATGGTACATTTACACAGGAATCCAGCCAATGCACTTACGCTTTTACTTGCTGCCTTTACGGCACAGTGGCCATAAAAAGCAGTCATTAACTCTCCCAAAGACTTCTTTTGTTTTCTGTCATCATTCTGGCTTGCCTAGCATTCGGGTGAGCTTGGCTTACTTAAGTTAGGTCAAGTGATGCTCTGAGAGACTAGTTATGCTGATTGTCAGCTTCATTTTTGTGCAGTTTGGACACAGACCTTTGCATTCAAGTCTAAACATATGCTTGGAACAACATCCTTTGTCCTCAAATCACTAAAATGCATTGTTTGGTAAGAATCTTGTTCAAGGCACTAGCCCTAACTGAGAATCTGACTGGTTGATAGCAAAGTTGCTCTAGACATAGACATCACTTGCCTTGTTGGTGCTAGAAAAACTGGATCTCAAATGTTGCATTTCATTTGTCCCAGCCCATTTGTCATAGGTTTCATGACACCCTCTTCGCAGACATTGTAAGAAGTTGTGGTCTTTTGCTGAGACTATACTAATCCACACTACCAAATATGTGGTCTATGTGGAATTATGTTATCAAAGTATAAACTTAAAAGGTGACATTTGGGACAGGGCCTTAGTTGAGATGGGTTAGGACTGGGATTAATGCCTCCTCTTTGATTTTAGGCCTAGATTATTGCCAGGGTAAGGTTTTGATAGGGATGTTGATCCTTCAGTGAGTATACTGATTCGGGAACATGGTGTACTTGAATAAACGCCTTTCTATTGCAGACCAAGTTGCTGCAAAATCCCAACTAAAGTCACTCGTTTATAAAGGGAGTACACTTTGTAGTGAATCAGAGATTGGTCTGAAGATGCTTTGGTGCAGTAATGTGTGAAGATCTTTGACAGTAGCATCCCAGCTCAAGATGGAGAGCATCAGTCTTGTTCAGATCTGTCTGTTCTGCTCTCTCCTTCCTCTTTCAGCTGGTAATTTCTCCCTGCTCTTATGGCTTGCTGAATGATACCTCCACCTAGAGACACACATACACACGCAAGCAAGCACATATATTCTCTCTACTTTAAATCCCACCTAGGTAAAGCCAAGCATGACCAGACCTTTGAAAAATTGATGCAAGCGTTATCCAGCCATAGATTTGAGGGTTTAAGAAGTCGTTTCCTCCTCAGTGGTGCCGTGAGAATCAAAGGTGTGTTATCGGATTTCAGCAGTCTGTCACAGAATCACAGTCACCGTTGCACAACCGTAGTCACAGCAGAGGTAACATTATACTGTACTACAAGCTCTCCTCAAGACATCCTTTTTGCTGCGGCTTTGAAAAACAGCAGGCTTCTCCTGCCTGCACGTAAAGTCTTAGCACCTTCGGAAATCTTGTTTATGGCATTTTTTAGTCAGGCGCGGCACTTGTTCCCTAACACAGATGGACCTTGTAAAGCTGGAGTGGGAGGTATTAGAATAAGATGCAGATGGAACTGCAGTAGTCGCCTCAAGGCCAGTGCTGCTTCACGAAAAAAATGTCTTTAAGCATTCTAGCCACATTCTCATTTCTGTTTTTAAAGACTGCTCGGCACAGGCTGCGCACAGTTTCATACCATTCCACGAGCTCAGTGGATTTTGAGTGCCAACTTGGCCCTGCTAATCATCTGCAGGGCATTATGGGATTGACTGCAGAGGCCATTTTACATTCGGAGAAAGACTTTTTCCCAGAGAGGTCTGTGTAGAACAGTATTTGCTAATCTATTTCTTTGAGAACTTGCAGGGGTCTGAAACTGCGAAATGGAGTTTGCTGTTAACAGATCAAGAAAAAACAGCAGGGACTGATTTTAAAATGGAGTTTGGACCCTGAAGCCAAGACAAGAGGTGTAAAGCATTCTCATCAAGTATAGAGTCCCAATTTCTCAGACCAGACACCTCTCCACCTGCCCCAGGTCTTAAACCACCTCCTCGCTCCTCCAGATTTTGGCCTGCTTTCATTTTACAACCCCAGAAGAGACAGCGGACAGATTGTTTTTAATGCGTTCCCCCCCTCTCTCTGTCTCACTGCTCTACCTCTGCCCTCTTCAACCGTTCAGAATCTTTTGGCCTATACCACTGGATTGTGAAGTCTCCAAGGCCCCTTCACACACATACACACACTTTCGACCATAATAGTGGTGAAAATAGCCTGCCAATCCAAAGGGGAAATTAAAACAAAAAGGATGAATCTAATTCTCAGAGACCTTCGCTTCGCTGCCTTGCAATGTTACCGGACAAGCCTGTCCACAGGGATAGTAATGGCTACACAATCCAGAACAGTCAGATGGGAAAGGTAGGTCTTATTTGCACGCCTGGGGTTAAGACAATTTATCATAGACTCAGGGTTTGATAGTGTCTGTTACTACCCAGAACACCCTGTTACTTAAACTCCTCGTAAGCTTTCGGAGAAACAAAATATGACCGAGATGACGCCAGTCTCCGGCGTGATCTACAATAGAGCAGAACACTTTATCCATCACTATAGGGAAAGATTAGGTTCGACGTGCCCTTTTCGAAACAATAACTCTTTTCTTATCTCATCCTTTGAGATGGAGATGGCTGAGAGGATATACAAGTCATCATTGTCCTCAAGAAAGTGTAAACAAGTAAAGCTGTTGAGGGACTCTGACCCAAACATCATGTGTAAAAAAAACCCCACACCAACAAACTGTCACTTAAGACGCCCATGCCGAATACGGTTAACATTTCCACAAAGGAAGCTGGGCTTTCTTCTATTTTAACAGCTCAAGCCTTTAGGGGACAAGGTAGCAGCTCGCTCACCATAACTGTCTACCGTTCTCCATAGTATGTGACAAGCGTTAACCAAGCCTACCATAATGGGCTCCTGCAGCCGCAAGCTGCGTTTGCAACGATAATAACCTCATTGCTGTCACTCAAAATGTTGGTGAGACGGACAAAAAACGGAGCTGGGGTTGGGACCAGAGACCGTTTCAACAGTACAGAGAATGAAAACACTCCCTGACGGAGTTATTAGCTTACATGCGACCGTTGCAGCGTGTAGAGGGAGGGACCATGACTTGAGGCTATGGCTACAAAGTTAGCCCTGAGTTTTATGATAACCGAGTAACGGCTTAGTGGTGCTTTTGTTTATTTTTTACCGTATCTTTTGACTGGCTAAAACAGGTTCTGTGAGCAGCCAACTGTTGAGAAAGACATTCTTTTTGTCTCGAAAGAATACAGTGTGTTTATGTAAACGAAAATGAGAAATGAAACTTAATACACGTGTACTCTTGACCTCAAATGGACTTTGTCTCCTGAACTGTTCTCAAATTCATGCCAACATTAGAATTAATAGAAAGTACAGGTGCAAATAATGTCTCATGTTCCCCAGTAACAGATGTGTCTATCCAAACATCCACCCTACATCCTTCATCCCTAAACCCAAGTGATTAGAGTAGTACCATTTAATAATGGGTGGTACAGAGCACATGTGGTGTAGGGCTGGCAAAGGGTGTGGACATGTCAAGCGGTTCAATACTTTTCAATTCCATGAGAGTAAATTACTCCAACCCAGCCCCAGTGGCCACAATCGCAGAGAGGTCTTAAGCATCATGCTTAATCTCTGAGACATATTTTTAGATGCTAATCAATTTTGAATGGGTGCGGTGCAGGAGACCACGCCGTGCGCTTTCATAAACGGCAATTATGATTAACATTGATGGATTTAGCGTGTCCGCTTTCATTAGCACTGCTAATTAGGCTGTTCAGAGAGACACAGATTCCCAACAATCACATTAATGAATTCCAGTATTTTGAGGGAATTAATGCACACTGCACTACTCGCAGTTTCACTAGAGACTTTAAAAGGCAAATAACCAGATGAAAGGGGTAGCAGTAACAGCTGAGAAAGGAAACACAAGATACAAGATTGCTCTGGCAATTTCCACTCGAAGTTTTAAAATGTGCAATCACACTGCTTTCCATTTTTTGTTTACACCTCTGAGACAAGCACTTGTCCTTCCTCTTAACCAAATCCAAACTTGTTGAACATTCATTTTGCCAGGGAAAAGCAGAGTGGGCCACAAGACAAAGAGGGCACTGTGCTACCACTATTCATTATTTATTCTCCTCTACACTAGTGCACGTCAGCAAACAATTCTGCCTCCCCTCATTCCATCATCTGTCATTATCCATTAAAGCAATTTTGCTGGAAAACAGAAAGCGTTATGGTTTAGAATTCGAAGAAACACAGAAGGCATATTAGACCATAAAATGCCCTCATTTAGAATCTAACATCCTGTTCTCGTTGGAGGAAGGAGCAAGAGCAATTAATTAGAGTTCTGCCCAGGGGGGCAAAATGGCTAATATGCATTTACTGATTAAGTGAAACACATACACTAAGCGAGCCACAGCACAGAGCTCGGTTAGGCTACATCTGAGTGCCACACTTCTTTGCTAATGTACAATTCCCAAATGATCCAATATAAACACAGCTGAAGGAGCTTGAGGAAGTTCTGTCTTCAGCCAGGAGGGCAGGATGGATATCTGTGTATCATCCACTGACAGGATATGATGAGGAACTGCAATAAATTGGGTTAAGTTTACCTCAGAGATTTAACCTGAGTGTAGCAATGACATGGTGGAGGAAGCTGCTGAAAACCTGCTGCAATTTAGAAAAATAAGTTATTAACCAGGCTAGAGCTAAACTTTGTTATGACTACAGTTTGAAATTTAACCATGGACAAAATGTGCCAAATGCATAACCATACAGCTAGATCAACGCTACGACAGTGGGTTAGGTCGCGTGTTGATCTTTTGAGAACCAGAGCTGTATGAAATTACATGTTTATATAAGATTCTGTGAAAATACAATTTAAATAAGTAATATATAGTCACTGTTGAGAGACAGAGCGAACAAAAATCCACTTTAGTACAAGAGCAGGACAATGGAAAAAGAAATTGCACTGTATGGTGAATAAGGGACACAGGTCTTCATTCGGTCTGTGTCAGGAGCCCATTTCACTGGCCATTACTAAGAGAATAGCCACCATTTGTCCCACCTTGACATCTGATAGGGGGTATTATTACTGAGCCAGAGTGGCCCCAGCCCTCTGGAGATGGCTCTATGCTTAAGAAGATGAAAAGTCAAGCTACAGAAAACGACGTGGATTGGGTTTGACGGGAGGGAGGTGGCTGGCTGGGGTCAGATGTGCACTATCCTCTATTAAAAACACCCCCCCACCCCTTCCCAAATTTCACCCAGTCACCCTGTGTCTCCCACCCTTGGGCTGCTGCTGATTCTGCAGTGGTAGAAGGTGATGTGAGCCTCCTCTAATGAGGACTAAATTCATGTGCAGGAAGAACCAGGGTCAGCTAAAAGGAAATACCTTTTGCTATGCTAATTACAATACTAATTATTCGGAGATATATAACAAGATCCCGGAGGCTAGAATGTCTGAACCATGTCACTAGTCCAACAGCAAAAAAGAAAGAGAACAGACACTTATTATAGATGTGCATTATTAAATAAAACAACCCACAAATCCAATTTGGCATAGCCATAAACTGATGACAAAGATATGACCTAGTCATTTTCATAGTAGGGTCAAAATCAGATACAAATGATGACTGGTTTTGTACAGTACGAGACAATGCGCTTGTTTAAAGAAAACAACCATTACTAAGCTATCTGGCCCAAATACATACTGCATGCTCTCAAGTTAGCAATTAACAGGGAGGTCAGCTAGAGGTAAACCAGTGGGTGGCATCCATGAAAGAAAGAGTGCGGTAGACAGAAAGAGAAAGATTGAGAGAGAATGTGCTACAGGCTCATGAGGTCCCCCTGGGCTACGTCCTGGGTCACTTGAAGTTTCCTCTAATGTCTCGTGTCCAGCTCTTTCTTTCTTTCAGAGGAAAACTGTGCTTATAACTGCACTGGGAGTAATTCAATTAACTTGCTTTCCTTGCGTGTCTTGCCCCCTCTCCTCTCCTTCACCCCCCTCTTCTTCCACCTCATCCAAGCGATGTAGATGGCAGATGGGGGCAGGGAATGGATACAAAGTGCAGCCTTTGACCAAGTCAGCATCATATCTCATGGGAACAGAGTCATGGTCAACAGTGAGACAAGGAATTGGGATACACACACCCATCAGATGCTGATTTTTGATTACATAAGAGGATGGAGGAGAACAAAGGAGAACTCTTTGCTATGTCAAATCTCCATCTAACATCTCGCCATTCAACTAGTTTCCTTACTCTTTCTATGTCCTTATTCATTATCACGTACATTCTCTCTTATCTCCTTCCTTTCCGCTCTCTTCAAAAAGAAAAGCAAGTTCCTAGAATTACACACTCCAGAGGGCACACACTGAGACAGCCAGGTGGTGTGTTGTTTTCTTTCCATTGCAATTCCGGTGCATTCTGCTGTGGCCCGGGCAATGTGCTTGTGTCAAAGTGTGTGCACGCATATGTGTGGTGTCTTGTCGTGAGGCAGTTTGATCAAAGCGCCGATGCCAAAGATGATGCCAAAGTTTGGAGGGCAAAATGACCTCTCCATTCACAAACCCACACTGCCACTGCCAACTTGGAGACCTCATGAAAGATAATTAGCTCAGTATGCACGCTACGACCAGCAGACCTGCTGGAAACTAGGGGAGAGGATAGGAAAGGAGGGACTGAAAGACTTAAGCTGGCATCGAGGCTGAAACATTACAAGACCACAAACACCCCACCAAGGGGTTGATTTAAAAACAGGTCAGTTTGCAGCTTTAGGGACATGTGCTATTTAATAGTGAATTACAGTGTGAGAAAACTACCACATTCGCACACAAACCCAGTAAAACGAACACCAACCTGCTGAAAGACAAGACCAAGAGAAAAGCAAACAAAAGGGGCGGGCGAGCAGCGTGTGAACGGCCTCAACTCAATCAGAGAGCCTTTGCCCCATTCATCACTGTCTCCTTCCAGCCATCAAACTCACTACCAACACTGTCGCAGTGAAAACGAAGACGGACGGCCCTCGGCCGCACTCGAACTGGAGCAAACAAATAAGAATGAGATGAAAGTTAAATTCTTAAAACAAGATCTCACAGCCTAAATTTACAATAAAACAACATTTTCAAATATTCAAGCTGAAAAACTCAATTTGCCACCTTAGCGTGGGGCCCAAGTGGAGCTGAACCTTGTCAAACCTAAATCCCCATCCAACTGGTCCCTTAAGCTCAGAGCGGTGTGGGCTGAACCATAGTTGGGCAGGAGCCCCATCAATCAAAAATAAAGGGCCATTTGCGGCTCTGGCAGCAAACTAAACAAGGCCAGCATGTGCAGACATGGTGCATTAGCTCTCCAACAGGACCACATCAATTAAAGCTTAGGCCCTTCGGATGTTCTCTAGGGGAGCTTAAAAACCAGGTTGTCTCGAATCAGATCTTTAACCAATCTGAACTCTTGGTTCCTAAGCAGTGGTAATTTCCCCTCATTCACCCTCTCTGTGTGTTTCTCGTAAGTTCTCGTTTTCCATATTTGGGCCTCCGTGTGGAAACATCTTGCCCTGTTGCTAATGAGCTTCATCTAAACAAACTCAGGGAATTATGTTCCACTGCATCCTTACATGTGTAATACATAATGAAATTACAGCGGTTCAGACGTGAAGAACTTTTACTTTTTCCTGCAGTGTCGTATTTCAGATTACTATTGCTAAATGGTAGCACTTAAGGTTATATTTTATTAGACAAATGCAAGTACGCAAGCTAATTCATTAGTGTTTGTGATTTTGGAGATTTTAAATTTACCTTTTAAACATACATTAGCACACAGATGGCCTCAGCGCTAATTGACATGATCTAAATGCCAAGTGGTGTTTGACAGGTTTTCCTGTACAACAGACTTCCTTACCTCTTTTTTATCATATCACAAAGTCATATCTTCAGATCTTAATCCTGTTGTGAGATTAACAAATTGTTCTTTAATCATGCAACTACTTAAGAACATCTGAGCTGGAACAAAACGGAAATGAGCAACAGGATTTACTCACAGCGGAGAACAGAAACTTCCATATCGGGAAACCTGTTCTGCGTGGAAAGCCAAAATTCTCTTTAGAAGATTCATCATTTTGAGATTTGCTAATGTCTTATGTGCTTTACTGCAACAAGGGAGGAGGTTTGCTACTACTTTTTAATAATTAATTCCTAACTGATGTTGCTTACTCCTTCTTCTAAGCTGCATTTATCCAACTATAACTCACACACCCTGTAGTGTGTTTTATTTGAATCTTTCACTTTTTTCCTCCTGTCCGCCCTTCTGCCTCCTCCTCTTCATCTACTCACTTTCTAACATGCTCTTCCTTTTCTTCCCCACTTCCCTACTTCATCACTCTCTCCTCCCCTCATAGATAAGCTCACGCTGAGCGGCGAAGTGCCTAGGCTTTCTGAGAGAGAGACGGAGAGCGAGAGAACGAGGAGGACATGAATCAAGCCAGTGACAGAACAGCAGGGAGGACAGCAGATGTCACTGAGAGAGAGAGCTTTTCAATCAGCCTGTCCTTCCAACACACGGGCCAAGGTGAAGCGCTTTAGCGGCGGAAAACCCCTTGCCCTGACACACACATGCAGAAAGATACACACCGCTTTAATCTTTCTCATTAGCCGGACCACTTTACAACCTTGAGTTCCTCGGTGTCATGCGAGAGGGTTAGAGGGCCAAGGAGAAAATGAGTTGATGAAATGCGTGCCAAAGAATAAAAAGGCATGACTGTGGAAAATAAAGAACAACAATTGTTTCAGAGGTACTGGAGTTCACATTGAAAGTCTGACTGTATCTTAAATCTGAGCATACTCTGCAACATTGTTGAGGTCTCCTCTAAAAGGCCTTATGGTCCAATATTGACTGTTTTCAAACAGGTTTTACAAAAATACAAATCATTGGTCGACCAGACAAACAGCCGTACCCCAAACTCATGCCGTTGGTTAAACTGTTGCTGATCAGGATTCTCAAGAGAACAGCAGTGTTTTGAAAGCAATTGAAATTACATACATCCCACATGAAAAGAACCTATATGAGGATATATGCGCATATGTGAAACCTATATGCAGTATATATGCACATATATGATAATATATATGCTGCATATATGCGTATATATGCCACATATAGGCAAAATTGAGGTGCCAATTTTATATATGTCACATATATTAAAAACCTATATCAAAACCTATATTAAAACATATATGTTTATATAGGTTATTTCCGTGTGGGATCATCTCAGTTTATTCTCAACAGTGAGTGTAGCTTATACAGGCACTACCGTGTATGTTTTTTAATGTTTATGCCTCATTCTCCATCTGGACTGGCCTTAGTAACACCACCTTGCTCTTGCTCCATATGACAGCTGCTGCCTCCTTTTCATGTACCCAGAATCCAGCGCAGAGCCAGAACAAATGTGATTTAGAAACAGTCTAGGGACAAGAAACAACCTCCCAACACAGCAAACCGCTCAGCGCGGTAGCAAAAGTCCCAGCTTTGCGGTCTGCTTTCTGTCTGCTCGGTGACACAAAGCACATCAACCTTTAAGGGAAAAAATGCCATCTTTGTGAAACGAAACAGGAGTGGTACACCTGTTTTAGAAGCACAGAGTCAGGGACGACGCTCTGTGTCTCATCAACAGCTCACGAATGGCCCACCTCTGCTTTTGATCCTACGATTGCTTCCCTGACCCTCCCTGAGAATAGATCGCCGTGCTTATGTTTGTTAACAGGGGCCATAAGTATTTAAAACAATCTCTGTCAGCCCAAGCCTCCTCCGCTGCCCAGAGGTCAAAGCATTCCCTGCCTTTAAAAACCCTCATCATTGAGGATGAAAGGAGGTCCGTTGCATTCCATACTTCTTTGCTTTTCCCTTCCGTGACAACCGCTGATGAATGTTCATGCCATACGGCTCTCTCTGTGTTTACTCATTGTGGAGGAGTGGAGAGGGCCAGTGTTAGGTGTCTGGAAGAAGCAGGGAGAGTTACGGTCATTCCCAGCCTGGCTATGGAACCTCTCAGCGGGGGAGAGAAGACCCACAGGGCCCCTGCTCCACTGGAGCCCACACAAACAATGGACCAAGAGTGGAAGAGTCATGTTGATATTTAAACACTGGTGAGATCTACCGTTTTACCCTTTCTCTTCTCTCCTCAGTTTCTCAGCCACAACATTATTTCACATCAACGGCAGGACAGCTGAGCAACTGAAAGGCAGCGGAGCCCTGAGTGTGTATCTATATGAATCAAACCTAAAACTTCAACCAATAACTAAATCAAAGGCATCTACTGTTAGAGTCTCCATGACTAATCAGCATTGTCCTAGTCTCCGAGCAACACAGATACAGGATGTGTGGTTTGTTTGGCTAGCCAAGAGTGTATTTGCTCTCTCTGCAGGACTTTGTGGGCTGACCCAGCAGGGCGGTGCTGAAGGTTGCTCACTGCAAAGCTGTGTTTTCAGACTAGCCAAGGGCCTTCTAGTGGCCTCCTTTGGGACCAATCTTGAGCAAGCATTCTCTGAATGCCATCTTGACTATTTACAAAAGCCTGCACATGCACAAATCTAAACTGACTGGCCATTGTTGTGCATTCTCTGACTAGTTACAAAGAGTATTGCTTCAAGCAGTAAAGCTTATCTCTTTTGAGAGCAAAGCTACACTTTGTCCCTTGCCACGTTTCAACAATTCCTCCATCCAGTGCATCCCCTCTCTGCTTCAAGACAGGAATGTAACAATCGGGAGGAAATGTTTCCAGTTTTTGTTTGGTCAGCGGATTGGGGCGCATCAATGATTCATAGTGCTGTCAGAGGAATGTGTTATCTAGAGAGGTCGGCCTCTGACACAACACAGTACACACACACAGAGACACACTATGACCTCACTGAAGTCCATCTGCTTTAATAACACTAAACACACCAGTGTGACAATTTACATTGCTTTTATGCCTTTTTTTCAAAAGTGTTCTTGCAGTCAAGCCAGGCCATGAATAAAAAATGTAAATATTTACACATGTAGTTTTAAATATAAAGAATGAATTATATTTATCTAAATATATAATCGAAAGTAAATAAAAGAAATCCTCTCTCAATCCGTCCATTTGCTCCAGCCACAAATGAAACATGCCAGAGATGGTCACACGCGTGCAACACCCAGTGTTGACTCTGATCCGGCAGCTGTTTTTTTTTCACAAGTGGACACGAAGCTTTTCTTGTTTGCTTTGTTGATAACGGACATGTTATGCTGAGCATGTGCATTCCATTTGTTGCTAATTAGATTGCGAGCGGCGCACTGAAGCGTGTGTTGTAGCTTCCCTCGCTCGGCGGTCCATCTGATAAAGAAGCCATTTCGGCCATCAACAGTTTCCATTATGCAAGAGGCCCTTAATGTGTGTCCAGCTGAATCTGGGAGTCAAGAAAACACCCCCTAATCTGCAGAAACCAGATCCACCAAACAGATGTCTATCTGGTCTCCGAATTGAATTAGCGATAGAGGTGGTGGTGGTGGTGGGGTGTCAATCTCTGCGGCTCATAACTTTCAGCCAATCACGACAGACAATTACTAAACAACTTTAAATTTGTTTGAATGGCCGTTCTCCACTGCAATTTAAAATGATAGATTGAAGTGAAGAGATTATAGAGTGGCCCTGAATGCAAGTGAATGGCATATGTTGCCTTGGGGGGAAAATACAACCGCAGCACGTTTTAGGGAGGGGAAGAAAGCTCTGAAGCTGTCTGAGTTTTAGCATAAAACGCAGCGCTGAGGGCATGAGTGTGTCTTCAAGTTAGCACTTAACATAACTTGTACTGCTATTTTATGAACCGTGACCACATGCAAAGGCATAATGCAAAACCAAATGATATAAAGGACATTTCAGACTTACGGATGAAACCAAAAAATGACAGGTTAAGAATTTAAAGCAAACACAAAACGACATGCTGTCCACTTATATTGTGAATGAAGCGGTTGGATGGGAGGGGCTGAAAATAAGAGGAACTGGTGTTTTAAGAGTATCTACTTTGTGGAAAAAGTCGGAAGCACTCGATAATCCTCAGTTGTTTTCCGAACATGATAATCCTAAACAGTTCCCAGCACACTTTAAAGAGCTCACGTTAAACTCATTTATATCCTCTGACTGCCTCGAGAGCTAAACTTGCAATTCTTTAACTTGGCTTGTTCGAACACAGGCAAACCATTGCTGCATAATTTCATTAGGAGGGCTCATTATGTCCTCACCATGTGTCTATCCACACTCCATTCACTCTAAGTATCCCCTGGTTGGAGATTTGTGTGTGTGCGTATCTGTGACTGAAGGGGGGTCTGCTCGTTTCTGGGCAGCGAAACCTGAACTCTCAGAAGAGACGGACCCCCTATGAGCAGACAGCGCGGGGTCATCTGGGGCTGTAAATCTCTGTAGGTTTACAGAGCCATAAAAAGGTAAAGATCCTGATAAACGGTGCCATTAATACGAGGCATTCACTGAACACAAAGGACTCCAGGCGGAAGACTATCTGGGTGGAGGGGATACAGTAACAGAGTCGGCCACACTCTGACAGTACAATGACGTCCCTCAGACCCGCCAGCACAAACAAAGGAAACAGACGGAATGAGAAGGAGAAAGAGTTGAGAGCAGAGTGGACTCGGTGGAAACAAGCTGCACTAACCAAACCACATGTCGGCTGTTGAATCATGATGTAAAAATAAAAAAAGACATAGCTGTCAATACCTTATTGTTTCACCTTTTGCCTTGACAGAACTCCCAACACAATATGTGAAAGGAAACTCCAACACATAAGTGTTGACTTGATTGATGTTATTTTGTAACACATCTACACAATAAT
Organism: Labeo catla; assembly: GCA_012976165.1. Lineage (NCBI taxonomy): Eukaryota > Metazoa > Chordata > Actinopteri > Cypriniformes > Cyprinidae > Labeo > Labeo catla. Next base: position 964,978 of record VONZ01000034.1, on the reverse strand, counting down.
GAAGTGTTTTAAATGAAATCAGCTCTAAAAGAAGCCAAGAACACATGTGGCTCTCTGCTCCACACCAGCTGAAAGTCTTGCACATTCTCAAGCAGCGCCAGCAGGTGGCGCACCTCCACACAAAATTGTGAACACTGAACACTTACTTGCACTCTCTGTCTTCCAGGTCAAAGTGTGGGTTGAAGTTGATCAAAATCCTCTGGTTCGGTCCTGGAGCTGTAATCACCCATATGCATTTCTGAGACGGGTAGTAAGACACCGGATAACCGGGTGAGGTGAGGTAATTTGCGCTAGTGATTCTGATATTGTCCCCACATTTGTCTGGAAGAAAAGAAAGAAAAGAAAAATCAATCATGCTGAAAATCTGGTCACCAACATCATTCATAAGATCAACCCGTCGCACCATCTGAGTAACTGATAGTTGGTGAATACCTACAGTAATAGGTAAATAAAACAAATAAAAACAATTTTAACATGGGATTCCATAATGCAAGCACATTCCACGTTGTCTTAATGGTTTATTTTTGAACACCTAATACAATACCACTACTGTAGTTTGACATAGGAATGACTATGCCGTTTCCCCTCAAACATTCACTAAAATTGAGAAAAGCTCCTCTAGTCATTTCTGACCTATTTCTAAGCACTAAATAGGGCTTGATATTTTCGCCTACATTTAATGTCATTATGTGGGAGGGAAGCATGACCTTTGTCTCTCCCATATTTTATTTATTTGCTCTTTCAACCACTCCACAGCTGATCAACACTGAATTTCATCATATCCATCAACAACAAACAAACTTAGGGAGCACCACATGGCTCATGGTCTAACAGAGGTGCTTACATATAAACACTAACTTTTTTATTTAATAAACAAACACATTCAGACAGAAAGTATGACAGAGCTTCAATGCTATACTGCCAGCATAAAATATATGCAAGTAAACAAAAACAACTCAAGATATTTGAGTGTATAGAATAATCTCTGGCAAACTGAAGGAAGCAGAAGTTTTAAATGAGGTCTAGTAATGTTTAAAGCATTAAAAAAAATAAATAATAAATAATAGAAGTGAATTACCTTTTTTGTGACTTAATCAGGGTTTTGCTTTGAGGTTAATATTGTTGAGAGCGAATCATGATTCTATGATCACTCTTAAAATCTCAGAATTGGTCATTTTTAATCAGAATTTTAATGTACAGTATACGCACTATCTACACACGAGCACTGAAGTGACAAAACCACATGCAAGTGACCCCATGAAATTTCGCTCGAAGCCTTCTAGACTTAATTCCAGACAGACATGATACACATTATGTGACTTTATATGAATTAAATGCACGCGGACGAGTGCGCAAATAGGACTGAAAAATATACGATTAATAAGAATAAAACATCCTAAAATGGCCTAGTCAATAATAACCTACTAACTTTCTCCAAAGTTTATAAATATTATTATCGCTACTTATAGCTACTCACGACTACGACTAATGGGACAAAATGACTGTTTATAATTGCAGTTCATAATACCAGACCAGATATATAACAGTTAGGCGTCACATTCTTTGGAATAATGTTATAATGTAGTTTCCCAAATTTGGCCGAGATTATGGCCAGTAACACAAAACTTTTAAAAAGTTATTAGACGAACAGAAAACTTTAGGTAGCACTTCATGACTTTATTTTAATAATACATTATTTTTTAAATATAATACTAATACTAATGCTTAGTTAATCTATATTCAAATATGAATACGGTATATGTGAAACTATGGGTTTCAAGACATTTTGAAATCTTTGAAAGTACATAAACATCACTTTCATCTTTTAAGAAATATGACGAATGAGCATATTTTTCATTATAATAAATGATTTCAATTAGCAATATAAATGTAAAATAATATATTTTATAAATATTCACCCTTTGGTAAACATTAATATTATTAATTGATGTTATTTTTTTAAATATATCTACCATGTGAACGCATTTGACCACAATCAGAGCGTTTATTGTACAGCGCAAAGAACAACAACTGACTGTCGGAGCGGATAAAATGATTTGACCGGCCATCCGGTGTCAGAAACAGGCGGCAGGTGAGAGCAGGTGACCAGTCTAAAGTCGCAACCCCCTCATTTTTAGGCTTTCACCATCTAATCCCAAGATAAAGTCATTAAAACACCCCGGTGACTGAGTTTCAGTGACACTCACCATTTTTGAAAGCACTGACGATGAGAAAGATTCCCGTAAAGAGGATCAACACTAATCCACAATGCATCCTCGAATCCTTGAGTTGTGTGTGTGAAAATAATACAAATTCGAAAAATGAAGAAAAAAGAAAATCCTTAAATGGTCGTCTAGGGGTAATTCCTCTCGTTTGGAAGGAAGGAAACCAAAAGAACGCGTAAAAGGGTCTGAGAGCTGTAGAAATGCGGGTTTTTGTGCGTCTTCAGGTCGCTTGCATCCTGCCATTCAGCTCTGGTTTCCTCTGCGCTCTCCCAGCCGCGCTCCTCTCTCCTTTGCCATTTCCTTCAGCCTGTTAAAGAATGACAGAAAAAAAACGTTGCAGCTCCGCGAAATATTCGAGCAAACGGGCGTAATCCTGTGCGTAAAGTGGGCGAGAGAGCTCGCGTGTAGCTACACTTTGCCTAAAAGTGGCTTGGATACGCGAGTCAGCCTCCGCGTAGTAACCCGGCGTTCTGCTTAGTCTCAAAATCTGAGTGAGGAACACAAACATCTGGCGATTGGCTTTGCCATAACAGCGTCTTAAACAAGGGATACACCCCCTAAATTACGCTTCTCTTCTTCCTAGAGTTTGTTGCTCTGCCGTGTGCCAGACGCGCAGGGGATTCTCATTGGTTTGATTACACATATGCAAAGCCCGACCTATATGGAGCCCAACCTCTCGTATAAAAGAGCCCAGAGACCTCTGTGAGACACTGGCCAGCCCTCGCTCGCCGTGGAAGTGTGGCACGGGTGCTGTCCTTTATATCAAGCGACGACTGAACTTGTTGACCGGAATAAATAGCAACATCATCAGCCACTTTCAGATGTCAAAATGAGAGAAGCACAAAAGCCGCGGTATATATGTTGTATAGCGTAAAATCGCTATTTATTTGATCGGCATTGTTTCTTATTTGAATGGCATCTATTTTATCTATATTATTTTAGTATGCATTTTCTCCATGTTTCATGCCTTGCGCATTTGTACACATGCAAACACAAAGTTAAATTCGAGTATATGCAGATGTAGCCTATTATTAGTTATTATAATTTAATCCAGAACTTCGTTCAGTATTGCACAGTCCTGATCAGTAGGAGGAAATATACAAATATGGCAACCCGCTTTTTTCCCTTTAAAGGTTTATCACACTGAAATCTGTTGCAACCATGTCTCGTTACACTGCAAGGTGCCTTAAAAGGCGCCTTTCATCCGTAAATACAAACAGGAGCACTGAGCGAGGGGACTTGCGCGTTACGCAGCAGTATGGATAGATAAGTTGCACCGTAGCATCGATTTCGCTTTCGTGCACAACGGTGTCCTCATTCTAAACGGACTATGCTTGTCACTTCAGTCGAATCCTTTCTGCTTAGACCAACAATCAGCACTTGCCTACAAGCTGTCAAATCCGTTAACGTCCCGTGCTGTACGATCCGGTGACCGCGATCGCCCAGCCCGTTATGTTCTGCTGCGATACAGTACCCTCAAATCCAAAGCCGATCGCGTCTCCTTCTCCAAACAAAAGTCAGTCTTTTCCAACTCCGCTTGTATCCTTCATTGGCTCTGTATAGCAACCAGCCACCGCGCGTGGATTCACAGGGAGCTGTCGTATAGAGTCCGGCTGAAATCTACCAATGAACGTCGGGTCTCTCTTGCAGTCATTCAAAGAGGTCGAAACCAAGGGACGGGTCCGGAGAGAAGGCAGAAAGCTCGCTTCATTCTCGAGAAATCTCAGAGAAGTTCTGCGCTCCGCTGCGCGCCACGGGCTCCGCGAGAACGCGAGTCCGTCCAGAATGCCTCACGCCCTGTTCCGTGAGGCTGCCCCGGCAAGCCGCCTACACCATCCACCCTGTCGACTACACAGAAACTGAGCATGAACATTTCTTGCAAAACAATCAGAATTTTAATTCTTTAACTATTTCTAAATCACTTGCATTTGCAGATCATATCACAACGTATTCTCAACAAAGCTTGGAGTTCATATTAAAATGTATTTTACTTTGGATTATATACCTGAACTCAGCATATGCACTCATTATGTAGCCCATATGGTTAGTTCAGCAAAAGTGGACCTACGATAATGTGGGATAAAGAGGTTTTATGACCGACTGCCCTTACCAGGAGATAATCAAATGCAGCAGTCATTATTACCTGTCACAAGATTCTTTCCGAATCTGAAGATCCTCCCTACAAATGATTTCATGGTGGATTTTAAATGATTATTGGATTACAAAAGGTTTATACTGCACTTGTTTGTGAGGGTTAGTTTTAACCGCTTTATCTTAACAGGTAAAGTGGGACACCTGTAAAGGCTTGTAACTCAAATGGACTCGTTGGGAACTTTGAAGGAGCTGGTTAAAGGAGGTAGACCTTGGATCAGTAACAAACCAGCTACGGTTTGGCACGGTTTTACTTTAAAGTATTGTCTTGTACGTATTTTACGGTTAGTCGTACAGTACAGTAGACATGTGGTGTTACCCCATAACTCATATATATTTGTTTTCAACATTCTGCGCTCTTTCCTACATTACAAATGTATATATTCATGTCTACAGTGCGGATTCAGAAGAGAACATTGCCAGCTGACGATATTATTCTCATGCACGTATTAAATCAGGGAAAGAAAGCGACTTGATAAACTGTAAGTTTTTTGTATTTACTTATTTTTTGTGAACCACAAATTTTCTGTGACTGACAAGTCGATTTAAACTTCGCTTTTCCGAGTCTATTAATGCATATGAAAATGCATCCAATGTTAATTCGTTGAATCGGATTGTATGTGTTCCACTAGTCTAAGCTCAATGAGAAGTTTTCAAACGCCGGGAAAAATCTCGTGGTGCTTTGTTGCGCGAATTCTTCGCACTCCGGGGTCAGCGTTTTCATTTGAGACGTCTGAGAGACATATGCCTTCCTGTCAGCCCCCGACCGTCACATATAACACATAAGCGGGCTTCACCGAATCTAATACCTCGCTGAGGAAAACCGCGCTGCTGGACAGAGGCTGAAGCCGCTCAGCTATGCGTTTGTCTCCGTGCGCCGGGCTGCTGCCAGATCGCCAGAGGACCAACACAAGCAGCGAAGAGCCCTGTACTACTGTATGGAAGGGCTTAGCTTATGAATATTAACTAGGTCACGCTGACGTTGCTTGGTAACCGCTCTGGAGCGTCCAGTCACGTAAGCTGATCAATATTCATGAGTCAAGACCTTTAACATGGCAAGGCTATGGTCGGTGAGCAATACTGACGTACTACACTCTCAGAAAAAAAGGTACAGTTCGGTCGCTGGGGCGGTACCCTAAGGTACAAAAGTGAAAAGGTACATCTTTGTACCTTACCTACCCCTAAACAGTACATATTAGTACCTTAAAGGTACGTACTGGCACCTTAAAGGTACATATTAGTACTTTAAAAGTACATATCTGTACCTTTTCACTTTGTACCTTAGGGTACTGCCCCAGCGACAGAACTGTACCTTTTTTCTGACAGTGTACTTACTGCATCCTGTGCCATGTACAGTACTATAATCGCCAATTTCCAACATGTTAGGGGGAAAAAAATGGTAAATCACAAAAAAAGACATCAAAATTAGGAGGTACTAAGTCATAATTATGAGATAAAAAGTCAAAATTCAAAGTAAAAATAATACAAATAATGTAATTAGGGTTAAAAAGCCATAATTTTAAGATACTGTCACATAAAAATGTGACATTATGGGATAGAAAGAAATATTGAGTATAAATTGTGAGATAAAAAGTCAAAATTCTGGGGAAAGTATATATTAAAATATTAAGTCATTATTTACTAGAGGAAAAGTTGAAATTATGGGTAGAGGTCAGAGTTTCAAGATGCTAATTTATAATTATGAGATAAATTACAGGTTAGAAAGAGTTTTTTACAATATTAAGTCAAAATTACGGGATAAAAAGTTTAAATTACAGGTTAAAAAGTCATAATTTTAAGATATTAAGCCATAATTATGAGATAAAAAGTCAAAATTATGGGTTGGAAAGTAAAAAAGAAAAAGTCATTATTTACAATACAAAAAATTAAAATTATGAGTCAAGGCCACAATTTCAAGAGATGAATTATAGGTTAGAAAGAATTTTTTTAAGATATTAAGTCAAAATTATAGGATGAAAAGTTTAAATAAGGGGTTAAAATATCATCATTTTAAGATACATCATTTTAAGTCATTTTTTTCATAAAAATGTGAAATTATTGGTTGGAAAGAAAAATATTCAGTATAAATTTTGCAATTAAAAGTTGAAATTATTGTTTAAGACACTACGCCAATTATGAGATAAAAAAAGTCTGATTTATGTCACAATTATGATTTTTTTTTCCTTATATGACAGGAATAGGCTTGTGTATTCCACTTACATTTGTTGAAAATGATACGTGATAGAGTGCATGTTATGCATTAATATCAAAAAGTAGTATGCTACACTGTCACATAACCTCAATATGCTGCATGCAGCAGACCTCAAAGAATTTTGTTAGTGGTAGATGTTTGGCAGAAGTGTTGACCTCACTGGTTAGCCATTACAAAGATCACATGCGGCCACATTTGTTCAGTTCACCGACCTATTGTTGTTCTTACAGAAAGGAAGTGTAAATGCATTGCTCAGCATATGCTAATCAGGCGCCACTGAAGGGAACTGTTATAAACAAATCAACTTCCATTGTGATTGCGTCGGGGTCATATTGACTATCTTGTGAATGGAGAAACCCAACATGCATTTAAGTGGGAAAACACACAGCATGTCCATTTAGTCCATTTTCTGATAAGATTTGGGAGAGCACTCCAATTTAAGCATGCCACACTCAGGCTTCAGCAGCGATCCATTTCTTAAACAAAAGCACCTCATCAGTTTATTACCAATCACTATTAGTAATCCCTGCCACTTTTGTGGATGGTACAGAAGGAGGGAGAGTGAAACGGCCTTTCTATAAAATTGTATTTGACCAGACTCTATTCTCTAGGGGGTAATAAAGCTCTATAACAATGAGATTGAGTAATTTCACAGAGTCTACGGCTGACATATCTAAAATGGTGGTGGTTTTGCAGGAACAATGGAGAGTCCATTTAACAAATTTGTTCCTTCCTATCCTGAGTTATCTTTCATACATTCCTGAGGAATAATTAGCAGCGAACAAAAGCACACATTCCGTTTGTCTGAGTGCATTTGGGTTCCGTTAATGCATCTTTCCTTTCATTTCACAAGTAACCACTCAAAAGGCAAAAATAGGCATTAGTATATTAATATAGCGTGTTGCATATTAATTGAAAGCGTGGTAGTATGTTCCGGCAAAGTTGGAATTACAATAAAACGGCCACCCAGTTTGAAACTTTGTCAATTTTCTGATTTCAACCTCTTAATAAGTCATGATAATTTTAGCCTTGCCTCTAAATGAGAGGGTGTGCCGATTCTCATATCGCTTCTGCCAATGCTGAAGCCACATGAAAGACTTGGTTTGTTTATTTTTGAGGTTTTGGATCGCTATTGCTAATAAAATAGCATCTACCACATGAAGTCTCTAATGTTCACTTACATCTGGGATAAAACGCCACCATAAAAGCTAATATAAGTGACTGGCAGACAGCACTGGCATGAACTGGATAATAATGCATGACCTCTGCGTATACAGAGATGTTACAATTTTAGACAAACTTTTGGACAAATCTTTCATAAAATGTCAGTGCTTCCTTTAAAGCACCACAGTCTATTACTACAATAAAATGGTAATGATTCTAAACACGTCTTACACTGTGTGAAGCTGATCCCATAATTATTAATCATAAATTTACAACTCTATGGCATTTTTCAGAAACTATGGTGTAAGAGCAATTGCTTATGGTTATATTTGTCTTTTTAACTTGAGAATTTTGCACCAAAGGCCTTTTTATGTCTGCACATGCTGTTAAAGTAATTATGCATCCAAAATACCAGTCAAAATTTAGTTACATAATTCACACCTTTGCCAGCTGTAGGTGATTATTTCCCTCTGAACACTTCACACACACACTTATTTAGACGTGTGCACAAACCTACATTACCACTTTATTCGATGCACAAAATCGCCCTTTGGCTTGCTCAGTGGGGTCATTAAAGAGTGACTTTCTGTAACCAATTTAAAACCCAAAATCTATTGTGAAATGTCCTATGCAAATAAACTACAGTTTTTGATTGTGTTTGGTTTGTTTGTTTTTATTGCCATACCAGCATTTATGGCTATTTTCGTGAAAAGATCAATGTATTTTTAAAACAGACAAATAGTAGTAACATACAGTAGTAATGAAAAACAACAACCGACAACCAAATAACATCATTAAAACTTTATATATCGTTATTTATATCAATATTTGGTAATGTTTTTTTTATTTTTTTTAATTGTCTAGTGGCATTTAAAGCCATGATTCTCACTGTTCTTTAATACAAAAACCCACATTGAGCAACCACAATGAGTCTCATTCAAAATAGTGAATAAAATGTGTGCATGAACAATTTCACAAACAAACCAGGATTCATAAATAACTTTTGAACTAAAAATGCTCCTAAATGTACAAAGAAAAGTAGGAACAAATGAAACCACATGTACACAAAAATCACATACTTGTAGCTAAAGTAAAACGTTTTTAATACTAATTTTGTACTTAGATGTTTTGTCTTACTTTCTGCAAATGTACAAGCCATTTTATGCCAAACGTAGTATATGTTTACGCAACACCTCTTAACTAAAATTTCTCTCAACATGGGGAAAGGAAAGCTGTTCAATAAATGGGAAAACAAAGTCTCTGGCATTACGTATTTGAAAAAGTACCTCAGATATTACTTGTAAATTAAAAAGTCATGCATTACTGTACTAGTTAAAAAAAAGAAATCTGATTATGTAACTCACGTTACTTGAATGCGTTATCCCAACACTGTGTGTGAGCATCACCCTCAATATCTCCAGGAAAAATCTGAATCATTTTCTTCCAAGTTCTGTGCACTTTATTTGATTCTAATTACATTTTTGTGAGGCTTGTTTATATGTGTGTGTCTGTGTGATCCGAGAAAGGCAAACATCCCCAAAACTCATTTAATATCACAAACTTCCAAGAGCTATTTTGAGGCCCCATGCTTCATCAGAGCTATCAGTAAAATCCACACAGTGGCTGCTGTTCCCTTTCATCCTTTCAGCTTTTTGCTCTTAGCGTAGATGCAAAGTCTACTGAGAATCCCTTGATTAGAAACAAGAAGAAAAAAAACTTACAGAGTCTATTGATCCACTGGGACCCCGACAGATCAAGACTAAGAGCGGTGCTCACAAAATCAGGGCATCCTGAGAGAAAAGCAGCCGAAATGAAGGGGAGTGTGAGCGGAATCTGCTTTGTTTTACATCGCCAAAAAGCCCCATTGTCATAGTATTGCAGTAACGAGGAGTTTCCTATGTATCTCACAGAGGCATAGATGTAAAAGATACACGTTTCATTGCAGTAATGCTTCTCAAATACTGACACAAATGACCCGAATTTGTCACGGAGGTTGTCGGCATCACGCAAACTTTGATGCCTAATCAAACGATTCATCCTGAAAGGAATGATCAACGCTCAAAGGATCCATCCGAGGATTACACTGCAGAAGCTTTACCCTTCGTTTAATTGGATCGCAGACACACCAAGTCAAAACCTCACATGAAATGGAGATTGCTTTCATTGCAACACATTTCAGCATACTCGTCGACATTTTCTGCATATGAAAAGAGGCAGACGGGATGAAATATTCCAGTCACACATCCATATGCAAGAGCTAAAACTCAAAAGGAACTTCATAAATATGAGAACGCTAGAGCTGCACCTGACAGAACACTCTGAGAGGAATGTTATGTAGGTGGATTTGTGCTGAGATGAAGCAGTATCTGCTCAGATTGAGGGGACGGCTGGCTTTTTGTTGCAAATCCGTCCGACTCGAAGTATGAGGCATCACTTTTGTGAGCATCAGCCTTTGAACGTTTCCCTCGTGGCGGAGACAGAGTCGGGCTGCAAATGAGACGGATCCCCTTTTGATCTTTCTTCAAGTGAGAAAGAAATGGGTATGATATTTGGAAATGGAGAAACTCAACTTATCTCCTTCACTATGCAAAAGAAGTATTCTCGGCTTCATGTCGGACCAAACCCTCCAAGACCCAGACCCTCAAAGAGCCAGACCGCTGCTAGAATATAAGACCCAGACATTTACATTTATGCATTAAGCAAATGCCTTTATCCAAAGTGACAAATGAGGCAACATTAACTTGAAAAGTGCTGCACTACAAAGTCTTAAAATTGCTCAGAAAAGCACAGGCTAGAACAGAGATGAAAGACAAAGAGACAATAGAGAAAGAATAGTTTTCTCTTTTTAAATAAAACAGTTTAGTGTTCTAGGACTAAGAGAAGTGTTTGTGAAAGAGATGAATCTTTAGACCCATATGATTTATTATTATAAATCAATATAAAAAAAATAAATATATATTATCATATGCATTTATAATTAATATCACAAGAACAAAATATAATAACAGTGCATTAAGATGCTAATATACATATGCCTGATGCTTAATACTGTGTTGTTACCTGAACAATCCACAGCTGTGTTTTTTTCGTTTAGTGATAGTTGTTCATGAGTCCCTTGTTTGTCCAGAAAACTCCTTCAGGTCCCACAATTTCTTTGGTTTTTCAGCATTTTGTGTTTTTGAACCCTTTCCAACAACGACCGTATGATTTTGAAATCCATCTTTTTACACTGAGGACAACTGAGGGACTCATATGCAACTATTACAGAAGGTTCAAACACTCACTGATGCTCCAGAAGGAAACACAATGCATTAAGAGCAGGGGGTGAAAACTTTTGAAAACTTTCTTATTTTGCCTAAATAGCATTTTTTTATTTTTATTTAGTAATGCCCTTCAGAAGCTACAGAAGATACTTACATGTTTCCCAGAATGCAGAATTAGTTACATTTACCTGATCTTCAAATTCCAAAAGTTTTCACCCCCCCATCTCTTAATGCTTTGTTTTTTCCTTCTGGAGCATCAATGAGTGTTTGAACCTTCTGTAATAGTTGCATATGAGTCCCTCAGTTGTCCTCAGTGTGAAAAGATGGATCTCAAAATCATACAGTAATTTTTGGAAAGGGTTCAAATACACAAAAAATGTTGAAAAACCAAAGAATTTGTGGTACTTGAATGATTTTTCTGAAGAACAGCAGGCAGTTTAACTGTTCAGGACAAACAAGGGACTCATGAACAACTATCACTAAACAAAATAACACAGATGTGGATCATTCAGGAACAACACAGTATTAAAAATCAAGTGTATGTAAACTTTTGAACAGAGTCATTTTTATAAATTCGACTATTTTTTTATTATTTTTTTGTGGACTATATGTAAGTGTCTTTTATGTGAAATATCTTATTCAGGTGAATAAGATAAATAAAAATAACGTGCATTTTGTACAGATTCTGCAAGGTGTATGTAAACTTTTGACCTCAACTATATATATCAGCTGCATTTGTTTTTTAATACTAAAATATACAAATGAATAATAATAAATTTAGCAGTTATTTCAAATAGTAAGTCTATTTTGTTGTGAAGAGCAATGAAATTCTTGCTAACTCTTGACTTATGTTTGAGGTAATTATGATCTATAGTATGCTGGAAATTGTTGGTGTTTAAGACAAAAACCAATGCATTTAAGTTTAAAGACAGAGTAATGAGGCCCAGAGCATGTTTATGCAGACCTGAGTGACTTTAAGACTCACGACGACCAGTCCAAAGATCAGAAGTGACTAGGGCAAGCATGCACAACTCCCATTGTCTCCGTTCGGCATGTGTTTGGTCAATAATTATCACAACAGGTGGCAATGCTCAGACCCCCCTGCTGACCACATCTTACGGGACGGTGAGACGGGGGGCTGCCGGAGACCAGCTCACAGCCGACACAAAGACGGCAGTCTCCGGCATCAAGCACAGGAAAGCCCCTACAACAGAGGCACAGCTCAGATAGTAAAGATTAACAGATACAGGGAGAGATTACAACCTGAAATATGAGAACACAAGACCCCCTTCACCGCGGGTGTGTAAAGACGAGCCGGGCCACAAACTGTTACACTTGTATGTGTGTGTGGGGATGTTAAGGTCGAAGGTATCGGGCTAATGTTTGATCTCTTCCTGTTGGGTTAATGTCAAAGGGTCATGTGACTCAGCCACTGTTTTAGTATGAGATCACTTACATGAGATGGGAAAGATAACTTGATTCAATCATGGGTTTATAGGTGTGTTTGTGTGTTGAGTGAGATAAAAATAAATGTGGTTCAAAATGAACCTTCAAAAAAGAAAGAAAGAAATGTATGCAACAGACAACAATTAAAAACAAAAAAGGTAAAAAAAAGTACGATATGTTTGGTTTTGAAATGTATTGATACTAATTATTAACTTAAATAATAAAAAAAAAATATATATATATTTTATATATGTGACCCTGGACCACAAAAGTAGCATGGGTATATTTTGTAGCAATAGCCAAACATACAACATTTTATGCCAGAAATCATTAGGATATTAAGTAAAGATCATGTTCCACGAAGATATTGTGTAAGTTTCCTACCTTAAATATATCAAAACTTAATTTTTGATTAGTAATATGCATTGCTAAGAACTTCATTTGAACAGCTCTGGTGTTTTTTAAGGTGATTTTCTCAATATTTTGATTTTTTGCACCCTCAGATTCCAGATTTTCAAATAGTTTTATCTCAAACAAATATTGTACTATCATAACTAACCACACATCAATGGAAAGCTTATTTATTCATCTTTCAGATATATATACTCCATTTTATTTTACAATTTTAAATATATAAATAATTCATAGCAGTTTATATATAAAATTTAGATTTCAGTTTATATTTATTTTTATTAATTTTATTTATTTATTATTATTTGATGATTTTATAATTAACATATATATTTAATACACTCAAATATTATTTATTTAGAACATTATTTCAATGTTAAATAATAATAATAAAATATAATTATATAAAAAAAAAATTAGGACTCCAATCTTTACTCCAGAAATCATTCTAATATGCTGGTTTGCTGCTCAAGAAACACTTCTGACTGTTATCAATATTAAAAGAAGTTATGCTGCTTCATATTGTTATGGAAACTGTAATGCATTTTTTGCTCTTCATAATTAGAAAGTTCAAAAATAGAACTTTTATTTGAAACTGAAATCTTTGGACCAATTTAATGCATCCTTGCAAAATAAAAGTATCATTTTCTTAAACAAACAAACAAACAATAAATAAATGAACCAAAATGGTTGGTTTAAGAATACAATACGAAGACATTTAAGGTTATTTACTGAATAAACTACTATCTTTCAATGTAGTCAAGGCACATCTCACCAATTCTGTTGTTAATAAATTATTACTCCTATCTTCACTCCAGAAATCCTTCTAATATGCTGGTTTGCTGCTCAAGAAACATTTCTGACTATCATCAATACTGAAAACATTTTTTGCAGAAACTTTGATGCATTTTTTTTCTCTTTGATAAATAGAAAGTTCAAAAATAGAACTTGTATTTGAAACTGAAATCTTTTGCAACATTATAAAAGTCTCCTGCTTTTGACCCATTTAAAGCGTCCTTGCTAAATAAAAGTATTGATTTCTTATTAATAAATAAATTAATTAATGACCCCAAATGGTTGGTTTATTAAAAATAGGATTTAAGGTTATTTACTGAAATTATTTTCTTTCACCCTACCTAATAATGGTACAACGTAGTCAAGATGCATCTCACCAGTTCTGATGTCAACAATGTCTGATATTCAAATAAGTCTGCCATTCAGACATGCAATCTTTGAACTGAAGGTGAGCGTGAGCAGGAAGATCTGACGCTATTAAACTGACAGTCCGAAGAAAACACACATAGAAATAAGCTGGTCATCAAACAAAAACAGCATCTCTGCCAGTATGTCTACAGTTCCCGTCACAGTGGACTGTGAGAAAATAAAAACGCCCTGACAAATAAGACACCCAGATAGACAAATAAAGACAGGCAGACCCTCCTGTCACTGCGGCCGAGCTGAGGCGAAACACTCACGCACACACAAACACAGGTTATCAGGAAACCCAGCGCCACAGCGAGTCCTCAGAGAGCCGGTGCTTCTCGCTCAAACGAACGCTATCTCCCTCCGTCCGTGGCCTCGCTGTTTGTTGTCTTAAGGCCGGTGCAGATTGGATGTCGCAGCGTAATGTCAAAGCGGTTGAGCTTTGAATATGTTTCAGCCGTCTGTCTATTATTTCTCAGCCTCGCTTGACTTCCCACACAGATGACTTTGCAATACTAATAAGGGTGTCTTTAAAAAAAAGAGTCAGCTAAGGTTGAGGAGAATGAGAGGGAGGGCGAGCGACAGCTCAAATGAGTGACCAAAAATAAAAGAAAGACGGAGAGAAAAAGTGAGGCGGGTAGAATAAGTCTGATTAGGGCTAAAGGTCACTCAATTGGTGCGATTTACATAGCGCAGGCCCTACGGCTCATTTCTCAGCTGTTTCTGTTCATGTTCTGTTTGACTGAATCCTCTGATTCATTCCCGCACGGAGAGCCAACGCACTCTGGACCCCGTACAAAAGCGACAGCTCCTTCTGCCGTCCCCTCATCACATTTTACGCCCAATTATGAGACTTGTGACAAGTGAGGCTGTTTTACAAAAGCCTGAGTGGATTAGGAGGAGCCACGTCGCTGTCTTCAAAGGGAAGCCATATGGTCTGAAAAATTGCTACAAGGTCTTGGCGAGCTTCTGTCAAAGCACTTCTTGGCATTCAGACTATCAGTTTTGCTTCCAATAGTATAGACTTACATTATAATAGCTCAGACACTGTCTTAGGCTGTGTCCCAAATGGCGCACTTGTCTGTCTTGTCCTTTGAGAACAAGACAGTGGGGTGTCCCATTTGTAATTTTATGGTACTCGCAAGGCCATTTTGCATCTACAGCGTGCCCTTTTGCAAAACACGAGACCACTAGCCAACAGTCTCTGTGTCATTGCGTTGAACTGGGAGAAGGCTGCTAGGGCTGATGAGTCTTTTGGATCAGGGTCTAAAGAAGCGTTCACAATGACAGCGATTGGCGGCGACAACCAGAAATATTTACTTTTAATTAGAGTTGAACTTTGAGGAGTCATGAGCGACGGTAATCGTTGCTGATGTGACAAATGAGCAGCCGTGTGATTCAGAATTTTGGGTCAATGACATGACTCTCGCTTTTGTCTATTAGTTTATAATAAGTTAGTTATAAAAACATTGAAAAGGAAAGGACTTGAATGCACCTCTTCTATGATGGGAATGCTTTTAATGTTTTTAATTAATTTTGGCATTTTTTGGTGGGTATAAAGTAAAAAATGCCAGGGTGATACCACTGCCCGGATGTCTTAATAAAGAAAGAAAAAAAGAAAGAAAAAAACTCATTAAAAATGTTATTCTCAAATACACCCTCATGACCGTGAGTCACTAAGTCTCTAAAAATATTAAAAAAATATATATATGTTTTTGAAAGAAGTATCTTTCTCTCCTGCATTTATTTGATAAAAAATACAGTAAAAACAGTCAAATTGTGAAATATTATTACAATATAAAATAACAATTTTCTATGCAAATATCTATTAAAATGTAATTTATTGCTGTGATCAAAGCTGCATTTTCAGCATCATTACTCCAGTCTTCAGTGTATCAGTTTTTGTGGAAACTGATACAGGATTCTTTGATGAAATGAAAGTTCAAAAGAACAGCATTTATTTGAAATAGAAATTGCAACATTATAAACATTTTTACTGCCACATGTGATCAATTTTATGCGTTTTTTGTATTGAATGAAAAAGAAATTCTATTTTAAAAACATTATATTCTTAAAAACATCATTTACAAATTTTATTCCCAAATACACCCTCATGACTGTTATTCAAAGTCACTAAATCTTTAAGAAATATCAGAAAACATTTGTATGACAAAGCAGGGTTAGTTTAGGCTTAATGATATTTATGAAATAATTTATATTTGTATAAGTTTTTTAACAGTTTTTGAAAAAAGTGGTTTCTAGACTGCATTTATTTGATGAAAAATACAGTAAAAAAAGTAAAATTGTGAAATATTATTACAATATAAAATAGCAGTTTTCTATGCAAATATCTATTAAAATGTAATTAATTGCTTTGATCAAAGCTGCATTTTCAGCATCTTTACTCCAGTCTTCAGTGTCACATGATCCTTCAGAAATCATTCTAATATGCTGATTTGCTGCTCATTTTTGATTATTATCAATTTTCAAAAAAGTTGCTTCTTTTTTTTCATATTAAAGAACAGAAAGTTCAAAAGAACAGCATTTATCTGAAACCGAAATGTTTTATAACATTATAAATCTTTACTATCACTGATCAGTTTAATGCATTCTTGCTGAACAAAAGTATTATTTTCGTAAATAAAAAAAAAAAAAATCATATAATTTATAATGTGTGTTCAAGATGTATATAGGTGTATGAAAACGATAATATTACTTTTTACTTGACGTTTACACCACATTATATTTTTAAAGTCCATTTTTAAAGTGGTTTTCCAAAACCTTATTAAACCAACATGAATACAAAGATTCACATGATTTGAGTGAAGCTCAAGCTTGTTACAGTCAAATATAACTGAGTAAGCATTAACCAAAAATACAGTGGCTTTGCCACCTGCAGTGACTTAATTGCTAGCAATCTCAGAACTCTTTAAGACTGAGAATAACATAAAAGGTAAATCATCCTAATGTACATAATTGAGTTTGGGTGTTACGTTCATCTTAAAGGAATCAGGGGTGAAGTGAATCATGTTTGCAGTGACACTGAGGACTGGAAAAGACATAGATCGCCTCATGACGTCAGTGATTGACACAGTGATGTAGTTGACCCTTTTTGACCCCATTTGTTTTGCCCATCGTTCCCTGATTCAGTGATACATCTCTGTCGGCGTTATCTGTCTAGACTTGCGCTCCACTAAAGCGTGTGTGTGTGTGTGTAGTGTTGACTTTGTAGGCATCTCTGAGAAAGTGGCCTTGTTAACCGATACATTATCTTTTCCATGAGAGATACTCAAAATCGACGTCCGTCGCATCGAGACACAAATGACGATAAATGTGACCCTTTGTTTTGCAGATCAGCCCATGTCACGGTCATCTCAGAGAAACGCAGCTCTGACAGTCTCTT